>JAWWEU010000029.1:14787923-14813032 GCA_035583155.1 Acropternis orthonyx
AGCGGGATACACAGCGGGGCTTTTTCTGCTTTCCCCAGAGCAAGAAACACGCCAACAAGGTGAGGCGGTACCTGTCCATCCACGGTGGGGAGGAGGGTGCCCACGGGAAGAAGATGAAGCTGGAGGCGAAGCAGGTGAGAGGGGACTTGATTAGTGTCTGTAAGGTCTGGACGATAAGTCATGAGGAGCGGCTGAGGGAGCTGGGGGTGCTCAGTCTGGAGAAAAAGAGGCAGTTTAGACCTTATTGCTCTCTACAACTCCCTGGCAGGAGCTCGTAGCCAGGTGGGGGGCCGGCTTTGCTCCCAGGAAATCAGCGGCAGAACAGGAGGAAACAGGCTGAAGCTGTGCCGGGGGAGGTTCAAGTTGAACATCAGGAGGAATTTCTTAACTGAAACAGGCTGCCCAAGGAGGTGGTGGAGTCACCATCCCTGGAGGCGTTCAGGGAATGACTGGACATGGGACTCAGTGCTCTGGTCTGGTTGTCAAGGTGGTAATCAGTTAAAGGTTGGACTTTATGATCTTAGAGGCCTTTTTGAACCTTAATGGTTCTGTGAAGTATCTGAAAGGAGGATAGGACCAGATAGGGTCAGAGGATGGACCAGGCTCTGCTCAGGGGTGCCCAGCAGTCGGGCAACAGGCAAAACCTGATGCACAGGAAGTTCCACCTGAATATACAGAAGAACTTCTTTCCTGTGCAGTGACTGAGCATTGGAACAGGTTGCCCAGAGTGGGTGTGGAGTCTCCTCACTGGACATATCCCAGAATGGTCTGGATGCAGTCCTGTGCCATGTGGTGAGGTGGGATCAGATGACCCCCTGTGATCCATTCCAACCTGCCCCATCCTGTGATTCTGTGAGTGCAGGACCCTTCAGGGCTGAACACGGTGCAGCAGGACCTGCTGGGCTAAAGGCTGTTTTAGAACCTTGTAAATGAATGAGGAAAAGACTCTCAGAAAGAGCATTGTGAGAACTAAGGAGCTCAATGGCAGGGGTTTCATGAGGCCTTGTCCCAGCTCTTGCTGCCCTCCCACCCAGAACAGCTTCTGTGAGTATTTCTTCCCCATTTAAACTAATGTGCATTGCCTTTTTTTGTTGATACTCATACTTGTAATGACAGAGAAAAAATAGGAGCAACAGCTTGTCGGGAGTATTGTTGCATAACATCACACAGAGCACGATGGGTTCACCATCCACGGGAATTCTCTTCCCAGAACAATCCTTGTTTTACTTACTTAGGTTCCTTCAGCTGGTAGCTGAAGCCTGTTGGTCAGTAAAGGCCCTATGTTCCATTCAGCCATCTGTCTGCCCCGTGACTCCCCTGGGGAACAGATTCTACTTTTATGATTGCTTCAGCTCTAATCCCTAACTCTGGCATTTGCAGGGAGGTGGGGGATAACAGTGGATGCCTTCACACATAGTGCCAGGCTGAGAACTGCCTGCTGCTCCCTGCTCCTCTGGAATCATGTTGCAGATGACCCAGCTGATAGTGATGTTTGTGCTGCTCAGTTCACACCTTGCAGGGGATGAAGCTGCCTGGTCCAGTTTTGGCAGCCACACACTTAACCACGTCATTAACCCAAAACAGGCCAAAGCTGCCCCTCTGCTTGGAGTGTTCACCAATGGGTTTAAACCAGTAATCTGATGCAAGAACACTCTCCAGTGATACTGCATCATGGAAATCATACTCAGGCACACTTCTTAACACCCAAATGTCTCTGGTTACCTGTTCTTAGACCCCCAAACCACAGCATTTCTCGTCATAACCAGGAGGCTGGACGGGGTGACCTGCAGAGGTTCCTCCTGGCCTCAGCCACTCTGCGGTTCTCTGTGCACAGGACAGCAAGCAGGAAGGCAGCAATGGAGAGGACAGGAATAAATGCTGTCCCATCTGCAACATGACCTTCTCCTCTCCAGCCGTGGCAACGTCTCACTACTTGGGCAAGACTCATGCCAAGAATATGAAGCAGCAGGCCCCCAAAGTGGAAGGTACGAGTCTCTGCAGTGTCTTCGCGTTGTCCTGAGGGGCTGTTGAGGGGTCTGTTGCACCCCAAATGTGAGCTCTTGTGAGTCTGTGTGTGCTCTTTGCTATGAAATAAAGTAAGCCAGCAGTGCATCTCCACAGACCTGGCTGTGACAGCCTGCTCAGTGGGCAAAAAAGCATGGGTTTTTGTTTTGCTTTGTTTGGGAGAAATGCAGCTGGCAGCAGAGTTGTACCCCTCCTTGTGTGCAGGGACCAGGACCGTGATGTTACACTGTAGAAATGCCTGTCACAGGAGATGATGCTCACTGAAAGCTTTGGGACTGAAGTGACTGGTGAAACAAGTTTCCCAAGGCTGCTTGGCCACGGTGATGTGGCTTCTGAGGTTCAGGGACTCGGTGAGCTGCAGATAGCTGGGGACTGGGAGAATACAGCTAGGGGGCATCAGTATGTGCTTGTCCTGACCGTGTCTGCCTGGGTGCAGCTGCCTGTGTGTCCCATCCTTTTGCTAGCAACCAGAAAGGCTGTGTGGGTGGGGAGGGAGACCTTCTGTCCAGGGCGGGTAGGGGCAGCCACGAGCCTGGGGAGCTGCAGCTTATCAGAATGGAGGGAAAACGCAACCTTTGAGTGCAACTGAGAGTGGCAGTTTGTGCTGACTCCAAGCTGGGATCTTCCAGGCAGAAACTGTCTGTCCTGTCATGACTTTGCTAAGATGTGTGTGCAAAACAAAGCCACCTGTGGGGTCACAGTGGTCTGGGGGATGTTTTAGTTCTTGCTTTTGGAGCCTGCAGGAAGGGGTGGATGTACACTGAGCAGTCTGGTGCGTGCCTTTGGTTTTGGCATGAGAGGAACATTCTGATTCCTAGAAGGTTTCTCACTCTGGTCTTTGGCACTGCATAGTGGGAGGCTGCAGGTTGCTCCATCACTTGGTTGAGCTGGTTCCCTGTGTGGATTCACTGTGTCAGACCTAGTCCCGTTCATGCTGTTTCGCAGGCAAGACTCCTCATGAATTCAGTTCAGGATCAAGTCCTACAGCTGTACAGTGCTTCCAGAAACTCACTGCCTTTGCTGTGCAGGGGCTTGTGCCCATGTTCTGGCTGGGATGATAGCAGCAGGTGAAAGCTCATTCATACCCGTGTTTCTTGAATATAGTCGTGCTTATGCTAAGGAGAAGTATGCAAGTCTGATGGATTTTTTAAACCCTGAAAGTTTTCCTGGCCTAGTCTGACTTAACACAGGTTTTTAAATTCTGCAGCACTATGGGAAGAGGTAGGAGCATTGTGAATTTATCAAGGTGTCTTGCATTGTCTAGGTTTGATGTTTAGGTGTAGTGGGTTATGGATTTTAATGTGAGTTTGAGGGAAATAAAGTGACTGGATTTTACCTCTGAGTTCTGTGACTGACCTAGAGTTTGGATTCACCCAACAGAAGCAGTGCCCCCACAGAAACACCCTGCTGCTCCCCCCAGCTCTACCACATCTTCTAACGAAGAGAACAAGGACATTACTGACCCGGACAAGTTCTGTAGCCTCTGCCATGCTACTTTCAACAACCCCCTTATGGCAAAACAGCACTATGTAGGCAAGAAGCACAGAAAGCAAGAGACCAAACACAAGCTGATGGCGCATTACGGCCGAACCCCTGATGCACCCGCATCGTCCTTCATGGGTGAGTTCTCAGCAGGGAGGCTGGTAACCAGCTGGAGAGCAGGGTGGGAGAGCAACAGAATGTGTCTGACATACCTTTGGACAAGAGAGTCTGCGTGGAGGGAGCAGGAGAGAAATGCTCGTGATGAGGAACTTGATTATACACCATAAGATTGATTTGGCTGTAACCCTCCGGCAGCAGATGTTTTAGACTGTAGCTACTCATGACAAGCTTTGGGTTGTGTTTTGTGATGTTGTTTAATCGGGGACATGTCCTTCTTATTCTCTGTGCAGATAATCCAGGGATTTTGGCCAGTAGTGTTTCTAGTTGGGTGATTGCATCCGAAATGGAAAGATAAAAGTAGCATTTGATGCTAAAAAATTGTCTTTGGGGGGGACTAGCCAGAGATGGAAGGAATAGGTTTAACTGCACCTGCTGCTTCAAAGCACATGAAAGCCAGAGAGATTTCTCCCTGAATGCTTTTCTGCCTCTGTGTGGGCACTTCCATCTGATGAACTAATGCAACTCTCTCTGGAGCAAGCAGGAATGCGAAAAAAAAATCCAAAGCTATTAAGGAGGAACTTTAGGTAGACAGTTAAAACTCTTTTGGTTTATGATCTGCTGCTTATGAGCACTTGTACATGATGAAAGCCCTCAGAGTCCAGTGAAAGCATTAGGAAAACTCCCTTGTTCCTCCCAGCAGCCTTCTGTTGGACCAGGAGGTCTTAGTACCTGCTGGATGCTTGAGGTAAATAATAAGCAGACAAATCATCTTAAAATCTTCATCAAGGGCTTCTCTCTCTGTCATAAAAACCCACACAAGCAGAAGATTAATTATTCTCATTCTTTGCCGGCCACCTTTAGATACCGGTAGCACTTATGACAAATGAGGCTCAATTAGCCAAGTAATGTTCTCTCCCACATTGCGTGGCCGTGTGGGAGATGGAAAAGGTGCTCGGTATCTTGCGTTACCCATCTGCTCTGCACCTAATTAGTGGGGTCTGATGAATGGTTCCACTTGAGTGTGACTCGGGTGCTGACAGTGGCAGGAGCCCCAGCCTGGGTGGGCTGGGTAGGTGGGCACTGCCCTTGCCCATGTGACTGATGTGTCCCAGGAAGTGCCAGCAGAACTGGAGTACATACAAACACATCTCCAGGGCACTTCAGCTGTTCTGGAGAGGTTTCAGACCTGGGCTGTAATTGGAGGCTGCTGGGACGGGTTGGGCTGCAGTCAGGGATGTTTATCTCCCGCTCTCTTTGCCTGTCTCTGTGTGCCAACAGCCAAATCTGTCCCTAAACTCTCTGCTGGGACCTGGCTGGGAGCAGGTCAAGATATGTTCTTTGCAGTGCAACACTGAGGTGTTTGTCTTCTTAAAGTCCTCTGGGAACTGCTGGTTTGAGGTGCAGAAGTGCAGTTTAGACAACTTCGTGTGCACACCTGTTGGCTGGATTTGCAACAGAAAGATCTTGACCTTGATGGTGCAGGGAGGCAGACCTGAGGGCTGTGTTGGCTCCTTTTGCCTTTCCTGCCCTGATCCAGATCCATTTTGGGAGCTGAATGTCCCACTGGTGTCTCGAATCTCTGAGGTGCAGCAGCCACGAGGGGAAGTGTCTGTTGCATCCTGTGTTGTGCTTCCCACTCAGTGATTTGCTACTCTGCACCCCCGGGATCCATCTCCTCTTTCACCTTAATGAAATGTTTTCCTTGTGAGACTCCCAGGCAGAGCCCTTCCCCAGTGAGCCAAAATTCAGGAATGCTTAATATCTTGAGGAAGGCTGCCAGAATTTTTCCCTGTTAGAGACTCCTGTGCTGCCATGCCTGTTTGGTATCTGTGACCTCCTGAACTTTCAGTCCAGCTGGAGTTGTCATGTTACACAAAACCATTGATCCTGTCTAGTACAACTATTGTTGGAAACTTTTTTTTTCCTGGCAGTTAACTGATCCGCTGACTGTAACCAAACTGCTTGAGGACAGAGCTTAATATCCTCAGTTGGCACCTCAGCAAGGCTTAGCAGAATGCTGCGTTGTGGAGCTGGACATCAGATGTAATCTCCTTTGGCTGCTTTTTTTATTGAAACGCTATGAGCTTACAAATTCTGTATATCCCTCATTTTCTGTTATGAGTTGTCCAGAGATCAGGAGAAGTGAGAATGTGGGAGAAAAATGGAGTTGCAAAGGCAATATAGCATCAGGATTGGGGTCCTAATGCTGAGACTTTTACTATGTCTGATATTGTGAGCTGTTTGTAGAGAATGTGTCTTTGGTTTTATCGATGAACAAAGCACATGTTCTGACCAGGAAAGCTTTTTTGTCTTAGTGATTCCCTTGCAGTGACTGGTTGATGCACAGTGGGGTAGTCAGGCTGTTGACTTGTTATTTGTCTTTGTTTGGAGTTGTTTAATACATGAGGTGTGATTGATTATCTCGCTTGTTTCTAACTCAGGCACAGGGTTTGGCTAGCTGTGTGTGCTAACATTGCTGTCTGTTTCAGCTGGGAAGGGCTACCCGTGCAGCACATGTAACATAGTGCTGAACTCCATAGAGCAGTACCAAGCTCACATCAGTGGCTTCAAACACAAGAATCAGTAAGTAATGTTCTTGTCTAAGTGTGTTTCCAGCCTTGCTGTTCAAATCGATGGCCTAAATATAACCTAAAATGCAGTTTTGAACGCATATTTCTAGTTGACTTCCAAGCAGAACAGCAGGGTCTGTGCAGGCTCTCTCTCTCTGTGTCATGATGCCGCTCCAGCAGCTCCCTCTGCAGACAGCCCAGCCGTGCTGCCGAGGTGGAGGTGCCTCCCGTTTCTTTTGGTTCCTGATAGTTCAGCTCAGCACGGACCTTTGCAGTGAGCCTGACACCCATTAAACACGGTTTCTCTTAATAACTGAGATTTTAATTTAATTAAGAACTGGCTCAGTTGAGATCTGCTTGCCATTCGAATCTCCCTTGGGGTTGCTTGTCTTAAACTTTGGCATGTAGTCAGCATACTCCAGAAACCTGGACTGTATTCCTGAACTCACTCTCACAGCTGGCAAGTTAAATAATGGCATCCCCTGCATATATTATTAATTGAAAAAAATTAGACTGCCAGGTGATTAATACCAAAGTACGTGTTCTGGACATTGTCAAAGTTCAGATCTCTAATTCAAGAGCCTTCACTAAAAGCGGCTCAGTAATGAGCCTGGGTTGCTTAGAAAGCTTCTTAGAAGGAAGAGGTATTAGGAAACCCTACCTCAAGTGAGGACAGGCTTGTAGCCAAATTTCCCAGAGTTGTCAGGAAGAAAACTAGGGTCTCTGGTTGCCTGTCTATGAAATGACAGCCCTGTGGTCCCTCAGCTCTCTGAAGTACTTGATTGAAAGACGTGCTCCATCCTTCCTCCCAGGAAAGTTTCAGCTCCTGAACAGCACAACTGGATCAGTGAATAGGAAGTATCCCATTCTAGAGAGATAACATTGAGGATGTTCCCTCTAAGGACATGGATGTTGTCGTAGCTGTTGCAGCCACACAACTCCCTGTCAGAAAGCTGCTCTGGATTCAGCCATGCAATCCTGTTCCAGCTTCTGCAGCCTGCAGAGAGGCAGGATGCTTGCTTTGTAATGGGAGCTCTTTAGCAGTCCCTGAGCTGTGCCGCAGCTAATTCTGCCATGCTAAAGGTGTCTGTTTACACATAGGCAGGGAGGGCAAGGATGCACTTGGAACGTTTTCTGGCAAGTTTGTTGCCTTGGCTGCAGTGGACTGTTGCTCCACTGACAGCCATGCCTGCTGAGCAGTGATTGCAGCTGGCACATTTCAGAGCATTTGTGAGATTGTCTCCTTTTTTTTCTGTCTTTCCCTCTTGCTCCCTTCGATGTGCAGGATGCCAGGAGCAGTGCCGGTTGTCGGACCGTTCCCGCCACAGCAGTATGTCCGGGAAGAGTCAACTGCTCCAGGAGGCTACAGTTACTTCAGCCAAGACTTCTAGAGCAAGTTGCAGCACTGTTCTTGGAGTTGTTGGTGGCCCCAGAACACACATCCTTTGCCAGCCCACAACGGTTTCATTATTCCTCTGGATAAGCAAAACCCTAACCTTCTGTATGCACTTGTTGAGCAGAACGGGGACTGAATCTGTCAGGAAAAGGATGCAGCTGGAAGAGACTTGCTAGACAGCAAATACTTCACTCCCTTTAGAGTAGTTTTCATTGTGTAATTGCTTCCTGTGAAGGTGGGTGCAGTGTGAGGGGAAGCGTGTATCTGGTGTAAAGGAGGGTTTGGCAACAGGCTGGTAGTGGCCACCTCCTCCCTGTCCCCACTCTGGAGCACTGCCCATCCTGCTGCTGGGCTGCTCTGAGGGACACCAGCACCTGTGGACACCCCCAGGTGTGACCAGAGGGGAGCTGGAGCTGGGCTGTGGGGCCAGAGCCACTCACATGCCCATGGAGGCTGAGGACAGAGAGTGGCCCCTCTCCCCAGGTGTGCCCTGATGCCAGTGTGCTGCCAGCCCAGCTCTGCTCCTCCCAGCCCTGGGCCAGGGCTCTGGCTGCCTCCCTGGGTCGAGCCCCACTGCTTCCCGGGCTGGAAGGCACAGTGCAGGGCACGGAGCCACCCACCAGCCACGTCCTCCACGGAAGCACTGCAGTCCCCTGCCCATGCTGCAGCCAGCTCCGTGGGGCCAGCCACTCCTCCAGCAGCGTGGAGCTGGGTGCCAGGGCTCCCCCTCAGCTGGGGGGAGTGCAGCCCCAGCCACAGCCCCAGCCACTGCCATCCCTTGTGGCCTCGCTGGCTCCAGCAAGTAAATCAGGTGCAGATGTGGAGTCAGGGCTGGGCGCCTGCTTGTGATTAGGGGCTGGGAGCATCGGGGTGGCCCCGTTCCTGCCTCGCAGCCCCCTGCCATGGCTGCAGCTCTCCCAAGGTGAGCCCCTGATGCTGTGCAGGGGACAGGGTTGGCAGGCAAAGCTCCTGCTTGCTTGGCCCACGGATGGGCATCATGGTTCCCAGCCTAGCACATGGCATGTGCCATGTCCCCAGAGGGAGCGGCACCCATCCTGGCCCCATGCATCCCATTCCCTGTGCTACCACGTGCACCCTGGCACCAGTGCTGCCCCACACAGCCGGGATGGGAAGGGACAACAGGGCTGCAGCAGGGACAAGGCATTGCACTGCCTATTCTGCTGCCAGGCCACCTCCACTCCATGTTTTCCCCACTCAGCCCTCACTGCCCCAATCTGTGAGTGCTCCTGTGTCATGGTGTGGCCAAAGCCCAGAACCCCAGTGTCCCTGTCTTGCAGTCCCTGTGCTGGGCCCCACATTCTTGGCTCCCCAGAGAGAGCAGCAGGTTCATGTTTGCCAAGTTCTGCCTGGTTAAACCTTAACTGAGCTGGGTTGCACCATCAGTCCCTCCCAGCCAGAGATAACGATGGGCAGGCAAGACCGGGGCTTGGTGGGAAGCACTGCCCTGAGCCTGTCTGCTCACGTGCAGCACAGGACCCAGCTCCTGCAGAACACCCTGCCCAGCCTGAGGCAGCTGCCCCTCTGCCTTGCCCCCTGCCTGCCTCGGCAGGTCCCTGCTGCTGTGAGGGCAGCAGGTTGTGGCCAGGGCTGAAAGTTGCCATGTTGCAGCCAGTGGGGCTGGATAGAGCTAGAAGCCCTGATGCTGGGACTCACCCCTGTGCTCTGGGGCTGGCCCGCTCCCTCTCAGTGTCTGGGGGTTCCCATCACCCCAGCACATGGCGTGAGCTTGCTCAGCCTCAGCTCCCAGACCCTGTACATGTATGGGGTACAGGGAGCCGGGGCTCTTGCCCCCCAAACAACAGCTGTTCAGGGGAGGCCAAAAGAAACTTCCAGGAGGAAAGAGCCCCCCGGGCTCCGGCCCCCCAGGAGCCACCGTGCCGCACGCGCTCATGCTGGCCGCAGGTGCCACCGCAGCGGGAGTGTCGGCGAGTGCTGGGGCCAGGCACAAGGGGCGGCTGTGTTCCCGCAGCTCCGGCTGCCGTCCAAGAGCAATATTGTTGGCACCAGGCAGGCTCCCTGCACCGGCAGTGCATACATGGGCCTTTCATGAGAGGAGTGGGGATGATTTACTGCCTGGGGGAAGGGGCAGGGGCGGGAGGATGAAGCTCTAGCATGCCAGCGCCTGGCCCCTCATGCATGCTCGCTGCCGCGGGGCCCTGCACATATAAGCAAGCCCGAGGGTCTGGCCAGAGGGTCACCTTTCCCAGTTGGGCATGGGGCAGATCGGGTCCTGCTGCCCCATCTGCAGGACTATGGGGACACATTCCCTCTCTGGACACCCCACTGCATCTGAGCTCCCACCATCTGTGGTTCAGCAGCCTGGAGTCAGACATCCTTTGTGGTGCCGCAGTGATGGGAGCAGTCCATGAGCTGGGGGAGACAGGAGCAGCAGAGGAGGGTGCTGGGGCAGGGGTGCACTCACAACACGGAGTGCCGTGCTGGCACAATCCCCCCTTGTTGAGCTGCTGGCGTGGCATTGGCCGTGGCGGTGCTGCCTGCAGCGGGTGGCAGGCGGTGGGGTTGTGCTGCTGTGAAGGGCTTTTTGTTTGCCGTCAGTTGCTGTTATAAATCAAGCCAGGCAGCCCAGCGCTGCCTGATGGCAAGGGAGGCAATGGGTTCTGAGCTGCCCACAGCAGAGTCCCACCGAGCCCAAGCCTCTGCCCAGCATCACCTTGGCCTGGCAGAGATGCTTGGTGTGACATGGGGTGAGGTGCCAGCCCTGGTCTCCTTGCCCTGCTTCCAGCCAGCATCAGGGAGCCTTGGGATATACTCTGTGCCCTTTTCACGCCATGGCTCCCACAGGCTCCCCAGAGTCCCAGCTCTCCCCTGGTGTTCCCAGCACTGGGAACGACTCCTTCTTGCTGGTTTTAATTTGGTTTTGGTTCGAATTGAGCTGAACCCAACATTTTTCTGTGCTTCCGGCACGCTGTGAACTCTGCAGAGGCGGCCGCTGCTCCGTGAAATTGATGTTCTCGTCTACTTCATGCGTCGGCAGGAATGAACAGCTGCTGGGGGCTGCTGGCCCCTGGGCCTGCTCTGTGCATCCTGCACCCCAGGGACAGGACCAGCACCCCAGGTGGGGACCAGCACGGGTGGACGGTGCTGTGGGAGACTGTAGCATCAGCTAGACCTCTCAGTGAAACCGTGTTGTGCTGGAAGTTGCTGGTCACAGACATGGCTGTACTCTGGCTCTGGCAGTGTGGCCTACAGGGTGATGGGTGACAGTGACAGTGCACCCCCCTCTCACGATCTCAGGATCCACACCAAGCATGGGCAAGGCTGCGTGGGACTCAGCACGAGCCTGGAAAGTCTTGCTGGAAAGCAGAAAGATGGTGAAGTCAATGGCAATACAGCGATGGAGAGCAATGCTGACACCGGCCCCTGGCCGTGTGCTGGAGACACCCTCCGTTCTCCCTTGCTGGCAGCAGGATGCTCGGGAAGCTGTGCCTGGGGACTACACCAGCTCAGCGGGTCTGAGGCCAGGCTTCCCCCCGTGCCCAGGGCACGCGTAGGCAGCGTGGCCTGGGCATGGTGGGGTCTGCCCACCCCGGCACAGACAGCAGCATGGGGAAGGCGAGGGCGAAGTGTTTATAGGTCGGATTAGGCCACTCCAATGCTGGCTCGCAGGAGGTGTTTTATGACGCTCCGTTACGGGCTCCTAATGAGGGTCACAGGCGCTTTATGGCACCGGCAGCGATAAAGCTACAACTAATTACAGCGCAATTAGCGCGGGGGCTGCCGGGCACCCAGCAACGCTCAGCGCCCAGCCCGGGCCAGGGCACCGCGGGCGGGCAGCGCTGCCGGGACCGCCCTCGGCATCTCGGGGCCGGGGTGCTCCTGCTCCCAGCAACTGGGGTGCCACGGGGCAAACCGGGGGTGGCCTTGCTTCCCCCCCCCCACCCCCCGCCCGACCCATCTGCTGCTCTCCACGCGTGGGGTCTGCCCGGGAGGTGGCACAGAGGAGCAGCCCCGGCTGTTGTGCGGTCCCACGCGTTCCCACCCGCGCGGGGACTCTGCGGCGGGGGGGCCGGGGGTCGGTGCCACCCCCCGCTGCCCGCCCAGCCCGGTGGCGGTGGGTTCGCAGCGGAGCGCGGCCGCTGCCCGCCCCCCCTCCCGCCTCCCCAGCGCTCCGGGCGGGGCCGCTGTAACCCGAGCGCGCCCCTACAAAGTGCCCGCGCCCCCGCGGCGGCGGCAGAGCGGGGCCGGAGCCAGCCCGGAGCGAACCCCAGCGCTGCCTGCAGCCGGAGCCGTCCCCGGCCCCCCGGCTATGGGGCCGCGGTGCGGGGCGCGGCAGCGCTGAGCCCGGCTGCCCACGGACTTTGCCCGGGCCCTCCCCGCGCGGCGGGGGCGGCTCCGCCGCGGGAGCCCGTCACCACCGGTAACAACGCGACCCGAGCCCCCGGGACTATTCGGGATCCCCCACCCGGGACACTCTCCCCCTTCCCCGGGATCCCTACGGCCCCCCTCCCGCGGCTAACCTCCCCCGGCGCCCTGGCGAGGCTGCCGCTGGCCGGAGGGGTCGGGTTCCCGGCACCCAGGCGGGGGGTTCCCCCCTCTCCGTGCCCACTCCCGAGTGGGGGAGGGGCTGGAAGGGATCCCATCCTGCCCAGGGACACCCGTGCTCTGCCTGCCCTCCATGCGCCCCCACTCTCGCCGTGCCCTGGGGACTCAGCCCCGCTGCTCCCCGGTGCCCCGGGAGGGGAGGGGGCTGCCCGCCCGGATCCGCTCACCCGGCCCTGCCTGTCCCGCAGGGTGGGACCCCCCGCGCCAGGGGGACCTGGAAGATGCGGCCCCTCCTGCAGGTCGTGGCAGGGCTGCTGCTGGCGGCGGCTGCCCGGGGCAGGGCGATGGAGCCAGGTACGGCTGGGGGGGGGTCTGTGAAACGGGGCCGGGGGGGCGGCGGGAGTGCGGGGTCCTGCTTTCTGAATACTTTCCCCATCCCAGCTGAGCGGCGATCCCCGGCCTGGGGGTGCGATTGCTCATCCTGAGCACGCAGCCCCACCGCTCTGCCTGCGGGGCTGGGCTGGCGGGAGCCGGGGACATGGCACGGGGACCAGTGTCTCCATCACGGGGAGAGGAGGTGTGGAGGCTGGGAGGAGCAGGTTGGCTCCAGACAGGCTGTCCCTGTGCTGCGGGGGCTCGGCTCGCGCGGTGGATACGCGTGGCAGAGCGGGCTGGCGTGACCGCTGTTCTGTGTGGCTCCTGGTGAGGTGCGCGCAGCCCGTGTCTACGGGAAAAGGACGTGTCCCGGGGGACCAGAGGTCCAGCCTCCCCACATCCCACCCATGCTGGCCACGCCGAGGGATGGGAACGCACTTGTGACCCGCAGGCCACTGTACGCGGGCAGTGGCGCTGCGCTGGTATTGCTGTGCTGGCGGCCGGGTTGTTCCTGCCCTCCACGTGCACACGAGGCTGCTGGCCATGGGCTGGCAGGGCTCCACTGCCAGCCCGGGCATCTCCGGGGACAGCCAGGCTGTAGGGGTCCCGGCCGTGCCTGGGGCATGTGAAGGTCCAACGATGGATGATTGGGTGGGTTTGGTGCTGTGCTGAGTGAGGCAGAATGGGCTGGAGCACGCTGCGCCGCTGGGAGTGGTGGAAGGATGGTGCCATGTGCGGCCTTGGACAGGGACATGCCGCTGGGGAAACCATGTCCCCGTGCCCCAGGGCAGAGTCCAGCCCTCACCCGCCTCCGGAGTGGCAGAGCTGGGCACCGGGCTGTGCCACACCACATGCTCTCCACACTGGGGTGGGCATGTGGTGGGGTCCTGCTGTCAGTGAGGGGTGAGCACCGGGTTGGGCACTCACCGCGTCTCTCCAGAGCTATTCGAGAGCCCTTTGCTGGAGTCAGAAGAGGAACATCTCCTGCTGGACCCTGGCAATGCACTGAAGCTGTACTGTGATGCCAACCAGAGTGGTGCCAGTGTGGTCTGGTACAAGGAGTCTCGGCCTCTCATCTCGGGAGGTCGCATCCATCTCCGGCAGAGTCTGCTGGAGATCTCGGAGGTTGCCTATGAGGACTCGGGGCTCTACGTGTGCCGGGTGCGGGGGACTGGGGAGATCCTGCGCAATTTCACCATCTCCGTCGTGGGTAGGAGCCCTGGCAGTGCCCAGCTATCCCCGGGGCAGCAACACAGCCACTGCCCACCTGCCCTGCAGGCAGGGATGTCCCTCTCAACCGGTTTCCCTTTGCAGACTCCCTGGCGTCAGGTGATGACGATGAAGATAGTGATGGGGACAGTCCCCACAGAGACCGAAATGAGGAGCCCATCTACATGCACAGAGGTCAGTTGCCATGCTGGGGCACTGCAGGAGAGGGCAGCTGGGACAGAACTGGGGACGTGGGGCACTACTGCCTCCCACTCCCAAGCACAGGCAGCTGGGAGCAGCCCCCATGCTGCCCTTTGGCCCCGTCACACTTTACATCCCACATGTCCCCAGCTCCTTACTGGACTCACCCACACCGGATGGACAAGAAACTGTATGCAGTGCCCGCAGGGAACACGGTGAAGTTCCGCTGCCCGGCCTCGGGCAGCCCCAGCCCCAGTATCCGCTGGTTCAAGAACGGGCGTGAGTTCCGGGGGGAGCACCGCATCGGGGGCATCCGGGTATGGGCCAGCTCCCCACACTGCAGCTCCCCTCCTGGCATCCATCTCCCTCATCTCACCACAATGCCTTATATCCCATGTCTGCAGCTCCGGCACCAGCACTGGAGCCTGGTGATGGAGAGTGTGGTGCCCTCTGACCGCGGCAACTACACTTGCCTGGTGGAAAACAGGTTTGGCAGCATCCACTACAGCTACCTCCTGGACGTGCTGGGTGAGGGCTCCTTTGCACAGCACTGGTCCGGGCTCCCCCCATGCCTGGCAGAGGGTTTGTGGTCAGGGGAAGGGGGTGGAGGAGCCTCTGTTCACAGCCTTTCCTTGGCACAGCCTGCATGTCCCTTGTGCCCCGCAGACATGGGATGGAGACCAGGCTCATGTCACACTGGTCTGCTGTGTGGCTGGTGAAGGGCTCTCTGTGGCTCCACAGTGGGTGGAGAGGGAGGGAGAAAGGAGCCCCTGCTCTGGGTAACCATGTCAGTGACACCACTCTGCTCCCTGTGCACAGAGAGGTCCCCGCACAGGCCCATCTTGCAGGCTGGGCTGCCTGCCAACACCACGGCCCTGGTGGGCAGTGACGTGGAGTTCTTCTGCAAGGTCTACAGCGATGCCCAGCCCCACATCCAGTGGCTGAAGCACATCGAGGTGAACGGGAGCAACTATGGTCCTGACGGGGTCCCCTATGTGCAAGTGCTCAAGGTAAAAAGGGCTGGAAGCACCCCAGTCCCCGATACCCACCATAAAGTGGTGACAGGGGTGCACAGAGCTTCCTGAGGAAGAGGAATGCTGACCATCCGTCCCTCTCCCTGGCAGACTGCAGACATCAACAGCTCTGAGGTGGAGGTGCTGTACCTGCGCAATGTCTCCATGGAGGATGCTGGCGAATACACCTGCCTGGCAGGGAACTCCATTGGCCTCTCCTACCAGTCTGCCTGGCTCACTGTCCTGCCAGGTAGGGGTGGGGTCCTGGGTGGAGTCTGGGACCTGCCAGGACACAGGCCATGCCTCAAGCCAACTCATTCACTCCCTCCAGAGGAGGAGCTGGTGCGGGAAGCTGAAGCCCCTGAGGCCAAATACACAGACATCATCATCTACACCTCAGGCTCACTAGCTGTGGCCATGGCCATCGTCATTGTGGTGCTGTGCCGGATGCAGACTCAGTCAAGCAAGCAGCACCTGGAACCCATGGCAGTCCACAAGCTCTCCAAATTCCCACTCATCCGACAGGTGGGTGCTGAGCTGGAGCCTTGGGGGCACAGGGAAACCTTCGTGACCAACTGGCTCCACAAATGCCACTTGTATCCAGCACACCTTACCCTGCTGCCAGCCTTGAGGCTGTTCCTCCTCATTGCCTCCTGTGGCTCCCTCACCCCATTGCTCTGAGTGAGGGTCTCTGCAGCACTGTTGGGTCTCTGAGCTGGAGCATGGGACGGAATGGCTGAGATCCCTTGGTCTCCACAGTTCTCCCTGGACTCCAGCTCTTCCGGGAAGTCCAGCACATCCCTGATGCGCGTCACCCGTCTCTCCTCCAGCTGCGCCCCGATGCTGGCTGGTGTCATGGAGCTGGACCTGCCCCTTGATGCCAAGTGGGAGTTCCCCCGAGACAAGTACGGTGCCACGCAGGGCAGGAACTGGGGGCTGCTCTCCCAGCTGTCCTGGGAACAGTGGCACATGGGTGACAGATGGGAAGGTCTCTGGCCACCACCAGACACATCAGCCCCTCTGTACCCTGGGGCACTGGGATTCAGCTCATACAGAGAGGGGCAGCCACACCGCCTCTGCCCCTCGGGGTTCAGCCACGTGGTGGCGGGGTGTGGGGCCATTTCTGTTGTCCCTCACGGTTCTGCCTGTCCCTTCCAGGCTGGTGCTGGGGAAGCCCCTGGGGGAAGGCTGCTTTGGCCAGGTGGTGCGGGCAGAGGCTTATGGTATCGACAGAGACCGGCCGGACAGAGCTGTCACGGTGGCTGTCAAAATGCTGAAAGGTAATGGCTCCTGTGCCAGTGTCGCTGGAACAGAGATGGCATCAGTGCCAGGAGGAGGTGCCACCCGGCTGGCACGCTGACACGGCCCTCCTTCCTCAGACAATGCCACCGACAAGGACCTGGCTGACCTCATATCTGAGATGGAGATGATGAAGCTCATGGACAAACACAAGAACATCATCAATCTCCTGGGAGTCTGCACGCAGGATGGTGAGAGGGCTGTGCAGGCAGGGTTCAGCCAGGGCATGGGGCAGGACCAGGGGATGGGGGCTGTTGGGTACAGTGGCTGATCAGAGCAGGAGCTGAGCAAGTGGCTGTCCTTCCCAGGGCCGCTGTATGTGATTGTGGAGTTTGCTGCAAAGGGCAACCTGCGCGAGTACCTCCGTGCCCGCCGCCCCCCAACACCCGACTATGCTTTCGACGTCGCAGCTATGCCTGAGGAGCAGCTCTCCTTCAAGGACCTGGTCTCCTGCGTCTACCAGGTGGCCCGTGGCATGGAGTACCTGGAGTCTAAGAGGGTAGGGCTGGCACAGGCCACATGGGCTGCTTATGCTGGGCACATCTGGAGAGGGCATGGTGGTGATAGAGGAGTGGTGTGTCCCTTGTGAACCCACTGTTCCCAGAGAGAGGGAGCCCAGCCTGTTCCCACAGGCTGTCCAGAACCTCCTAGCCCAATGCAGCAAAGCTCAAGGCAGTATCTGCCCAGAAGTGCAGGGCTCAAAGCCTGACCCACCTCCTGGGAAGTGTGTGTGTATGCCCCCTACACCTGTCACTGCAGACAGCCTGATGAGGGGGTGGCCCCACTGCTGCAGAAGTGCTGGGGGATGTCTGGGAGGGAAACAGCACGTCCAGCTGTGTGGAGGGGACACACGGATCTGGAGACACCATCTTGCACCCCTGTGGGTGACATTCCTCCCTGGCAGTGCATCCACCGTGACCTGGCTGCCCGCAATGTGCTGGTGACAGCAGAGAGCGTGATGAAGATCGCTGACTTTGGCTTGGCCAGGGATGTCCACGACATTGACTACTACAAGAAAACCAGCAATGTGAGTGGGGATCATGGGAGAGGGGTACTGGGACCCCTTAGCCAGGGCTGAGCTGAGCAAGGGGTTGCACTCATAGGGTCGCCTGCCAGTGAAGTGGATGGCACCCGAGGCCCTCTTTGACCGTGTCTACACCCACCAGAGCGACGTGTGAGTCCCAGGGGAGAATGAGGGCGTGTTGGGTGTGGTGTGAGGATGCTCTCTGTGTGGGTGATGCCACCCTCTCCCATCCCTGCCTCCCACAGTACTGCAGGGTGCAGAGGGTCAAGCTGGGAAAGGGCCCCCAGAACGTGACTGACCCCTCTTTACAACACGCGATCTTAGGTGGTCTTTTGGGATCCTGATGTGGGAGATCTTCACACTGGGGGGCTCCCCATACCCCGGCATCCCTGTGGAGGAGCTCTTCAAGCTGCTGAAGGAGGGGCACCGCATGGACCGGCCATCCAACTGCACCCATGAGTTGTAAGTGCTGTCCAGGCAGGCAGGCAGAGGGGGCACGGTGGGACCCCATTAACACCCTCTCACCTCCCAGGTACATGCTGATGCGGGAGTGCTGGCACGCCGTGCCCTCGCAGCGCCCCACCTTCAAGCAGCTCGTGGAGGGGCTGGACAAGATCCTGGCTGCCGTTTCAGAGGAGGTGAGAGGTGGGGGGGTCTGGTGGGGGTGGGCACCGTGGGGACTGACAGCACTGGTGGTGATGGCACCGTCCCTCCCTGCAGTACCTGGACCTCTCCATGCCCTTTGAGCAGTACTCACCGTCCTGTGAGGACACCGCCAGCTCCTGCTCCTCCGACGACTCCGTCTTCACCCATGACCCTCTGCCA
Source organism: Acropternis orthonyx (assembly GCA_035583155.1). Lineage (NCBI taxonomy): Eukaryota > Metazoa > Chordata > Aves > Passeriformes > Rhinocryptidae > Acropternis > Acropternis orthonyx. The sequence continues at coordinate 14,805,987 of JAWWEU010000029.1, forward strand.
CTGGCTCCCCACCTCTTCTCCTACCCCAGTGTGAGGACTTAAGGGCTGGCAGGGATGGGTGATGCTGAGGCTGCCTCTGCCCTCATGGGAAGTGGGTATGGGTTCCCAGCTCTGAAAGCTGCCAGGCTCCCCAGCAGGTTCCCTGCTTTGTCTGGGGTGAGCAGTGGGCAGGCAGTGCCCCAAACCACAGTGCTGGGGCAGGGTGTCCCTCTATCGGGGCTCCATTTGGACACTGAGCCATCAGTCCTGTCTGAAACTTGCCTGGCACCGTGGGGCAGTGGGAGCTAGAGTCTTTCCAGGTGGGAACTGCATGGGATGCCCATGGCACTGCTCGGAGAGACAGGCTTTGGCCAACGCTTTGGTGGAAGTGTCCCTGGGGGGGGGAGCCCCACTGCTGCCAGGCTCCTGCTGCATCTGTACATAGCCACAGAGATGAATATTTATGTACGTGAAATATCAACCTGATAAATTATTTTTTTGGAATACACACCGGTGCAGTCTCTGGGCTGTTCCTGCAGCACAAAGGGCTCACATAGGATGGGAAGGCAAGTCAGGGGCTGCCTCCGTGCTGCCTCCTTGCCCCAGCCAGCGCAGGGGCCTGCAACCACTCCAAGGGGACACGGAGGCAGTGCCACAGGTGCAGGAAGCGCTGTCCCCACTCCCGTGCCTCCAGGCCTGCTCCGGCACAAAGCACCCTCGCATCTGTTCCCCATTAGCCACTGCTGCACTAAGCCACCGTGAACTCCACTACCAGCATCGCCCTGAAACCGATCCCCCAACTGCCGTGGGCTCCCAGGCTGGGAAAGCACTCTGGGGCCCAGCCCTGTGCACTGGGGACACCTTGCATCCTCCCTGCCCAGCTCAGCCCCAGCACTCCACATAAAAGTGAGTTATGGGCTCTGTACTGTCTCCCCAAAGCCCCCTCACCCCTGGGAGCACAAGCTGGGGGTCTCCATTCCCTGGCTCTGCTCCCCCTTGCCCCGCGGTGCCCGGCAATGACGGCAGCGTGGGCAGGGAGGGCTGCAGCTGTCTCGCCCCCTCCTGCCAGCCCACTCCCTGGGTCTAGGGTTTCATCTAGGGCCGGGCTTTGCCGGCCGTTAGCCCCAGGATCTGGTTTCCTTCTCCAGCTCCCAGCTGCACTCACAGCCCCCCAGCCTGGAAGCTGGCTCTCCCAGCCTGGAAGCTGGCTCCCTGGCACAGCCTGCCCCGAACCAGCCCAAGGGGACAGCGACTGGCAGATGCTCTGGGGCAGGACCTGGGCCTGAGGCAGCTGAAAAGGGAGTCCTGCCTGCTGCTATGATGGTGCTGGAGTCTGGGATCTCAAGGGATTGAGATTGTAAGACTTGACTCAGCCGTGGGTTCTGTGCCTGTTGTGCATTACATGTGCTGGGGAGCCTGGCAGCTTTCAGAGCCATCCTGGGGTTCCCTCCGTGTCACAGCCCCTCACAGGACTGCTGAGGGGATCCCAGCCCCACCAGCATGCTTGCAGCCTCCATCCCCAGCCCTGCTCCCCTCTCTGCTGGAACCAGCCCCCTGTTCCAGCAAAGGCAGGCGGAGGCGGACAGCCCCCTGGCAGGTGTGAAACCTGCCTGTCCCAGCAGCCTGCCTGCCCGGGAAGGATCCCAGCTGTCCAATAATATGCCAGAACCAATGCATTTTGCACAGCCCTGAATGGGGCATTCACACGCTGGAGGGCAGATTGCCCAGGCTGCCCATGAGGGCTGCCCAAATCTCAGCCGGGACAGGGACTGAACACAGATTGGGTACATGGAGAGGGGGCTGAGCCCCATGAGGCTGTGCCCAGCTTGCCCCTACCTCACTCCAGACTGGGGTCTCCATGCTGGGGGAAGCACGGCGGGAAGGCAGTTCTTACTCACCCTGCACTGCCCTTTCCCTGGAAAACGGGGCCACAGCCAGTTTCACAGAGTGAGACGTAGGTGGGTTTGCTAATCCTTAATGCCAAGTGGGGAGGCACAAGGGGACATTGTGAGCAGGGACCTGCCACCTCCTGCCACAGCCTCACTCTGTCTCTGCTCACTTAGTGAGCTTGCCGCAGGTGCAGACAGTGCCCTCTCCCCACAGCCCAATCCACACGGGTGCACTCCAGAGACACTTTCACAGCCCTGGCAGTGCCCAGCACTGTGCCCACCTGCCTACTCCAGCACAGGTGCATGGCCCACACCCTATCCCGAGGCAGCACCACATCCCCCAGTGAACTCCCTAGAACTGCAGCAATAAGTGCAGGTGCTGTGCCAGAACCAGCTCTGCCAGGCATGGGGCAGCTGGGGCCATGGCTGGGCAGGGAGGCAGCCCAGGGCATCCCACAGCCTCACGACAACTGGAGGCAGTTTTTATTGTTTAACATTCCTGGTATTTTCTGTCAGGGCTGAACCAATTGTCCTTAATCCGCCAGGCTCTGCTGGCCAAACAAGTGTGGCTGAGCCACCAGCATCCTGTCCGCACAAACAGGCCCCTTTTGTGAGGGGGATTTAGCATGTAGCCCAGTAAATCCTGCTGGTTTCCTGAGGCAGCGTTCCCACACACCCCCACACTCCCCCCCCCGCCACCAACTGCCCCCCGAACCCAGGCCCTGGCACCACTCCTTGCTCGGCTGTGCCCCACCAGAACCTGCCCACCCGGGAGCTGCAGGTTCCCCTTGCATGTTGTACCAACATGTCTGTGGGTCCCTATGGAGTGTGGGGTATTTGTGGGGCTGAGAAGCTTCACAGCTATGCCCCTGTACTGCTGGTCCTGCATGGGATGCTGTAACTCCTGGGGGATGCTCTTCTTCTGGGGAGACACTGTGGTCCTGGGGGGATGCTGTGGTCCTGGAGGACATGCTGAGTCCTGGGGGAATGCTGAACCCTAGGGAAAGTGACTCTGGTCTGGGGGGAGGGTGGAAGATGCTATAGTCCTTGGAGGAATGCTGAATCCTGATGGATATGGTTCTAGTCCTGGGAGAAATGCTGAGCCCTGGTTGATCCAGCACCCCAGGGGCCGGGACACCAGCTGATTCCTCATTCCAGCTCCGGGATGTGGCTCCCAGTCCCTCCCCGGAGATTCCTTTGCTTAACGACTCTGTTGTTTGGCCAGGAGCTGCTGTTGTCTTTTTTTCCCCAAAACAAAGGCAACAGGATTTTATCTCCGGGGAGAATCTGGTTTCTGTGAGATGCAGAAAGTCTCTGCCCCCGGGCAGGGAAGGATGAGTCTGGGGCGGGGGGCTGAAAGGCACCAGTCTGCTGTCTCCCCCACTGGCAGCAGGGGAGCTGGCACTGCCGCTCTCTGCTCCTGCCTGCCATTCCACGACCTGCCTGTCATTGTTCCATGCCTATGTCCCATGTGCCCAGGCTGCGACGAGGAGGGAAGGGCCCCCACGGGCCCGCAGGCAGGAAAAAGGAGCCCTACCCACACGTGGGGGTAGAGGCTGAGGCAGGGTCCTGTGCCCTTCTGTGGAGGGATCCAAATACTGGATTTCACCACAGCTCCTGGTGAATCCAGGGACACCGCACAGAGAGATGTAGACACACACACACACAGATGGAGGCACACACCCTAACCCCTCCACGTCCCCGTGTCTGCAACCCCCATCCATGCACAAGCCCCTACCCACACACATACCCATGTGCACACAATCGCACCACCCCGCACACAACCCTCAGGCACACCTCCCACTCACAGACATCCCCCCACCCTGTGCATCTAGCCACTCACGCACACTACATCCCTCGCAAAACCCCCGTCCACATACATACACCCCCTTCCACGCACACACACACGTACAGCACCGTCCCCGTTCACACATGCACATCAATGCACACACATACACCCACCCCGCACCTCTCTTCACGCACACACTCCCCCCCTCCCTGCTCTTTTCCCGCAGCGGCAGAGCCGAGGCTCCAGCCCCAGCACTGCTGCGGGCCCCCCAGCCCGCAGCCCCTCTCCCGGCCCGGCGGTGCTGCGGGAAGCCGCGGGCTCTCAGCCCCATCTCCCGGCCGGCGGGAGCAGCTGCGCGGGGCGGACAGACGGGAGCGGACGGGCAGGCGGCGCCCCCGCCTTTCGGCTGGTGACAGTGGCCTTCGCGGCAGGACAGCCCCGGGACTGTGTTGGAAGAGTGACAAACGCGCCTGGGAAAAATGGTCTGCGGCAGAGGAATGTGTCCTGGCTCTGCTCTCCATCACCCACGCAGATGGATGGGGTTAGGAGTGGGGCAGGGCAGGGGCTTGGACTGCACAGCTGCACCGTGTCCCGATGTGCATCCCGTATGTGTCCCTGCGGGTCACAGGACCAGTGTGGGAAGGACGCCTCATGGGTACGGGAACCTGATGAACTCGGCTCTACCTTGGGTGGATGGAGCAAAGCCCAGCGTGGGCTCAGGTTCACTGACCAGGGTTGGGGTCCCTGAACACGCTCTCAGCTGGGGAGGGGGGTGCAGCCTGAGGGCTGGGGGAGCAGGAAGGTCCCTGAGAGCAGCTGCAGCACCCAGGCAGGCACCCTGGGCCTCGGTCCCTCAGGGATTAACCCCATGCTGCACATGGCTGGTGCGGGACTGGCCTCCAGGTGACGCCAGCCCAGCTCTTCCACGCAGGGCAGATTTGCTCAGCAGTGATGGCTCTTGCCCTCCGCAGCTTGTGGCCCACACCCACTGCCCTTGTGTGACCCTGGGCTGTCCATCCTCCCCAACCCCCCTAAGGTTTCGGGGGGCCATGGGAGCAGCAGGGCAGGGGGACTGTGACGTGAGGGATCTGGGAAGCCCGGGTCACCCCGGCAAGGGGAGCAGCCCCCGTGCCAGGCACACGGGCACGGTCCCGGGCTCAGCCCCGCCCGCCGCCCCGGCTCGCCCCGCTCCATCCATCCATGCGGTTTCAAGCCCCGCAAGCCGCTTCCTGGGGGAAAGGGGCCCCCGGCAAACCCTCCGGGCAGGATGCTCTCCGCTCCGCTCCTCTCCTCTCCTCCTCTGCTTCCTTCCTCTCCCCCGGCCGGGCCAGCCCTCCCTCTGCCCTCCGCGACTCCTTAACCCTTTCGCCCACGCTCCCGGCCATGCTCCAAGCCCCACGGCCACCGCCCCCAGCCCTTTGTGCAGGACTCCGGTGCTTTCCCCCGGGGGGAGCGAGCAGCAGCCCCCGGGTGCGGGGCCGCGCTGCCTTTGGCATCGTCGCGGCGGCGGCGGCGGCCATGGCGGGCCGGGGATGCGCGTTTCATCCGAGAGCGCGGGCACTGGGCCGATCCCGAGGGGGCACCGTGCGGGCTGTGCGCGGGCACCGGGGCCTGCAGAGGGAGCCCGTAGAGCCGGGAGGCTCCGTAGCCACCTGCGGGGCCGCGGCGTGCGCCGGGAGCCGCGCTGGGCTGGGCTGGGGGAGGCCGCGGGGTGCGGGGCTCACCCCCCGGGCGGAGGGGGCGGCCGGCCGCTCTCCCGCCGCATCCCGCAGACAAAGCCCTGTGCCGAACATCCCGGCGGGAGGGAGCAGGCGGCAGGGCTCGGGATGCCATTTCGCTGCTCCTCCGCCGGAAGAGACGGGCCGGAGCGCGGCCCTTCCTGCGGGCACCGGCCATGGCACGGGCAGAGGTGACACAGCAGATGATGCGGGGGGAGCGCGTCTGAGGGCATCCCGCCACCGCTGGCCCCCTCCTCCCCGCGGCAGTAACCACATGGCTGCGGGTGGATCGCTGCGGGGCCCCTCTGAGACACCACTAGCAGGGATGTGCCGTGGGGGCAGTGGGGTGGGGAGATGCCCAGGGGTGTCTGGCATCACTGCCCAAGTGGTACAGCCCCTGCCCACCAGTGTCTCATGGGGATGTGCTGTGCCATGTGCCCATGGCTCCCAGGGGGAAACCAGGCTGGGACAAGTCCCGCCAGTGTCCCTGGCTCTCCCTACCCAGCCTAAGAGGGGGCAGATCAGCAGCATGAGGGCAGCTGGTGACAGCTAGGGCCCAGGATACAGTTCCCCTGCTCGGAAACAGCCCTAAACTTGTCCTCAGGTCAGCCTTCTCTCCCTGGGTCTCAGATGCCAGGGTGTAGGGGGAAACGGGGTGCTCCCGCCCTTTGCAGGGCCCTGCCTGCCCCCCTGGGCATATAAATACACCTTTTATTGGGAACGTGGCAGAAACGTGCATGGCAGGTTGCTCCAAAAAGAGAGGAGGGCAGTTGGCTGCTGGGCCCTCGCCCGGGTGTGCCAGGGTGTGGCTGCCGCCAGAGTCCATCTGGAGAAGACAGCAGTGCTGGAGGTATTTCCATGTTCAGGTGTAAATAGAGAGACCCCAGCCATGCTGTGTGATGCCCCAGATCTGCACGGGTAGGGAGAACCACTTGGACCCTGAGAATCAGTGGCGAGTTCATGCAGCACTGGGCACAGCATGGTCCCAGCTCCCACGTGTCACCACACCAGGAGAAAGGGCCCACAGCAGGTCAGGTGCCACCAGCCGAGCACCGGGCTGGGGACCTTGGACGTACAAACATGTCACGAGCAAAACTTCCTGCCAGGTTACCCCACCCTCCGTGGGTGTGCTGGAGCCGTGTGAGCTGAACATGGCAATCTCTCCACGGTGGCAGCACACCAGTGGATTGACAATGGGTCGGAGACCTTGGTGTGGTCCCTCAAAGGGCAGATGATGGGAGGAACGGTGGCTGCATCGTCAGCCACAGACTGGGCACAGGGAGTGCCTGGGAAGGCCAAAGGGGCACTGGGGAAGCCGGGAGCCCTCGGCAGGGCTGCCAAGGTGCGCAGGCAAGGAAGGGGCAAGACCTCATTGCCCCGCTGGGGTGCCATCCTGACGCCGATCCAGGACAGCGTTTCAGCGGGGGGAAACCTGCGCCCGCGGGGCAGCGAGGGCCGGGCAGCGGGCGCTGCGTGTCTGGGTGTGCAGAGCGGCTCCTCGGGGGCCCGGCGCGGCCAGGGGAGCGGCGCCAGCGCGGCCGGGGGGCGTCCGGCACGGCCGGCACCGGGACGGACCGCTGAGGGGGAAACAAAGGGCGGCGGCGGGCTGGGCGAGCGGGTCCGTGCGGGCAGCGCCGTGCCGACCCCCGCGGCGACTCCCCGGGGGGGGGC
>JAWWEU010000029.1:14814305-14831003 GCA_035583155.1 Acropternis orthonyx
CCGGTGCGGTGACGAGCCGAGCCGGGGCGGCCGGGCCGCGGCCTGGGGCCTGCAGCGCGGCGGTGGCGGCGGAGCGGGGCCGGCGGAGCCGGAGCGCGGCCCCCGGGCGCGGCTGCCATTTTGCGGTGCGGGCCGCGCTGACCCCATTGTGCTGTGCCCGCAGGTGGATGCCCGCCGCCCGGCATGGAGCAGGCCTGCGAAGTGAGCCGCCGCAGCTGCCTCGTCCCCTTCGGCACCTCGCTGGCGGCCGCCGAGCCCAAGGGCGGCCCCTTCGGCGAGGCCCGCGGCCCCGAGCCGCCCGCCATGCAGCTGGCGGCCGCCAAGCCCGGCTACGGCCAAGACCCCTCGTCCTGCTACATCCCGCTGCGCCGGCTGCAGGACTTGGCCTCCATGATCAACGCCGAGTACCTCGGCGGCGCCGCCGACGGCGCTGAGGCCCTGCCCGAGCCCGGCTCGCCCCCGCCCCGCCTGCCCGCGGCGCAGGACCCGGCGGCCGAGGCGCCCCGCGGGGCCCGGGCCTTGCCCCTGCTCCTGCGGGACGGCGGGGAGGAGGCGCCGCAGGAGGAGGTGGAGGAGGAGGGCGACGAGACGCCGGAGGAGGAGGAGGAGGAAGAAGACGAGGACGACGACGACGACTACGAGGAAGAGGAGGAGGACGAGGACGACGACGAGGAGGAGGAGGAGGAGGCAGAGCCCGGCTCGCGGAGCCGCGGCCGCCCCGCGCCGCAGCGGGGCTCCGACAGCCGCGGGCAGCCGGGCGAGCCCGGCGGCGGCCCCGGGGAGAAGCCGGAGCCCTCGGCGGCGCCGCAGCCCGTAAGCACCGTCGGGGCGCGGGCGGGGGGGCCGCGGCCGCTGCCATTTTGCGGTGCGGCGGGGCCGGGCCGGGCCGGGCTCCCTCGCCCCGGCACCCCGAGTGCGGGAGCCATCTTACCGAGCGGGGGGGGACCCTGCCCGGCTGTCACCGCGGCCCCGCACCCCTGGCCCGGCCTGGCCGCTGGTTTGCTCCCCAGAGGAATAAGTGGCACCATCTCACTCGCTGCGGAGTTCGGTGGAGTTTCCCCCCCGCCCCCCTCCCTGTTACGAGGTTTAAGTGCAGCGGGTATGAGGAGCGGAGCGTTCCCCACTCCTGCCCGCTCCGGCTGTAGCGCTGTCAGAGGCTCTTTGTCTGGCCCGGCTTGAGGTTCCCGAGCTGTGAGACCTTGGCGGTGGCCGGGGACAGGCCGTGTCATGGCCTCACAGACCTCGCGGACAGCAAACCTTGCCTCTTATTCGGGCTGACTTCTTTTTCTTTCTGATTTCTCTCCACACTCACAAATTCCTTCAGTTTATTTGTAATATATTCAATAAGAAGCAAAACTGATGGAACTTTGAGAGTTCTGAACGGAGTTAGATGCATTTAACTTCCTTTTTGTGTGTAATTTGCATTTGAATCCAAGCATAAGGGATGCTTCTCAGCGTGACTTTTTTATTTGCAGCTATGTATGTATATTTCCTGCAGATTTTCTGTATTTTGTTTGCATATTTCTTAAATATGTTTTTGCAAACTTAAGGTTTCTTGATGGAGGATACTTAAGTTTTATGCCTTGATCCGGGGTTTGAAGATTAGCTCATTTGACAGCGCTGGTACCAAAACCATTTTGCTCTAATTTCAGTAGAGCCACAGATGCCGGACAGATCCTGCTGCAGCGTGCAGTGCTTGGGGAGCAGGACTCTGTTCCTTTGGGAACATGCGGCATTCCTGGTGTGTGCTCTGGGAGGTGGGGCACTTGTCACAGAGTGCCCAGGGAAGTGGTGATTCCAGGAGGATGCTGACAGCAGCTTCATTTGTTTTTGACACAGTTCTAGTTTGTGGGCGCTCTTGAGCGTTCCTTGGGAAGAATCCCTCAGTCTTGTAGTCTTTGGTGGTGCGAAGCTGCTGTGGGTCTGAGGTTTGTGCATATCCTGAGCTTTGTTTTGCAGAGCAAAGCGGGGATCTCTCGCAGACATGTGCTCGGTGATGCGGTTGTGGGAGGGTCTCACTTTGTAAACAGAAGCTCGCAGAGGTACTTTCACAACGCTTGCCTCAGCTATCGGTGGCCACAGAACTGCAGCTGGTACTGTGACAAAACTGTCTTAGTGATGGAGCCTCTTATTTGGATATGCAATGAGGGTTGACTTTTTCAGTAAAACTGCCTTCCTGCTGTAGTTAGCTTTGCTGGATTGTTCTGGTGCCTTAAAAGCATAACAGTTCAGGGGGGAACAGTGCAAGGAAGAAAAGCTATTTTTAGGCAGCCTGGGGTCCTTCTTTCTTCAAGTCTTGCATTATTTCTCTAATAAGTACATGTTATCAGAGTGATCCTTCATTTTAGCCCCGCTGCCTGTGGAATGGGAAGAGGCACAGATTTTCCCCGGTGCCAAGTTACCAGTGAAACAGTTAAAATCTTTTAATTGCTGAACATGACATAGTAGCTAGAAATAACCTGGTTTGCTCCTCAGACATTTAATTCGAGTCTCATTTGTGTTTGGGTAACTGGAATCAACCTTTTTTTGAGAACCTGCTAAAACTTGAAACAGAAACCCAGTGCAAAACAACCACCACAAATTCCCAGGAGTTCCACACAGCTATTTTTAGGCTTGTCATAGCTGGACTAGTCTTTCAGGTGTCACCTTTATGCTGCCTGATGATGGGCTTTCTCCACCTTACAGCAAGACTGTCTTAGAACTTTCATTTTTGAAGCTCATGGCTCTTGAGTGTGCCACTGCTGCTCAAACTTCCTGTTTTGCCAAGAGCAAAGTGTATGTATATCTGGGATCTCTGTGTCTGCCCCTTACAAGATTTGAATTTTTCACTACATCCTTGCTTTGAAAAGGCTGATTTCCGAAATATCAAGAGTGCTTCTAGCAGAAAGACCAGAATTTGGTTTAGTCTTTAGTGGGATGCAAAGTAATGCCTCTGGGCAGGAGGGATGGTGGCAGGTATTGTTTTGCATGGGGATTTGTTAATAGCCCTGGCATGGGCTTTTCCCAAACTGCCTCAAACACGAGGTTGCTCAAGTACCATTCAGTTGTAAAGAGGGATGTGCATATTCTGAACCAAAGCTATTTTAAGTGTCAAGTTAATCTTCCTTTAAGTATGTCTGAAGTTTCCAGCAGCTCCTGACAGATTTTGTATTGTGGATAAGGAAACTATAGCAGTGGTTCTTGGGTTTTGTTTCTTTTCCAGAGGTGGTGATACGGTGATTGCTGGCAGCTGCTGGCTTGCTGCCTTGTGCTCCTATTGGGCTATGGCCATTTAAATTTAAAAGGTCGTTTTTCTTGAATGTCTCTCTTCTTTCTCATCTTGATATGAGCTTGTCTGTAGAGCTCTCCTGGTCTTTGCAAGTTGCAGAGGTCCTGAGCTGTGTTATGTGGAGCTGGAAGAAGTGAGCCCGTACTCAAATGCTGGGGAGGACGGGTGCAGCCGCAGGAGGTCTGAGTGCCATATGTCTTGCTTGAACTTGGGTAATGAGGAATTGGAGCAGGTGGACTTGTTTCTGGCAGAACTCTTGTCCTGAAATTTTGCTCTCTTAGTGTAATTCTTGATGCCTTATTGCTTCACTTTCACTTTGCAGGCTTGTGGGGTTTTAATTGCTACCCACAAAGTATATTTGAGTTACTTGATTTGCAGAGTTGAGCACTCAGGAGCAGAGAGTTCTTGGGTTTAGATACATCTCTGCCACTCCTGGTGTGCGTTCGTTTTGCAGGTTTTGCATTCATGGGCTCTTTTTTCCACTGGATCCTGATGGTTTCAGGCTGCAGGATGTGCATAGCTGACATGAGGCTCAATGTTGCTTTTCATTTTCCTTGTAGGAGTGTGATGTTTGGGTGATGGCAATGAGGAAAGTGAGGCACACGGAAGTCCAGAGCCAGATCTTTCATTCCTAAGGATGGCTGCTTCCAGTAGCTGGGTGTAAGGAATGAGTGGGACATGTGTGTAGGGCTCCTGGAAAGTTTTTGTGTTACAAGTACTGAAGGCCAGCAGAGCCCTCTCTTTAAGCCTAGAATTAATCCATGGTGAAGTTGAGTTCTGTTCTAATCTGCAGCTGTGGGAGAGTACTATTGTTGAAAGTGTTTGTGTGCCTGTGTGAGAGTTACTCTCGTGCTTGGTTTATTAACTGACATGTCTGGTGCCATTTCTCTCTCTGCCAAAAATAAAATGAAGGAACCAATGCCACGTGATCCTCGCTACTCCTGTAAACATTTCTGAAAGAATCTGCTACTACAGACTGTTGATTCGAGGTGTAACTAACTACTGGTAACATTATATCCCTGAGATACAATAGGCATAGCAGTGGTTTGTTTGAGTAGGGAACATAAATTTCCTTGGTCAGTTGACATCTTCCTGGTGGGGAGATGAATTCTGTTTGGCTGTCAGTGCTTCCTGCAGGCATTGTCTCCCACTGTGTGCACCTGGAGAGAACAGATTCTGTTTGCTACAGTCCCTGTGCCTCTGATCTTGCACACATCCCCCTTTGCCACTAAGATTTCCACTGTTTGGAAGATGGTATTATTTTGCAGAAAAAAAGCGCATAGCTGGATCTTGCCTGGCCATGCAAGTCTGATGGCACCCACTGGGCCCTCTACTGAGGGATGTTCTTGTTTCAGATATCTCTAAACTTACCCATAAAGGACTTCAGCTGTCGCGGGTATCCAGAAGAATGGATATTTCCACAGTGGGGGGCCCTGTCCCGGGCTGTGTTAGTGCTTGACAGTAAATTTTTGAGGTCCTTAATGACTTTGCTGCTTTCACGATGTGATGTGATGGTACTGCAGTCACCTCTTGGTCGTGGTGGAGGTGTGAATGTGTGGGTGTTAGGAGCTGTCACAGCAGGACCAGCTGTGTGTGAGGGTGTGAGAGCAGCTTGCTCTGAGTGGCAGTAGGGTTTTGAACAGTCTGTAGGATCCAGAGCTCTCCTGCACAGCAGGTTGGATTCTGGAAGCATTTATTCTAGCATTTGACTGTGATTGCTCTTACCCTCCTTGTTTCATTGTATTTGTCCTCTAATCTCGTATTACTGATTAGGTGCGAAATATCTGTTTGTGTATGTGTTGTTAGAGAAAATAACATGGTTTCTCTAGAAAATACGGATATTCTGGCTACCTGGAGTGCGCTGTGAAATTTCAGTGATCGATGCTTCGCGCTTCATGTTCTGAAACTGAACATGTCTGTGTGCAAATAGCAAAACCAGAGGTATTTTCTTGCAGATTGGATCGTTTTGAAAGTGAGGTTCTGCTGAACATAATGGCAGAAGCCTGTATGTAGTTTTTGCTTTCTATATTTAAAATTTATTTTTAAAACTTAGGCAAGAGAGACTTTGTTCAAGCAGTGTCCTGGTTAACATACTGTTCTCAGTCATAAATACTTAAGTCTCTGCTGAAGATTGTTGCCAGAGGAGTGCAGACTTCACTCAACTATTCAGCAGCATGGCTTGATACAGCTCTACACAGTGTAGCATAGTAGTACATCCCCTGCTACTGTTACAGGAAAAAAATGGCAACAGACCAACAAAATTGACTTTTACAGGGGTTTTTTTGGCTAGATGCTGCCCCTGAGGCTCTGCTGCCTCTACTAAGTGCCTGTGTATTTACATGCTGGTGATTCTTTTTGGAAAAGTGTATCTCCCACAACTTGAAAAAAATTTTTTCTAACAAATTAGGTTGCTGAGGGTACAGTGATTCTAATTCTGCTGTTACAGCGTCTTCTGTGGCCTTGCTAAAATCAATGGTGGTGGTTCATTTTGATGCTGTAGCAGTAACCTTTGACTTAAGAGCAGCATATTCTGCATGTAGCCCTGGATTTGTTGTTTGCCTCTTGCAGTGTAGCAGCTCCTCATTGCGCCGCCTTTCCAGAAGTGGGGTTAAACTTAATTATTGCACATCACACAGTTTTTCTTTAATTTCCCTGTGTTAAGCGAACAAATCTGTAGCTCGCTCAAGAGGTGTGAACTCTGAACGTGATTAACAAGCTAGTTGAGCCCCAAGAAAAAAAGTAGTAATTTTTAAGTTGTAATCAAGACAGTATTTCTTAAAAAGGTATTCATAACTCAAAAATCAGTGTTATGGGTGCTGGTTAACTTTCAGTCTAGTTGCTTAGAATATGCTTCTGTTTTGCCTGCTTATGACTGACAGCTTCTTGTATATAGTAATTTTAATTGTCTTTCAGTTATTTACTCTGGCATTTAGAAAGGCACAGGGAATAGAAACACCTGAAGGAAGAAATCCTGGCAGACAGGGGCTTGTCCTGGGAGTTAAAAAAAACCAACCAAATTCAAGTGAATGCCACTTCTCATACCAAAATAACTATGACCCCTGTTTTGTTCTGTGCGTACAGAGCTATCTGTGCTGTGCAATGTAGTGTTCACTCAGTAAAATGGGAGTTAAATCCTTTATGGTGGGTAAGGCATTGCCAGGATTTCCTAGTTCATGGGTGGAAAAGGTCTGTAAGAGAGTCTGTTTTGAATTAGATCAGCAGTTTTCAACCTTGATTGATTTTCAGACCCCAAAAGGCTTACCAGGTGCAGACTCTTGTCTAGTGAATTTGACCTATCAACAGTAGCCTTGCATGCATATAATTTCATGGCATCAGAGTATTTTCCTGTGGCTGAGTTTGCAGACTGCTGAGGTACAGGACACCTTGCAACAGTGTCTGACCTGTGTGAATTTTATGTCAATTCCAAGGTAGTGTTGCATTTGTGCTGGAGCAGGCGGGGTGTGTCCCCTGCCTGACTGCTGTCCCCTGTACAAGAATGCTTGGGAAAAGTTGCAGTTTGCTGAAATAGTTACTGGAAGTTCAAATGTTACTTTCGGAAGGCTTGGCATGAGTGGGGTGTTACTGGTTAAAATCCAGCTGGTGTCGGAAACTGAGGTGTGGAGACCTGGTGTAGGGCTTTTTGGTGTCCTGTGGGACAGGGCTGTCACTGGTCACCAGCATTGCTGTGCCATTGTGCTGGGCAGGGGTGCCAAGAGCTGTTCATGGCTTGGGGCCTGTGGGGAGGTCAGGGGCAGCTGCTGTGTCCAGCGCTTTTTAGGTTTAGAGGTGCTCAAGGACAGTCCTTACAGTTGTGCCTAGGGATTAGAGGCACAACTGTAAGGATTAGCTAAGCTGGCAGTGTTTGCCAGTGGGATGGAAATGGGGTCGCAGCAGAAGTGTTTCTGAGGACACATGCAGGGCATAGGTGTATGTTTGGGCCCTTCAGGAGCATGTCCAACTCCTTCCACCAGCAGCTGCAGCAGGGGAGCAGAATGGTAGCGCAAGTAAGTTTGGCATGGCTGCAGAGCTGTGGTGCTGTGAGGTGAAGAGTTTGGAGTCCCGTGGGTTCGGTCCTGGGTTGGAGCACAGGCATTACTTTGGCTGATCTGAGCGGGTGCTCCTGACCCAAGTGCCCTGGAGAAGGGAAGATGCTGCTGTGTGTTGGAGCAGAGGCTGATGCCCCTGGCAGGGGCCAACTGAAGTTCTCTGTTCTTGTTAAGTTAGAAATCTGGTTCCGGTGTGGCTACTCACAGTAGCTTTGCAGCAGTGATTAAATGTGTGACAGAGATAAAGATGGCCTTAGTGTGCATCCATCTCTCATGTGTCCAAAAGCATTGATGAAGCCAGGAGGAATTTCAGCAGTGTGCCTTGCCTCTATTGAAGGATGGAAGAGCACTCGTTAAAGTTGATGTGCTGACTCTCTGTGGTTATCATTAAGATTGCACCAAGATTTATCTCACACGGGTCTTTGGAAAAACAGTGAAAAGAAGCTGGGAGAAAAGTCATCTTGTGTATCATTCCTTTCCCTCACAAGGGCAAGCTGGCCCTGGCTGGGTGCCTTCATTCCTGTCTCTAGCACAGCTCAAACAGAAGGGTTGGACCAAGCTGTCCTGCCTCGTTGCCTGGACTGGCTGTAGAGTTGACAGTGACAGAGCTGCACAATCCACAGGTGAATGGTTTTCCTGGCAGTCAGTGACATCTGCCTGCTGCTGCTTTGGGGCTGAGGTGCTGCCAGGGCTCGGGGTGAAGCAGCAAGGCTGCTGGTGGATAGGGCACCATATGTGTGGCATCAGGGAAGGGAATGGCTTAAGAGCACTCTTGGTGGCTGAATCACAGGGAAAGGGCGGCACATCTCCAGTTGTGGAGACTTCCTCATGTGCCTTTCTGTCCCTATTCCTTGTGGGGTGAATCACTGGGGTAGGTAGGGTTGCCAAGCAAAGCTTTCTCTGAGTTCTGGATAGGGAGCTTGTTCTATGGATTACATGTGGCATCAGATAGCTGTGAGTGCTGCTGGAGGTGGAACATCCTGCTGCTGGGCTCTTCAGGAAAGAAACAGTTTTAGAGTAAAATCTATGTATAGAAATACAAAACAGCAGTGTAACTTGTTTCAATTTCGAGACATTAATCAGAAGTAGTGCACTGGGGATTCCTCTTGCATTTTCAGACATGCAGAATTTGCCTTTTGTATGTGACACACCAGAAGTGATGAGTTGGGTAGAGCAATCTGTGTGTTTCGCCCTAGCCAAAGGATGGAGTGCCTTTTGGTTTGGTATCTTTTAGGAAAAAGTGAACAGCAAATTTCCTGCACAGTAGTGTCTCAGCACCCTGGGAAATTCCAGTTTCTTTTTTCAGCTCCCGTAGGGCCTCTGGTGCTGAGCGTGCAGCAAGCCTCTCACCCTCAGCCCTGCTTGAAGCTTCCGTATTCCTCTTGCTTTGGAGGAGTGTCTTCCTGACTTTCCCTCCCACTGCTGATGGAAAGATAGATCCCTGCTGTTGCCTAATTGGAGAAGGGCAAGGAACAGGATGGTTATCACCCTTTTAATAGTTCCTCCCCTTGCCCTGGTGTTACTTTGTTGTTTGGTTTTCTGAAGCACCTGTTCAGACTTCCTACTGTTCTGCCTGATGTGGTGACTGCCCGCAGATTTCTAAATAACAGCAGCAAAACCAGTCAGATTCTTCTTGATTCTAGTTGGCTGTCCTCTCACAGCAATGCTCACAATGTTTGGGAAGCTGGATTCACCACAGAAAGGTTTGGAAGCCTCTCTGAAGCGTAAGTTTGTAGTGCCTGGTGCCTGAAGCATGAACTTTCCTCAGGTCATGGCTCTGAGTGCGGGTATCAAAAAATGAATAAGCACAAGGTACGTTTATTGCACTGCTAGTGTTCAAAAATTCTGATTTCAGTTTTAGTAGGGATTCAGCAAAAGCAGTTGAAAATTTAAGTGCAAATTAAAACTTACTTGTATATGAAAGGAATTTTTATTTTGGAAAAATGGTTCCGTTGGGCAGGGGGACTTGCATGCTGAATGCCACCTTGTTCTGAGGAGGTTATGGTTTTGTGTAAGTGGCATCTTTGCATTTGGACTAACAAAGTGGGATTGTCCCTCTCCCGTGTGTAAATTAAAATTTCTGCAGAAGGTGAAATTTGCAAGCCCCCCTTAAATGTTTGTTGCTTTTAAAGAAGCCCATGGAACTAAAAAAACCCAAACAGTAACAACCAAACCAAAACAAGCAACAAGCCAGTTAATTTCATTTAATTCAGCTCAAATTCCCAATTTTTAGCTATTGAGGTTCTAATACAGTATTTGTCTTTGTGAATGTACATGTTGTTCTCTAGTCCTGCTTCATTTTGGTTACAGCTTGGGCTAAGAGTTTACATATAGAAACTACAATAGCCAAGTTGCGTTTTGCACAGTTTGCATCTGTTTTTCATTTAATGGATTTAGAAACTTCATTTCTGAAAAATGAGTGCTGTGTTTATCAGATGTCTGGCTTGTGACAAATTTATTTGATAATATATATGGAGGAGCACAAAAGTAAGGCTGAAAAGGGGACAGATCTGATGACCTGGTTTCAGTTTGGGGTTTTTTGCTAGTTCTCTGACATAAAAAGATATTTGTGGGTATTTGTTTGTGAGAATTTGCAAAGTTCTGGTAATGCCAGCAGTTCCACTCTTGCTGAAAAAAACCTGTAGTGCTGAGTAGAAGAGCTAGATTTAAAGAGAATGTGGTTTATAATTTTAAATGAGTGCAGATAAGCAAGTAGGAGACTGTTCTCTGCTTTGGGCTCACAATGTTTGGTTTGTAACCTTCTGTGTCTTTGTGGGTCTGTGGATTTCTTTCCACCAGCCATCTGGGTGAGATCGTATCCCTCCTCTCCCACTTCTTCCTCCTGCCTCCCTCAAACCTTGCTGTCAGGTACGTCTCTGGTTGTTAGGATGCTGAAGTGCAAAAGCTTTCTACTGGACTGCTCTTCTGTCCAATCCATACGGAAAACTGTCTTCATTAAGTGAAACAATCAGTTGTCTTGGTGACTGAGACTTGGTGTTCTCTTGTCAGTGTGTTCTTTATTTAAAATTCATGTGTGGATAACTCCTGACCTTGATAGAAATGCTTCAGGATGTAGGAATTACCGAAGTAGTGCAATTTGCTCTCTTTGTTTTAACATTTCAGGGTAGCTCATACCGTACATATGAACCCTGGAAAACTTGAGTACCTTGGAAAACGGTACTAAAAACTGGCCAAAGACGACAAATACCCACAAGCACTGTCGATAACAGAAGTTTGGCCTGTATCATAATCTCTGCTGTATTTTTTGCTTGTGAATATTTAATTAGTGAGTATTTAACACTTTTGAATGATAATGGTCGCAGATAAGAGGCATGAGTGTAGGTCAGATGCCTGTTTGCTTTTTGCCGCAGTGCTGAAGCTGAAGGAAGACTGGAGCAGCTGGGGCAAAGAGCAGGACCCCAGCAGCACGGGCTGCCTCAAAGTTTCCAGCAGGCTGCTCCAGCTGCTCCGTTTGATTTGAAGCTTCACATAAAGTGCCAGTGTGATTATGACTCTGGTTTCGGCAGATACGCCCTGTAGGTGTTGCGGTTTGTTTGGGTGGGGGTTTTGGCCATATGGATTCCAGCTGGGCTTACCCTTTCCCCTGTGCAGCGATTGATTCCTGTAAGTTTTGTCACAGCAAGTGCAGGGTCAGCAGCACAGTCTTTCTCTGTAAACACTTTTACTCATGTGTGTGGTAATGGTACTTTGTATGGAGGAAAGTTTGGTGACCTTTTTTCAAATACTCCTTAAGCTAGCTGATATATCAAGTAGATACAATTTAATTTTCTTCCAATTTTTTGCCTTTTTTTTTTCCCCCCAAATGATCTGGTTTTGATTTCAAAACAAGCTTTAAAACAAGAGTGTTTTCTAATGAGAATTAATTTTGGCTTCCATCACGAGCAGTTACTAATTTCACTTCTGAGCTTTGCTTCAGTGTTGTCCTTAGTCTCATCTCCTTTTTCTCCCTTTCAACCTCGTTGCAACATTCACAAGCAAAGGTTATTTCCCAATTCCTGTTTTCTTTCCTTCTGTCTGTGTCCAATAATTTCTCAGTGTTGGAGCTGAGTGAAGTAATCAACTGTGGATTACTCGGACATTTTTCTACCGCCCCCTCATTAAGAGCAGTACAGAGGTAAGAGCTGACCTTTTAACTACCTCTGACTGTCAGCAGCAGTCACTGTATGGGAATTGCAGCCATTACTGCTTCATTTCTACGATCAGAGTTAAGGGATCTGGACTCTCCCTGGGATAGGAGCTGCACGAACAGCAGGATAAGCCTGAGCTCAGAGGTTGAAGCTGCAGTGCTTTGTCTTAAACTGAAGTTAATGAGGTTCAGCTTTAGCTGGAGGGAAGCACCATTTCAAGAAAATTTTTGGGGTAGCTTTAGCAATGCCCTTCCAGGCTAGTTCTGGGAGTACTTTCAATAGGGAGAATTTGCCCCAGTTGCTGCCCCTCCTTTGCCAGGGCAGAGAGTGAATAACCTGTTACGTGTTGTTGAAATGGCAGGAATTGGGAGTGGCGTGTCCTGGGCATTGTGCACCTGTGACACCAGCTGTGTGGTTGGCTGTGTTAGTGGATAACTTCTTCATAGAATCATGGAACACTTTGAGTTGGAAGGAACCTTTAAGACAATCTAGTTCCAATGCCCCTGCCATAGGCACAGACACCTTCCACTAGACCACCGTGCTCCAGTCGCTGTCCAGCCTGTCCTTGAACACTTTCTGGACAACCTGTGCCAGGGCCTCACCACCCTCACAGTAAAGAATTTCTTCCTAACATCCAATCTAAACATACCCTCTTTCAGTTTAAGAGCATTGTCCCTTGTCTTACCATTCCAAACCCTTGTAAAAATTCTCTCTCCAGCAGACCATTTAGCCCAGGCTATCCAGGTGTCTTCAGATGTCACCTCCCTCGAGTTTGCTTTGTTAGATTTTTTTTTTCCTGATACAAAAAGTTGTTGATCTTCAGCCAGTTCAGCCATATCTGGGGGGTGGGTTGGTGGCTCATAGGTATTAGGTGAACTCCCTGTCATCTCATCCTGTTAGGAAGAAAAATAAAGATCATTGAATTTTAAAGAATAGAAGTTAGTCATGGGGTGGGCAGTCGACTGACTTCACTAAGCTTTCAGTTCTAGCTAATAAGAAGTAGATATTGTGAGCAGCTTGTTTGTAATCCTGGATATAGATGGGCTGCAGGGACAAGCACAAGAGTTGCTGCCGTGGGAATGAGAAGGTGTGAAGAGAGCACTGGAAGCTTATGGGACAGAGTTGTTCCTGCCTTCTGCCCCTGGCCTTGGTGTTTGGGCTGGCTCATGTGTGGGGTGTCACTTGCCTGGCAATTCCCAGTGTGGTGAGATCTGCTCAGGAGATATCCCATGCTCTTGGTGCAGGGCCCTGGGTATCTGCTGCACGCTCAGCTGAAAAGGCCGTTAGTGTCATTGTTTATGCTGTATTGGTTAATTATCCTTTGGTTGTGGCCACCTCCTTTTATTTTTTTCCCTTGGCTTTGATTCTGTTCAGTTCATGCCTGAAACAGGCTTGGCAGGATCTTCCTCCTTTATTCTCAGGGGTCAGTGGCTTTCTTCTTGCTTTTCTCTGTCCTTGTACACAATCTTTTTTGCTGCCTTTCTCCAAAAGCATGTTCTGTCCTTCGCTTCCTTGAATAATGTCATTTTTATAATTAAGTCAGAAATAAACTGTAATAAGGCTTTCTTGGCCAAGTATTTCCACGATGGCTTTCCAAAGCAGGTCTGAGTTGCAAGTGTGTAGGACTACAGTGGCTGCAGATCAGTGGTTCTCTGAACAGATGGTTCTTTGGGTATATGAAATTGAAAATGTTTGTAACAGTAGATGTATCTTTGCCCCTTTGTGTGCAGTTTAGTCTTGCTGTGGCTCTGCCAAGATGGTCACATCCCTGGTCATGCTGTTGGGGCATGTGGAGTATCTGCAGCTGTGCCTCCAGCTGTGCTGGAGGGGACGGTGCTGCTCTGTTATTCAGAGATGTCCAGTGCTGCAGGAAAGGTGCAGCCTGTGGCTGTCAGCATTGTGTGTGTGTGTTTGTGGGCTTGTGCTTTGTGCCACTTCTTCCAGCGAGATTAATGGATTGAACAGCAGCTTCTAGTGACAGAGCCAAGAGTGGTTATTGGATAAGGGTTGTTTTTTCCACTTTTTAATGGTGTGGGTTTTTTAAAGGGAGGAATATTGGCAACAGACAGTTGAGGACTGAAAGCATTTGTACCATAATAAAATCTCTTGGAAATTTAAGTTTTCTTTCCTTGATATGTTTGATTATTTGCTGTATGGTGAGAAATTCAGGAGGGTAGAGGTACTAATAGAAAGCCTCCTTCTCATGAAGCTGAGCACCAGCATTTGGTATTTTACTTAGTGAATTGCAGACTGTGTTTGTCACAGTACAAATTTAAGAGGTGACTTTGCAGGTAGTGTTTGTGTCATCCTGCTGCTGAACCTCAGCTTGAGATTCCTTTCGCAGTGATGGACTGCAGTCTGGAGTCTTGCATTCGTGGAGAGGGTTTGATTAAAAACATCTTCAAGGTACAGTCTTGTTTTGTCCAAAAATAACACAAAGTGATTTGAAATCCTGTGTATTGTCTAGAGCTTAGGCTGTAGCTTGTCACATCTGAACAGCAAATTAATGCCAAACAGTTGATAACAGAGCAGACAGTACTGACTCCCTTTAGAAGAACATCTAATGATACAATACTGTGATGTTGGTCATCTATGGAGGAGGACCCCTTGGATTTTTTCAGTGTATGTCCACTGGAGTTAGAACCTGGTACCTACCTGATGTGCAGTGTCTCACAAGTTTTCTTGTTACTTAAACATTTGAACATTTCCATCCTCTGAAGGTGAACAGTGCTGTGATCAGATGTAAGGACTACATCTGATATTTGTTGTGTTTTAAAAACTTGGGCTTTCCATCACTCACAGAAAAGTCACCATTACTGCAAGGCTGAATTTTTGGCCATCAGGATGTATCAGCAGCTTGATCTTGGCATAGTAAATGGTAATTGTATAGGAATGAAATTTGCTGTATTCTGACCCAAGAAATATATGCTTTGGGGCTGTAATTCTGGCATCACGCAGCAGAGTTTAAAGGAAGAGCCTTACTGTACTTGGAAAGGATGACAACTGCTGCTTTTGCTCCTCTGCTGTTGTTTCTTTTAAATGTTATAAGTTTTAAAACTCATTAGCAGAATTTTTTTTTCCTGTGCAAGTGTAAAGGCATCTCTGGCAGGTTGGTGGGATTTAGGGATAGCAGAGAGGAAAATGGTGTAAGACAGTGACCTGCTGGAGTGCATCCTGTCACAAGGCTCTTCCTCGGGGGGTCATCGTACTTCCTAATCTGCCTCTGCCATCCCTAATGGGGCCTTTGTGGTGGGTGATGATGAGTTCAACACCTGACTGCTAATGCCAGGGAAGGGAGGGAGCAAACCCAGGAGGAATGAGAATAGCTGCTGACTACTTGGAAAGAGAGGTTTAGGCATTGTCTGAATAGTTTCTTGAAAGCCACCTTTTCATCCAGGCGCCAGTGTGGAGTGTTGAAGGGTGACAGAGAGTTGATTTAAATGCAGACATGCCTCAAGGCAGGGGTTGTGGGTGTCCCTCAGGTGGATCGATGTGAATGGCCCTGGCAAATCTCCAGCGTGGTTTTACTGCTGACTGTGCTCAGGTTACAGTTGTCAGTAAGATGCACATCAATTGTATGTGTATGCACGACATCAGAGATAATCAGTTTGGATATACATGTGCCCCTTAAAGCCCAGGATGGAAATCTGTAAAAAATTTGAGGCAGAAATCACATTTACAGGAAGAACACAAGCTGGAAAGGGACCAAAAAAAGAGGGGGTTTGCATCTGAAAGTACATCTGCATTTAAAAAGCAATAGTCAAGGCAGCACTTCAGGTGCTCCTGGATGCAGAGGCTGCAGCAAGATACTGGCAGAGCCAGGGGCTGCAGCCCCTGCCTGGTGCTGCTTCACACTCCCTGTCCCTGAGCTTCAGCTCAGCTGTAAGTTATTGTGTGGCTTTTGATGAGTGAGTGAGAAGAATTTCAACAATATGGTCTGTAACATCATTACTTGCCTTTTTTAAAATGTGACAGGGTTTATCCTTTTGTTTTTTCTTTAACCACATGAAGAAAGCCCATAAAACTCGACCTGAAGCAGACCATACCTTTTATTAGAGTGGTCTGTTGCATTTTTGTTGCTGGAATGTTGAACTGGGAATGGCAAGAGATGTGCCTCAAGCAGGGTGGTGAGCAGGATGGAGAAGTGAAGTGAGAAGGTGTGTGTTTATACTATGATGGCTTTAATGAGGAGCTTATCACTCCTGCTTATTGGCAGGAAAAATACCTCCAGCACTTCTGGGAGCTCACAAAATGCCGAACCCACCTGAGATGTGTTGGTGGGTGCTGCTAAACAGGTAGGATACCTCACAACGGGGCATAGGGACTCCTAGTTCCTGGAAAACCTATTGTAGCTTGGCTTGGCTCAATTAGTCACAACACGGCAAAGCTCCTGGATCCTCTCCTTGGCAGGGGTTTCTGCTGCTAATGCACATCCAGCCAGCGAGCAAAAGGCACAGGATCTGCTCTCTGCTCTTGGACAGTGATACAGAAATGGCATTAAAGCAGCATTAGGGTTTGTGTGTTGAAAGATTTTGGTGTTCTCGTGGTTGCTGTGCAGCCGCGGGAAGCTAAGTGGGTTTGGGTGACTGTGTCTGCAGAGTTGATACTTGTGAGTGGGTTTTGGAGATGGGCAAGGTCAGTGTGTCCATCTGTCTCCTAGAGGAGGGTGGCTGCTGTTGTGATCTCTGTAGTTTTGGGGCAAAGCAATGTCAGTTTTGCTCATGTAAACTAAACTGGTATATAAGGGGTTTTTTCTGATTGTACCTGTTTTTGTACCTGTTTTTGGCTTCAAATACTTTATGGTGCACTTTTTTCCTGAGCACATCTGAGAAGCAAGGAAGTTACTGACTTGTACATACCAACTTTCTTTTTTTTCCCACAATTGATAAAAAGTGTGCTGTTCTCATCACCTTTTGGTCAGGAAAATTTCCATGTCTCTTACTACTACCTTTTCTGTACACTGCAGCCTTTGAAATGAATGAATTGGTGCGACTGAAGTAATGGGGGTTAATAGTGACTCCAGATATTTACCTGCTGAAATGTGTGAAGTTTCAGTGCAGTCATTTACCAGAGGTCATGTTCCCTACTAAAACATAAAACAAGACTTCTCAAATCCTCTTATTGTTTTGTTTTTTCAGAAGAATGGGGAAAACCATTGTTCTTTGAAGGTGTAGGAGCCACTAAGTAAAATCAGGACTTGCTTTCTAATGTAAATGTCACTGCTGTCCGATATAAT
>JAWWEU010000029.1:14831103-14845215 GCA_035583155.1 Acropternis orthonyx
GGGGGGGGGGATGTTGGGGGGGGGGTGGTGAGAGAGGCAAATCTCTTCAAAAGCATCTAAATCTTTAGTGATTTCTTGTGTTCTGTTTTCCCCCCAAAGATCCAAGCTCAGAAGAAACCTCCTCCAGTGAAGTATGAAGTTGGCGATCTTGTTTGGGCCAAGTTCAACAGACGCCCATGGTGGCCATGCACAATTTGTCATGACCCAGTGCTGGACTGTCACTCAAAAATGAAAGGTACTGTATCTACTCAGGCCAGAAAGTGGAGGTGTTGTGTATGGCAGGGTGCTGCAGTTTTTAATTAATTTTAAAAGGATTTCTGGCCTTTGAAAGGTATGATGAAATAAGATGCTACTGTGGAAGTCCTGGATCCATATCGTCCTAAAGTAGGGAGGTGGCAGGAGGAAGAGGGGACTGGGGCTTGTGGAAGTGGCACAGATAGCTGTTGGACATGTAGGCTTTTCTTCACAGAGTATAGGAAGGACGAGTAGCTGGGCTGAGCTCAGTGCCGTGCAGAAGAAAGAGCAGCCTCTCAAAAAAGACATGCAGAAAAAAAGGAGGTGGATCAGAGAGGTGCAACAGGTGAGGAAGCAGAGCTGGGAAGCCTGGAGTGTGTGAGGACATGGAGAGTTCGCCAGTCTTGAAGAACGGGAGGCTGGAGAGGCTGAGAAGCAGACTGGGGAGTAGCTGTTGAATGCCTGGAGGTGTGATGAGAGTATGTGCAAAGAAGTGAAATTTTTTGGGTCTTGATTGTTGTGAGAAAGCAAGGGCCTATTTATGGAGAAATACTGGAAAAACCTGGAGATGGAGCCATGTATATGAAAGTTCAGGGCATAGTGTGTGCCAGCTGAGTGTGATGGGGAGAGATAGGGGAATTATGGCAAAGCCGTGTGTGCTTGAACATAGGGGAGAGCCAGGAAGGGAGTCTTACGAACTCAAGACAGAGGTAGGTGAGTGATGGAGAGAACAGAAGGGAAGTGATTGTTTGCATTTAGTTTCATACCAGCTGCCGTAGGGAGACTGCCACGAGCAGAAAGGCTTAGTTATTCCTAGTTTCCTCTTCTGATTCTTTTTGTTCTGTGGGCAACCAGAAACCTTTTGAACTGGTGTCATCTGCCACTGACAGCTCTAGACTGGTGAGGTTGCCACTCACTGATGTATTTCCTTCCAGGTTTTGTGAGCCTTGCCAGTGTAAGGACAAGTGGTGGGCTGGAGTGGACTTTTTTTTTTGAGTGGCCATCAGCTCAGACTCTGCTGCTATTTGTCTAGAGACATGAAGTGGCTTTTCCTACATGGTGCTCATGTCATCCCCAAGCCTGGTTGTTGCTGTATTCTTCTTAGTTGCTATTTCTCCACCTTCCCCTTCATCCTTTGGGAGACATTCATTCTCATTTTAGAGAATACTGAATGTGCTGTTTTAAATAGTCTCTTTCCAGCTCTCAAATGCCTGTTGAAGATGTTTCCAGAAGATGTGCTCACATATATTCTTCCCCACATCCCTCTTCATGAAGTTTTGGACAGGATTTAAAGTATATAGCTGTCCACTATTCCCCTCAGCCTGTGCATGAGGATTTCTAATAAAGGAATTCTGCAGGGAGAAAACATGATATTAACCAATTCCAGCAAGACCTGATCTCCAGCCACATGGTGGACTCTCCCATCATTGTTTTATCTGTGTTCAAACCAATGGAGCTCTAAGGAAAACTGCGTTTTCCATTTGTGGCTGTATATAATCTGCTCATCTCCCCTTTCCAATCCCAAGGTGACAGGGTGGGTGGATCTGAACTCTGGTGCCTTTGGGCAGGTAGAGCTGCTGGGCTGTGTATGCACTGTAGGAAACAGAGTCCTGCTGCCTTGACTCTTCTGTTGCCAAGGGAACGAGCCCTTCAAAACAAGGCAGGTCGCTTCAAACTCATCACTTGTGCAGAAACCTCTTCTCCTGGGTTTGAGGAATGATGTTTTGTTCAAGGCAGTTTGCCTTTTTTGCAGCAAACTCTCTGCTCAAAGATTTTTGGAGGTGGAATTTTGAGACTCAGTGGCTCAAGTCCCAGTACTGTGAGTGGGATGGATGAAGCCTGTCATTTTTGCCTTTGGCTTGTTGTTGCTCTGGTCATTGTTATCCTCTCAGTGGTCTCAGTCAGAATCTCACTGTCAGCATCTCTTGAGGCCAGGCTGTCACACTGTCCTGGCACTCCTGGAAGAGGCAGCACAAACCAAATGGACTGTTGAAGTCTGGGCTGAATGTTCATAGGGAGAAGGTTAAGCATATATTGCAGCAAAATGCAGGGAGAAGTTTATATCCCTTGTTTTTAAGCCTTTTTTACTCTGTTCTAATGCTTGTGACCTGTCCTTTTTCACCAGCACACTCAGTACTGGTTCAGCTCTTACTTCTACCATATCTGTTCAACATTCTTGCAGAGAAATACCTTTGAAAAGTCTTTGAATGTGCCCTTATTAATTTCTTCTCTTGTTCTGAACCTTTGTGCCCAAGAAATGGAGAGACTGATTGCAGCTAATGTTTTGTCATGTTGCACATAATCCTTGTAGTGTGTGTGTACGTGTTTGTTTAAATGCTGCTGTTAATGTTTTGTGTCCTAAATAAGAGTTTGTTTGGTATCAAAGCATTGAGCAAGGTGGGATATGTTGTGGTGGGGGAGGCTCAACCTGTGTGAGTAGATCATATCCAGAAGGATGTCAGTCCTGGGTGTTGCCAGCGCTGCTTTGTTTTCCCAGTGGTCAAGCAGACTGGACTGTTTAATCATTAATCAGGGAGCAGCAGAAATGAAATGTCCTGCTGGTATGTTGTGTCTCTCAAGGAAAAAAATATTTCAATATCTTGCCATTTTCTTTGCAAACAATCTCTGCTTTAGGAGAATGACCCATCTTAGATCCCTTAACCTATTGTTTGTAAGAAAAAAAACCCAAACAACCTAAAAATAGACAGTAGCAACATAAAACATAGCAGCCATCAAAGGGGTCTCCCTTAGTTATGAGCAGAAATCCCCAGAACCTGCATTCATGTGGGAATGTTATTAAGGAAAATGTAATTGAAAATTGTCTGACAAATTGTTACTGTTTTCTGTGATTCTTTTTGTGTATCTTTATTCTGTTACATGCAAGGGGTTAATTCTGTTAAATTTCTCAAAATAGTTTCCAGTCAGAGACCGTACCGGGAGTACTATGTGGATGCCTTAGGAGAACCTTCAGAGAAAACCTGGGTTGCTGGCAAAGCTATTGTCCTCTTTGAAGGAAGACATCAGTTTGAAGAGCTGCCTGTTCCCCGGAGAAGA
Organism: Acropternis orthonyx; assembly: GCA_035583155.1. Taxonomy (NCBI): domain Eukaryota; kingdom Metazoa; phylum Chordata; class Aves; order Passeriformes; family Rhinocryptidae; genus Acropternis; species Acropternis orthonyx. The sequence goes on from JAWWEU010000029.1 coordinate 14,834,392, forward strand.
GGAAAGCAAAAGGAAAAAGGCTACAAACATAAGGTGAAAGATCTGTTTTCTTCAACGTGTTTTTGATTCTTTGAATCTGCACAGTACAAAATACTCCTTTATGCCTGGAACTGCACTTTGACAGCTTTCTTCTGTGAGATTGACTGCAGCAAGGCAGCCAGGGAAGGGATTATTTGCATCCTTACATCAAGCATAGTTTATAAACTGCCAGGAGCTTTTAGGCTCTCTTCCGTGCTGGGGTGTGGCCTGCTGCTTCTATTGCCCTGGACAGCTCTGGGAGGCAGGGGAGTCAGGGCTCTGTTGGTGTGGGATCTGTTCAGCAGCACAGCTCTCTCCTGATGTTTATTGCAGCACTGCTAAAAAACTTCCTGCGCTCTCTGGCAGCCTCTTTTGGCTGATCTGAAACAGAGGTGGAGTTGCACGCTTCACTAGATCACTGCCTGAGATAAAGCAGTGGGGTTTTTAGCCCTGCTTCAGTAATTCTCGTTATAGAACCCTGTTAAGACTTACAGTTTGACTTGGAAAGTGCTTTGTCGGGGAGCCTGTGGGAATGAGTTTTGTGGCTCATCGCACCATCTCCCGTTTCCAAACCTAACAGCCCTGAGCAGTGGTAGCCAGTTAATGTAATGTGACACAGGGGGTCTGGTCTATGTCTTTAGGAAGGTGACTGGAGAAATTAACTTGTTAGAATTGCTGAAGTGAAGAAGTACAGAGGCTACTGTATTACTGTAAGAGAGCAAATAATTACACTAGGCAATGATGTCCAGTTTTTCTTTTTCTCTTACTGAAGAACTTTATAACCTGTGTTAATGCAGAATCATCAGACTGAATGTGCTCTTGCAGATAAGAGTCCCTGGTTGCAATGTTCTCATTTGATTTTCCTTTTCCATGGACATGTTCAGTATCTTTTTTAGGGACTTCTATCCTTATGCTTGCAGCCCCCCAACAACTCATGGCATTCTCACAAGTAACTTTTCTGGTTTGGCTGAAATCTTGTTCTGTATGTAAATAAAGTGTCCATGGCTGCAGTAGAGGGAATCAAGTGTTTGTTGCTCACATAAATGTCCAGGTTTGCATCCCTGGAAGCCAAAATCTGATGCAAAGGTGAGAATTTTTGGCTGGTTTGCTATCAGCTTCATAAAACTTTTAATCTGCTGAGATGAGATTTTTGTTGGTGTGGGTATTTTTTAAAGGAAAAATTTGAGTTGTTCTTCCTTCCTTGAAATTGGTTTTGATTTTAGGAGCAGTTGTGAAGCCTTTGATTTGCTGTTGTGCAGCTGGAAACTGCACATACAGATAAGACACAACTTTCTTGCTGGTTTTAGATGTTAGCAGAAATTCCTGTCCAGTATGAGAAAGTATTTTTGTTTTTAATAAAGGCACAGAGCTAAAGCTGGGAGACCTCAGAAATGGACGTCATAAATTTGATAAAGCATGTCTTAGATGTGTGTGGATCTTGTGTTTGTCCCAAGGTGAGTTGATAGCGAGGGCAGGTTGAATTCTGCTCTGAGTTCAAGCAATGCAGGAAGAATCAAGAATGAGTGAGAGCAAACAGGTCTGGTCAGATATTTTGAGGAAAACAGTGCTGCATATTCCTTGAGAGCTTTGCTGGCTTTGCTGGCTGTTGCTTTGCACTTCTGTGCCAGGGGTCCATAGAATATGCATTCTTCTTTATGGGCAGCTGTGTTCAGGATGTGTTGGGATGCCAGGACATCTGATTCCTGGGAGACCTGTGCTTGCAGGGACCTGTGCTTGCAGGGACCTTTTGCTGTGTTGGGAATGCACAAGGATTTTTATTAGGCTCAGCAGGAGTGCAGGGTGCTTACCCAGTAGCAATGCTTCCTGTGTCCACAATCTCAGAGGAATCCATCTTAAAGATGCAAAATGCAGAAATGTCCCTCTGTTCTGTGCCTTGTGCTCTTCAATCTCACTTTCATCTTATTGGGTACCCACTCAAGTACTGTCTTTCTCTTTTTTTTTTTTTTTTTGTCTCCAACTTTTAAGGTTCCTCAAAGATTTATGGCTAAATGGGAAGTCAGTGTTGGACAAGCAGAAGACATTCTTCTCGGAGGGCCAGAGGATCAAAAGTGCAGCCAGAACTCCAGCGAGCCAGACAGTGAGAAGGACATGGAATCGGAATACTATACCAATGGCCCTGGAGCAGAAAAGGACAGGCAGCTGAATGGCTGCTTTAAATCCTTGGCGTTTGACTCCAGACACGTGGCCAGTGAGAAAGGAAAATTGCACATTAAGCCACATGTGAAAAAAAGCTCTGAAAGCAGAAAAAGGACTAGAGTAAAAAAGAGCATTGCGAGATGGGAAGCACCTAGGGGAGAAATCAAAGAGAAAACACCAGAGAGCATAGTTAGAAACACGATTGTTGGGGACCTACCAGAGAAACCTGCGTCTCATGAACTTCGCCGGATTGCCAACAGCCTGACAGCATCCAGTAGCACCAGGGAAAACCATTTGCTTTCCTCATTTGGAGAAAGACGTTTTGAAAAGACACCTTTGAAACTGGACTGTGAGAATCGTAAAAGTGATACTCTCAAGAACACTCTCCAAGGAGATTTGTTTTCGAGCCCGTCTTTTGAGAGAGAGAAGAGCTCTCTGGGCATTTTGTGCAGTTCCAAATTACAAATACACTATTCTGCGTCTGATGCTGGTGTTGACAAAAAGCAAACTGAATCAGATTCATCTTCTTCCCTCTCCGATGGTGGGAACAGTGATGTAGATACCATGGACCAAAGTTCAGAGAGAGCCTCTAGTGCTCTTGAAGTTAGTGATTCATCAGATAAAGTGGAGAAGGAATTTCCTATGACATCAAGCGGAAACATTAAACTTTCCATGTATCTTTCTCAGAAGAGCAGCAGAAGGGCCAGGAAGAAGTTATACAGAGATTGCAAACCTCTGGGAGACTCGGTGACCAGCAGACTCGATGCTGAGTTTGAAGATGGGGAGCTGGAAGTTGGCTTCTCTGACGCTGAGATGTCATTGATGGCTCTTGAGTGCTCTAAGGATGTGAGAAATGACAATCTTTCCCTAGCAAACAAGCACACTACCCCCCAAAGTGTTTCCAAGGACAGCTCCTGGCCTGCTGTTGCAAATCAAGCAATCTTAAAGCCGAAAAGTGTGAAATTACCCCGAATCAGGAGTATAAAATGCAAACATAAAGAAACGATTGGTGGGTTGGAGCCTTCTCTTGCAGAAGAGGAGGGTGGTGTGAATCGTTGCTCTTCAGATACCAAAGGTTTCTCTGGCCTTCAGAGAGATTCTCTTCAGAGAAGTGGAAAAGTTGATGGTCAGAAACTGTTAAACAACATGCACGAGAAAACCAGGGATTCTGCCGAAATCGAAACGGCCGTGGTGAAGCACGTCTTGTCAGAGCTGAAGGAACTGTCCTACCGGTCCATGAATGATGATGCCAGTGACTCTGGCACTCCAAAGGCCACAGTACCTTTACTTTTCTCTTCTGCCTCTGGTCATGGTCGTTTGCCTATTGAACCAGATTACAAATTCAGCACCTTGTTAATGATGTTGAAGGATATGCATGACAGTAAGACAAAAGAGCAGCAACTGATGACTGGTCAAAATATAGTCCCATTTCGAAGTACCAGCACAGCTGATGGTTCTGGAAGCAATTCTGCGAGTGGTCTGAAGTCTTTGTCTATTGTAGGTCCCCCATATAAAATAGAAAAAAATGGAGATTGTGTCCAGGAAACAGTAAATCCAAACTCCACTATAAGCAACTCCTCATTTTCACGCAATCCTCCAACCAAGTTGACGGGGATTGGTTCTGGTAAAAGGGAGCCTGCAAGTGCTGCTGTTTCTGGGACCAATGGCACAAATTGTGTGTCCAAACGCAACTGTTCAAAATCTAAGCAGTCATCTAAGCTTGGAGATAAAACAGTTTCAAACAGAAAGGACTTAAAACCAGGAGGGCCAAGTAAGTTGCTAAGTCGGTTATCCAGAGATTCAGGAGAACATGCATTCCGTGTGCATGGTTCAGTTACCAGTCCTCTAGGTAATGAGGCAGAAGATACTGAGAGGCAAGAGTGTATTGATTTAACAGAGCATTCAACTGATGAAGACTCTGCCTGTTTATCTGATGACAATTTAGGTCGTATTGGAAGGAGACCTGAAGCTGGTAGAAATACTGAGAGCTGCAATTCTGCTGAAAACGGGCAGAGTCCAGACTTGGATTCAGAGGCAAATAGTGAGAGCTCTCTTGGTGATGAGTCTAATGGTATAAATCACGTAGCACCCAAAAAGCGATGGCAGCGTTTTAACCAAAGCAGTTCTAGATCTAATAAGCACATCAGTAGATCTAGGGAACAAAGAAACTTGGAGAGTGCCTTTGGCCTGAATTCTCGTGGCTTTTCACTGAAGGGAAATGAGTGCTTGGGACGTAGGCATTCCCCTCATTCAAAGGTGCTTGAGGGAGACCTGGCAGTTCAGGACTTTGAGAATCGTTTAGACTTAGTTGATAAACGTTTGAATGTATGTGGTAAGCCAAACACCAGTGTGATGGACTCAGAAACAAAGCTTGGCAACTTTGCTCCCCAGTCTGAATTCTCTGCACAAGGTAAGGGAGCTGAACTTGCACCAGAGTGTGTATTTGTATACCTTTTATACTTTTTCATTTAAAGGATAAGTTATGGTACTTGGGGCTGTCTGAAAATGTGGAGATGTTATGTCTGAGCACAAGAAAATGTACCGTGGTTTGAGTTCTCTGTATGCATGGAGAACAAAGAAGAATGGAGAACAAAAAAGGCAGATCAGTTATGGGCTTGTGCTCACATTATTGGTCAGAAAGTTTTAAACATATTACAAATGATTAGTTCCTCCACGTGAAAGGTAAAATGAGCATCATTCTCTGAGCTTGGGATTTTTTTAAAATTTGCACCTCCATAACGTGTTCCTTGGAGCCACAGGCCTGGTGTTAGCAGGATAGATAGAGCAGTGCTGGAAAGTTTTCTGAAACTGAGTCTCAATGGCTGCTCTGATTTTATCTTCTGTTGTACTGTTTGACATGGTTTGTCTTTAGTTTGTTCTGTAGAATTTCATGAAGACAACGTGTTGGGGATTTTTGTGGGGATTTTTGCATTTCAGTATTAGCTGTTAATAACAAATTGGGGAGCCCCACAAGTTTTTTAATTTACAGCTCTGGTGTGGCTGCCTGACAGGTGAAAAGGAGAACAGAAGGGAGGGAAGCTGCCAGGGAGGTTGGGCTGGAGGTGGGTCTGGAAGATGACAGACAGAAGTGAGGAAGGGAGCAGCACTGAAATGGAAATAACCTAGGAAGGAGGAGGCCTCTGAGAACCACAAAGTCGGACAGCCCTGCCTCTCCCACAGAGATGTGGGGACATTTGATTGAAGCCAAAGGATGAAATGAAAAGGTGTGTGCAGAAGGAATAGGGCCAACAGAACCACATTTGACATGTAACATCCTTGGGCTTCTGCAAGGAAGGCAAGGAAACACATCTTAATAAAAACAAAAGAATTAAATTTTTGCATAGATTTCACTAAACTAAATGGGTCTAATCTATTTGCAATATCATAAACTAATAGAATTTGTCAGAATTTTGAACTTGTGTTATTTTATCACTTATGTGTTCCCTCAGTGCACATTTTGATGTGTGTATTTTGCTGTTGGTGGTTGCTGGAGGCTGCCTAAACCTCTGTTTCAATGTGGCAAAGGCAGCTCCTGACTTGGTGGTTGTGGGACCTGCCCAAGGCAAGTTACAGCAGGCATAGAAAACGAGCCCAGAGAGTGTAAAACAAGGGGTAAAAGTTCTGGCTTTAAATCATGACCAGCTTAGTCATTCACTGACTCCTGTGGTTGGATCTGTGTGTTTCTGAGGACTGAAGTCCCCGCAGAGCAGTTGAGAGGGTACACATTGTTCTGGGCTGTTGGGGCTCTGCTGCAGGAGTGTCACAGCTGAGGGAGCAAGTTCCTCCTTCGCACTGAGATCCAGCCGGGTTCTCATGGCTTCATGGTGATTTTGCAGTTGAAGCATCTCTGCAGTGTTGCTGTGTGAGATGAAGATACAAGTCTGCAGAGAGAGCTGGAGAAGAGGAGATGCTGAGAGCCAGTAAAGTCAGAAGGGTAGTGTCAGAGGAAGGCAGCAGGCTGCTGGGCGAGGTGGTGATGGTGCAGAGGAGTGTATACTGTCCTGGTGCTGCACACGGGGGTGCAGCAGCAGCAGTCAAGGCCTGGGTTTGCTTGCAAAAAGTGCCAGATCAGCAACTGCAGTGCAGTCCAATTCCCCTGCCCTAAATACCACATGAGGCCCGAGCACACCTGCCCTTTGTGGACAGGTGTGCCATGGGAAAGCTCTGGAGCTGCTGTCTGGGCTGCTGTAACATCCACAGTGCCGGTGGTACTGAGTAAACCTCTAACACTGTGAAAAGACCATTTCTTTATGTTGGGCAAGGCTAAATACATAGAAAGTAGAGAGATGTGCTAGAAGCTGAATTGACTTACAGAAGAGAAGGAGTTTCCTTGGCTTGCCAGTGCTTTGAGGGAAGATGTGACCCATCCTTGTCTGCAGCCGGCAGAGTCTCATTGTAAGAAATCACAACAGATTGCAGTCACAACTGTGCAATTCCCACTAAGCTCAAACTATAAAGTCTTTATCATAGCTAATGGCAACACTTGGCATGTTTTTGTGACAAACTTTGTGATGTGATTTAAAACAAATGATGCAGAAGTTAGTGGAAGTAGTTTCTAAGTAGTAAGTTAGAAGATTAGTGGAATTGGCTGATGTAGAACAATGTTATAGATAGTAGTCTCATCAGGTATGTGGTTTGCCACTGCCAATCAGACTGCATTTGGGATTCTTGTACAGGATTCCCTTTTGGGAACAAAAAAAGCAGTTAAGCCAGCCCTTCTGGCACAGTGCTGTGTGCTGCATGGCTTTGGGTCTCTAAATAGTCTCCTGGTGAGGATACTCACCCTGTAACTGGTTATGTGCTGAAATATGTGTCTCACCCAGACACCTGTGCAGAGTGTTAATAGAGGCTGAAAATACCTGTTTGAGAAAGTAGTTTCTTCTATTTTGGCCAAGTTTGACATTTTCATGCTTGTTTAACCACAAAGCCACAATGAAGTGCAGCAGTCTTGTCCAACATCCCTGTTCTAAAGCGTTGCACTGGAATGCTTTGTTATAAAATGCTTCCGTTTTAAAGAAGAAAAAGCCACCTCCTACAAATGAAAAGAAGCAAAGAGAATATTTACTGTTTGTTCTTAGACTTCCAGAAGACCGCAGCTGTCTCCATGACTAGGAGAATTCTTTGAGCAGTATTATTTAATGATTTTTGAAAGCTAAAAACTGGAGAAAAGTCTGAGCAATTCTGGAAAGGGAGAAGACAAATCTTGCTTTTGCAGCTTGCTGAGTAGTGATGGTGTAGAGTGTCGGGGCTCTTTTTTAGGAGCTTGCCATGCATTGGAGTGTTGAGGTGGTGTATCGTGGCTGGTTAGGGTTGTGCTGAGGAAATACCTGTTACTTTGTGATGGTGCTGAGCTGTGCAAACAGAAAAGATGTGATCCCTGAAGAGCTCAGTCGCTGGCTCCCTGATCTCATTGGGGAATAAATAAAGCAGCAAATGGGCTTGCAGTAGCAGATGGGGAATTTGTAGTACATGAAAAAATCTCAGGGAGGAGGGGAAGGGAAGGAGTTAAGCCTAAGTGTTACTATTGAAATTAGTGACTGAACTGTGTTATGGGAAAACAGCGTTTTCCTGTGCTCCTGCACTAAAACCAAAGGATTTTGGGTAAATAGCAAAGAGTCTGAGTTGCTGTTGGTCTTTTGTTTTGGTAGAAGTATTGCAAGAAGGTTAGATGTTGTTTGCAGAGAGATGTTGGGTAAAATTTCAGGAACCCCCTCAGTCTAATGTTTTTTGAGCTCGTAACCTGAGCTGCTTGAAGTTCCTTAGGTCCTTAAAAACCCCACCTGTCATGTCAGGATTGTGGAAAATAGGAACCTCAAAAATTTTAGGGCTGTCTCAGATAAAGAAGTATTGGCTCTTCCCACATGGAGCCTCTGGAAGAGAAAGCAGTTAACAACTATTATCCACAGACTGTGAGGAGAGTTTTGTCTTGTGATCATCTCAGAAACACAGTCTTGAAGCTGCTTTCCTTTCTCTTAGCACATTCAGAGAGGAAGCGTCTTAGAAAGCCAAGTAAACGGCTTCTGGAATATGCAGAAGAATATGATCACTTGTTTGCACCTAAGAAAAAATCAAAGAAAAGCCAGGAGCAGTTACAAAAGGTGAGTGAAGGCTAATGTACTCTTCGTGGTTATTGCTCTGGGGCTCTGGTCTGTGTGTGTTTGTGTTCTTGGTGGCTGAGTGTTCTTGCTGTGTGCAGTGCCATGCAGGATGAATGTTTTCACCAACATGTTTCACCACGCCAGGTGAATTCTGTGGTGAGGTCTGAATTTGAAGGAGGTCTTCCTGCACAATGCAGTCCTGACAGAGATACCCAGCGGGGGCCGAGTTCTTTGGTTTCAACTCCATCTTCAACCAAAGAGTCCCCTCCCATCCTTGAAGCAGAGTGTTCCTTCTCAGAACTAGGATCCCACTCCACTGATCCCACTAATCAAGTTCCAGAAGGACCTTCAGATATTCCAGACGTGGTGGTGCTGTCTGCCTCGGATGTTTCTGAAGTTTCTGCTTCTCCAGATGCAGAAGAGGGATTCCTGAAATCAGGTAAGGGAAGGTTGTGTGATGCTGCTTTCATAAGTGAAAGTGTCACAAGTTCAGTGGAAAATGGTGCTTAGGTGTGAAAAGGTCAGTGGCTGTTGGTCTGTTTGTTCTTGCTTTGCTTCATTCTCTGACTGTTTCTGATGCTGAGAAAGAAGAGAGGGCAGGTGCAGGGGGTACCCAGTGAGCTGGTGCTGTTGGCTTTCTGTAGTGTGTGACAATCCTCTGTAGGTCCTGACACGGGATGCCCCTTGGTCCAAATGGGGAGAGCCACAACTCCTTCACTGAGTCCTTGCCATCTGTGCTTCCGAACAGTGGAATTACCTTTAGCTTGAAGGTCTCTTGCTGCTGTTAAAATCCTTTGGATGAACATTGCTGTGCTGAGGCTTTTGCGCTTGGGGTGACCTTTTGCTCTCCTAGGGAGCTCAAGGAGTGGTTGCAAAAAATTCCCTCTGGAAAGACTCCTTTTTCTTAGAGGGTCTAAACATCTGTAGAAATTATCAGAAACTTGTGTGAGCAGCAAGTCAGGGCCTTGGCTGCACAGGGTGAGTGTGGTCTGATGGGCCTTTCACCTTTCCAATACTGTCAGTCTCAGGGTCTACTTTGTAGCGTGGTTATTCTCTGGTAGGATCCAAAGACACGTACAGGGTTAAAGCCCTGGTGTTCTGGCTGTGCTAACTTGGAACACTGTTCCTAAAGGGCCTGTGGTCAAAAAAATTAAACCAGCAAACAGGTTATGGTCACGGGGAGGTCGAATTAGCCTGTCTTGTGTGAGAGAAGAGGGATTGCCTTTGGGGACTTGTAGATGTCATACAGAGATGGAAGGTTTGAGTAGGAAATGGTGCAGGTTACACTAGGTTTTTTTTGGGGTGTTTTTTCTCAAGTAGTTTTAATGAGGATTGTGATCTTCAACCTGTCTGCTACAGCAGCATGAATTGCGGGTGTGAAGGGCGTGGGAGTGGAGGTGGGGCTGTGTCAGTGGTAGGACTGACTTATGCCAGATCAAAGTGTTGGGGAAATTACAGTCTGAATTGTGCTGCCAGGATGTGTTACTGGCTGGCAGTGAGTTCACAGTCTGCCTTCTGTGGGTGGGATCTTTGTATTACATATGGAGGTGAGCCTGAAGGTCATGGCAGACTGAGGTCCATTTTTATTGAAGGTGTACAGAAACACATAATTGGCATCTCTGCCCAAGGAGCTTATGATCCCAAAGACAGGGTGAAGCAGCTTGTGTTGAACTGTTGGCTGATATTTACTTAATGGTCTTAATCTGATTGAAGAGTAGAAAACCCTCATTTATCTGATGTGAAGGATTTCCTTGCAGGAAACTTTGAAGGCAAACGTCAAAGGAAGCCCACTAAAAAGCTCTTGGAATCAAATGATTTGGACACTGCCTTTATACCAAAGAAGGAGGAGTGGACTCCCCAGAAGAAGGTACTTTCCTTGCAGGTCTTTTGAAAACCAGATGGAAAACGAGCCTAGACAGCAGACCCTCCCAAACGAGACGCAGTGCAGTGGGATGTGGATTTCTCTTGGCTGTGGCCCAGCAGCAAAGGTCCACCCTTCCCAAAGGTGCTGGTTGCTGTGTTATGATGGAGAACTGTACTGTTCCTCACCTCTCCCCACTTGTAGGGGGGATTGGGTAGTTCTGGCTGTAAAATCTCCTTTCTTTATCGATTTTTATGGAAAAGGAGTCATCTGGTTGCTGCGTGGGAATGTGTGAGCAGAAGTGTTCTGCACAGAGGCTGTCATGTTACAGTGTAGCTTGAGCTTGAACCTAAGGCTTTGTCCTTTTCCATCAGATTTCCCTTAAACAGTGTTTCCTTCCCAAGTGAGCTGATGAATGAGTGTAAGTACAGAGCTCCTAACAGGATGTCGGTTGAATCACGTGTAAGATACAGTGCTTGGTTTAGATTTTTAAAGAAGATGCTGCTCTTCCTCACTCAGTACTCATTCAGTGATATGGTTTGGAAAGAAGCAACTTGTATTTTTTTTTTATGTGCTGTGTTGTGCACAAGACTTGTTACCACTGTTGTAAGGTAGAGTAATAACACTTCCTTCTTTTGTTTTTTTTTTTTTTTTTTTTTTTTTGTTTTTTGCACAGTTTTAGTAAAGTTA
>JAWWEU010000029.1:14845225-14878696 GCA_035583155.1 Acropternis orthonyx
TTTCTAAATTGAATGCATAAATATCTTAGGAGACTATCCTTGACTTTTTTTTTTTTTTTTTTCTGTGTGGCACAGTTTTAGTACAGTTATCATGATTGCAGTAATGCAGAGGTCAGTGTATTCCAGTCTTAAGCTCTGTAAAAGTTTAAAGCCAGAAGAGTCTCTCTTCCCAGCACCTGACAGGGATTTGCAGCATTTTTGGGAGCACTCAGCAAACAGTGGACGGTAGTGGTGAGCACAAGACAGAGCAGCAGACTTAGCATTTGTCCCTTCCCAGAGATTGACCTTTACTCTTGGGATCTATCACACACACAAAACAAAGGTTTTCTTGTAAAATCTCTAATGACTGATGAATTCATGACCTGAACTGTAAGCTACATGTTGCAGTCGTTCATAAAGGCTGCGTGGCTGTGTGCACACCTCTGTTCTGCATCTGATAACTTGACTCTCCTGTGTGTTTGTAGGGTACTGGCCCCTCAGAGAGCGACAGCTCTGAGCTCTACTCTCCAGCTCACTTCCAGGACATGGGAGAAGGTAAGTGAAGGCAGGGGTGGCAAGGCAGACTGTTGGTGACATTTGGGTCAATGTCTGTGGCACTGTGTGTGTGAGGACTTGATGTCCTGGCTACTCACCTTGGCAGTGGTACATGAGAAGAGGTACTGAGATTGTTCACCCCAGTACAATTATGCTTTTGATTTCCCTCTGGAAAGTGCAGAAGTGTTTTCATATTTCCATGAGAAGCTATTCACTTCTCGTTGATGAGTCTGTGTACATGAAGGGAGCTTGTCAGCACAGGTCCTGTAGCAACACAGTCTTTTGCCTGACAACATGCTGTGACCAGGCTTGGCAGTGGCTGCTCTGTCTAGTGGACAGCTACTCCTTCCCCACCTGCCTTTGGACCCCATGGGTATCAGGATGAGGAGGTTTCTGTTGCAGTGCAGGAGGAGGTAGTAATGAACATTTGATTGGCAATGTAAGCTTTGTGTTGGTACCATTTCTTATTTTTTGCTGGGGGGCTGTCTCAGCACAGTGATGCCTTTCTGCAGCCCAGCTAAAGGATCTTAAACCAGTATGAATTGGGGTTCCTCTGAAGGCTGCAGGGCAGAGGACAGAGTACCTGGAGGCTGGTATTGCCCCAGCCCTTAGTCCATCAAAGAATATAGAGCCTGAAGCTCTCAAAAAGGCTCTAGAACTTGCTGGTGTCACCTATAGCTAGAGAATTATTTCTGCATTTTCCTTGAATGGTCTTTCTCTGTTGCATTCCAGCTTCTGAAAAGCTCTTGGAGAAACAGCGGAAGCGGAAGAGACAGCGCCATACCTCTGCTGCAGTCCATTCCAAGAAGGAGAAAAATGAGGAGGGACTGGGGGAGACCCCACACTCTGAGGTACTTGCATGGTCTTCCTACATGACGTTGTCGCTATAACCTGTCTGCAGAGCCCAGGTCAGGGCATCTTTGGCTGACTGGCCTGTCAATTGGGAGTTTGTCCCACTGATGCAGTTAGATGAGGTGGGGTTAGGCTGAAAATACCACCTTGATTTAGAAGCTATTTTGTGATGAGTGCTTGACTCGGACTCTGTTTTTAAACTGCTACTTAGCTAATTCTCCAGAGGAGGTGCTGTTTGGAACCAATGGAACCAGGTTTTGACTGGCATCTCGCTTTGCACCTCAGAAAATCAAATTGCTATAAAAGGTTTTCTCTGGTGGTGGTGATGGGAATCTTGCCCTTTCATGCACCAGTATGAAGCACAAGCAGTAGACTTCAACTCCTGCTTGCACCTGCATGTCAGGGCGAGCCAAGAACCTCACTGAGGGGTCTGGGGGGAATGGCTGCTCAGAAGAGCTTCTGATTACATTCTGCCATCCAGCAGAAAGCGATAATTGGGGCAACTACCTCCTACTGCATCCCAGCAGGGTCAGCATACAAGTATTTCTGACAAGCATATTTTGCCTTTTAGGAATGAGCCAGGTATCACCAAGTGTAGGGGAAGCAAGACTTCCTGGGAGAGGCAGGACACCTCTGGGCTTCCTGCTATCGCCTACCACTTCCAGTGGCCCAGGTTCAGCAGCAGGCAGGATAGTCAGTATGTATTTTAGGAGCCAATTGTAGATACATATTGTTGTATTTGTTACTGTTACACAGCATCCAGGAGAGCACAAACCTCACAACACTTTGAACAGTTCAAGCTACCATACTGCTTTTTTGAAAAGGTCATTTCTAATGGGATTGATAAATTGGGATAATACCCCTGGGCCATGGAAGCCTTCCTGTGCTGGTGTTAGTGCTCTTTCTGAAGTGTGCTCACAGGAGTCATGTTTCAAACCATCCTGTACAAGTATCTTTGCCAATGCTGGGGAGAGCATTTAACACTGTCTGCAGTTAAGTCCCTGCTAGAAGACTGGTTCAGCTCTGAAGCAGTAAATTCTATGTGAAAAGAGCGGCAGTTCAGAGCAGCAAAGATCTAGGCCATGACTTGGAATTCTGCACCCACCACTCACTGCAGAAGAAGCCCAGTCTTAACTGCCTCCAGCCTTAGACAGTTGTTGAGTACTTGAAGTTAATTATGGTGTGAACCATGCCAAAAAGAAATGTCAATGCTTGGCACCTTTGCCAGCATCTGTTTCTATGTGATTGTGTCTCTTGAGCAGCTATGGGTGAGAGTGTTCATCCCTTTGCTTGGGTGACTGCATGCATGTGAGTACTGGAGTGCTGTGGAGATGCAGTTGTGCTTCCAGGTGGAATTTGGGACCATGCTGGTCCTTCAGTGACTGTGCACACACCAGGCAAGGAACTCCACTTTGAGCTCAATGGTGCTAGAAGAAATAGATGGTCTGATGATACAGCACAGTGAAGCCTTGGATCCAGCTGCCTGCCAAGGAAAAGAGGGTAGAGGAAAGCTTGTTAGCCTAGGCTGAGCTAAGCAGTTTTCTCTGTCCTTGGCTGTTTGTGGAGCCGGGAGTGCAAATTTACAACATCAGGGCAGCAAGAGACTGAGAAGAAGCGGATGGAAAGTGCTGTTGAAATGGTTGTCAAGGTTGTTATCCAAGGTCAGGCTGTGCCAAAGAACAGGCCAGGCTTTGGGGATGTGCCAGACAAATCAGCAGGGATATCTCTGGAAGAAGACCTGGGATGAGCCCTTCTTTCTGCAGGAGGTATGTAGATTTGTAGTGTTGCAGTGCTTGTGCTGGGCAGGGGAAGGGGTGGAAACAGTGACAGGTCTTTTGAGCAATGGCCTTGAGTGGAGATCCCCTTCTGCCTGTTCACAAAGGATGGGCCTTGCTAATCCTGCCTAGCTCTGATATTCCCTTCCCTATGCAATTCTGGGCACAGTGTTAGAATAAGGCTGAGATCCTGGCATGTGGAATGTGTGGATTGGCCAGCTGTTTTCAGAGCTGAATTGGATGGGTTTAGGCTGACAGAGCAGGGCTAGAACATGCTGTGCCACGCTGGGCAGCAGGAGCCTAGTTGTTAAGGTAGCATTGCTGCTAGCAAATGCTTTCAAATTCAGAGAGGGAGTTGCTGATTAATGTTCTAAGACTCCTCGATCCACTTTAGTCTCCTATTTCATTAACATATGAAACATGATCATCAGGGTTAAACCAAGGAGTCCTGCAGCCATGGGACTCCATGGTCTTTTAGCCGTGGGAGAAAGTGACCAGGAGGAGGGAAAGTCAAACCAGTTTTAAATCCCACATATCTCTGCCTGTAGCAAATCTGAGTATGTCCCCCTGCTTCCAAAAGGCTACCAGGAGGCCTTAGCTACAGTGCTGGTGCCACTGACCACGTGTGGTGTGTTTTATCAGCACCCTGCCCCTCCCCTGACAGGGACTGCAATGACCATGAGAGAGGCTGAGCTCACTGTGTCTGTAGCTCTGGGGCCCCAGCACAAGCAGAAGCTATAGCTGACATTGTTTGCCCATACCAGTAGCTGATTAACCCTGCACTTCTTCTCAGTTACAGTGACCTATGCTGTAACTCTTTGGGATGGTCCTGTGCAGGGCTAAGATTTGGACTCAATGTTCTATGTGGGTCCCTTCCAACTCAGCATATTGTGATTTTGTGACCCCTGAAAACATGAGGTCACTGCTGGGCTGAGCAGAAGAGGGAGCACCTATGTAGGAACAGGAAGACCTGAGCTGTAAGCTGTCCCTGGAGCACTGGTCACCAGTGCTGCTCCTGGAACATTCCAAAATGAGTGTATGGGCCAGAGAGCTGTCTTACAGCAGACTACATAATTCCTAGCAGAAATACAGCTGCAGGAGCAGAAGTATTGTAGCACTTGAGAAGATGCATATAGAGGCAAAGGTGGCTGTTGTGTTCTTAGATGGTCCTTTTGCCAATGCAGTAGAAACCCTTCCCTGCCCTCTGCCAGGGCTGTGTGGTCCTTGCTTTGCCCAGGCTTACAATGTGTTCAAAAGGCATTCTGTTCAGTTTACAAGCTTTAGCAGCTCCACAGCTCAGACTTTCCCATACAAAAAGTGGTGCAAAGCTCCCTCTTGTGATCGTTAGCTGGACACCCTGCACCAAGCAGGCCTGGAGTTACGGGAGTGATGACTGCTGCCTCTGCCAGCAGCTTGAATTCCTCACAAGGTCTCCCAAGTGTACAGTTTGTGTCTGTGTGTACACCGGGTACAGCCTGGTGACCCAAGAAGGAACTGACAGCTATGCTCTGGTCTCACTCAGCTAATTACAGTGAGCTGGAATATTAAAAAGTGGCAGAGTCCTTAAAATGTTCTTGCTCAAAGCACTTGGCTGAAGGCATCACTTTGGTGCAGGATTAATGGTAGATGTTACAGGCAGTGCTGTGACACTTGCACGGGACACGTGCTTGTGGGAGACTACACCCCAGGCAGGATGGGGTGTAAGTGCCCTGCTGTGCTGCTCACTTTGGGCTTGGCTGACTTCACAGAATATGCTAAGCTGGAAGGGGCCCACAAGAATCATGGAGTTCATACTAGGCCTTGAATACCTTCATGCTTGTACTTTACGTGGGTTAGGACACACTGAGATAAGTGTGGGGAAAAAAGTGTAGTTTATTTAGTGAGTGGCAGCTGCTATGAGGATTGTTTGAGGTTTTTCATTTGTGTTTGCAGTACAAGTAGAAATTGGAATGCTTCTCACTAGTCCAACCTATGGGATTTTTTCCATTCAGAGCATGAATGATGCCTTGCTCAGAGAGGGGTTGTGCACAGGAAGATAATTGTATTGATTGTGTATTATTCAATCCTCTAGTAAATTAAAAACCCTTTCCTTTTTTATAAGTCTTTTGGTGGAACTGCGTGGGGGATGTTCTCTCCAGGGTGGGTAACACACAGAGACCAACTGCCAAACTTGTTATGTACCTAATGGCTGAATTTGTAGTTTCCAGACCAGTGCAGGAACTACTCACAGCCCTGACTCTGGGTTTCTTTCTAAAGGGGGAGACATCGGTTCACGGGACAGCTGCAAGCCCCAAAGAGGGTAATGAAGAGGGGTCAGAGAACGACCATGGAGTGCCTTCGTCCAAAAAGATACAGGGAGAGCGTGGAGGAGGAGCAGCTCTCAAGGAGAACGTGTGTCAGGTAGTGTTCTTGAAGAAATCTCTTTGAAACTTTGCCACTGTAAAGTGTTTTTTTATAAGTTCTGGCACACACTGGTGCCCAAGGTAAGCTCAGGTAGCCTCAAAGTGCTTATGGTAGAATTAACCATGTTTTTGTGCTCTGTTTTGAACCTTTCCTCTGCAGTAGCCTTTCTACCTACTAAACTTCACAGGTATTAGGAAGACATGACCAATATAGGATTCATTTTAACAGATGCACGGTATCAGGGACTGGATGGCAGTTGGCAGTAGGGATGCACAAATCACCTGAATTCACTGACACAGAGAAAACGTAGCATTTTTCTGCAGGGGTCTCTGCTGGCAGTTCTGGCCAGCACGTGGATTGTTGCTGTGTGGGAAGGAGGTTGCTCAGAGCTGTGTTTCTTTCCCCACAGATCTGTGAGAAGCCAGGGGAGTTGTTGCTGTGCGAGGCGCAGTGCTGTGGTGCTTTCCACCTGCAGTGCCTTGGGCTCTCCGAGATGCCAAAGGGCAAATTCATCTGCAATGAGTGTTCCACAGGTATGGCAGTGTCTGTGTGTGCAGTTTCAGGGTGCTTGCTGCAGGCTTACCTTGCTTCCTTGGCTGGAAGGCTGGTCTTGCAGTAGGGCTGCCAACCTGCTCTCAGTCCTTGGATTATTGGTTTCATGGCTGATAATGACTTTCTAATTAGAATCATAGAATGATTTGGGTTGGAAAGGACCTTAAAAATCATCCAGTTCCACCCTATGCTGTCAGCAGGGACTACTTCCACTAGACCAGGTTGCTCTTGAAACCCTGTCCAACCTGGCCTTGGACACTTTCAAAGGTGGGGCAGCCACAGCTTCTCTGGGCTGCTGTTTCCCTGGTGAGTGCATCACCACCTTTACCACCAAGAATTTGTTCCTAATATCTAATCAAACCTATTCTCTTTCAGTTTGAAGCCATTAATAATGGCTTCAAATATTAACTAGTCTTAATCTTGATTCACATGTGTGGTGTGCAAAAAAGCAAATGTCCAGGATCTGGTAGGAAAAAAAGAGGGAAATTCTTTTCTGAGACTAGGGAGAGGGGGCTGGTGGGAAGGATGAGTCTGATGCGGGCTGGAAATGAGTAGGGGTATTGATTTTTGATTTTGTTCTTTTTCCTTGGCCTGAAGTCCCAGTTGTAATAATATTCTTTTTGACCTGGAGTTTTATTGCACCTGCAAGACAAAACCAGCCTGGTGCAGAGAGAGCTGTACTCTGGGATGGGTGCTGCCTGGTGGAAGCATCAGGTCCGAGTTTAGCCTTTCTGTGTGGCCAGTGTGTTCTCGTTCTCCAGGGGTCCACACCTGCTTTGTGTGCAAGAGCTGCGGGGAGGATGTGAAGCGGTGCCTGCTGCCACTCTGTGGGAAGTATTACCACGAAGCCTGCATACAGAAATATCCGCCCACAGTCATGCAGAACAAGGGCTTCCGCTGCTCCCTGCACATCTGCATGACCTGCCATGCTGCTAACCCAGCCAACATCTCTGCATCTAAAGGTACCCAAGTCTTACAGGGTGGTCTGGGGGACGTAGTTACACACTTTTTCTTTGTTTCATGTCCACTATGCACTTACCTGGTTCACAGGTTCTTTATGTTGCCTTTCTGTACTTGCCACAGTGTTGTTTGCTGAGGAACAGCTTCTCCCAGGGGAGTGGAAGGGGTGGTGCAAGGCGGTTGCTCAGCAGCACTGCTCGTGGCCGGACATGGCAGCTGGAATGTTCTCAGGCTGTCCAGAGGCTTGGATTCCTGCATGCCCAGCCACGCCGTGCGCCCTGCTGGGTTTTTGAATAAATCTCTGGAGCTGTACGGACACATTCGTGTTTCTCCCACCTGCTTCTCACTGTGCCAGTGCTGCAGACAGTGCCTTTCTCAGCAACACTGGCTGCCAATGCAGCAGCATCAAGAGCAGCACAGGGCAAACTGTGATACTGTTCTAATTCTCCTTTTTTTTTTTAATGTAAACTCTCATTTTGTAGTAGTGACACCCTTGGGTTAAGCTTTCCAGGTAAACATTTGTTTGAACTGTTTGCAGCAATACTTTGACCTTTATCTCACAGGATTAAACTTAAAACTTTTATGTGATTGCCGTTTATGTTTGCTTCTAGAGCTGCCTTTCTTTAAATCCTTGATATCTTAAGGCAAATGACAATAATACCAGCTCTATTTTTATCCTCAGGGTGTGTTAAACTTGCCTTTCCCCCCCCCCCCCCATACCAGTATTTGGTGTAGAAAACAACACCAAGGCCTAAAGCCCACAGCCAGCCACTTCCCCACTGAATATTTGTTGCCTGGCTGCTGCTTCTTGGTGGTCACATTTACCCCTTTTCTCCCACCTCTTCTTCCTGTTTATAGTCTGCTGTGAGGAACTGAAAACAGGCTATCAAAAACCTTGCATAAATTAGGTCTGTAGGCAAGTCTGCATTGCCTGGAAGTTCTGGAATTTCAGGGTAAAATCTGATAAAGCAAAGAGGGAAGTGCTGATGTTTTCAGAAGCTACGTGGATTGATTTCATTATGTGCGGATAAGCACTTGGAACACCCCCTCTGTAATTACTGTCTGAGCTGATTTAGTAATTATTTGTCTATGATAGGAAGCAGTCCCAGTCTGTGAACTCTTGAACTGCTTCTGCACAACATGCAGGTTTTTCACTTGTAATACAATTTTATCTATGTTATATACAAATATATATTAAAGATTTATATACATTGTTATATTAAGTAATAGGGATCTAGTGAGTATGTCACAGATGATCCATAAAAATTAAAAGTCGGCTTCCTTTTCGAAAGCTCGCTTTGAGCTTAGGTATGAATAGAGTCTAGTTTTAGTAGGAAAGAGTCATCCTCCTTTGGAGGTTCACTGTGTTCTGGCATGTTCTGCTGCCAGGTCGCCTGATGCGCTGTGTGCGGTGTCCGGTCGCATATCACTCCAACGACTTCTGCCTCGCTGCTGGCTCCGTGGTCCTCGCCTCCAACAGCATCATCTGCCCCAACCACTTCACCGCGCGCAGGGGCTGCCGCAACCACGAGCACGTCAATGTCAGCTGGTGCTTTGTCTGCTCAGAAGGTGAGGTGGTCTGCACTGGGTCCTGCGTCACCAAGGGGTGCCCTGACAGGAATTAATTAGAGAGGAGAGAAGCTTTTCCCAGCCAAAGTGTGCCAGTGAGAACTGCAGAGAGCAGACTGCCTTCCTGTGCATCCGCATTTAAGTCCAGCTTCAGGCTAGGACCTTTTTTGGATCCTCAGAAGGGTTCTTTTTGTAGCGTGAGTAGGACATTGAAAAGAGCTTACAGGAGAACATCATTCCTTTTCCCTGGCTGTGTCTATCTGGAAATGTTGAATCCAGGGCTTCTGCACAGTGACTGATAAATTCCTCTTCCTTCTCTTTGCAGGGGGCAGCCTTTTATGCTGCGAGTCGTGCCCGGCTGCGTTTCATCGTGAGTGTCTAAACATTGAGATGCCAGAGGGAAGCTGGTATTGTAATGATTGCAAGGCAGGCAAAAAGCCACACTACAAAGAAGTAGTCTGGGTGAAAGTTGGGCGCTACAGGTAGGTGAAGGTAGAACAGACTTGTCCCCATCCCTTCTTCATGCAGCACTCACGGTGATTGAGGTGAGAGGCTGCTCATTTCTACAGGGTTCAGTGCAGTAGCCTCTGGCTTTTTTGCATGCACATAGCTGGTAAAACGTGAGCTTTTCTCCTCTAGTAGCCTCCTGTCTCCCCACCAGCCTTTCTGGTAGCCCTCACACAGACTTTCCCATGTCTCCATGCAGTAGCATACTTCTGAGGTGGCTGGAAGTGGGGAAGCCAGAGGTTTCATCTGCCTTTCCCTGTGTTGCAGGTGGTGGCCAGCTGAGATTTGCCATCCTAGGACAATTCCCGTCAACATCCAGAAAATGAAGCATGACATCGGGGAGTTCCCTGTGCTGTTCTTTGGCTCCAAGGATTACCTGTGGACCCACCAGGCTCGTGTGTTCCCTTACATGGAAGGTGATGTCAGCAGCAAAGACAAGATGGGCAAGGGCGTGGATGGCATATACAAGAAAGGTAACTTTTTTATCCAGGGAACTGCATGGTGTTTTCCTCTTCATTCCCACATGGAGAAGTAGATTCTTGTAACAGAGGAAAATGTCTTCTTATAACTAAAGTGAAATTAAATCTGTAGAACAAGCTGCTGCTTGTGTATCATCCAGCATGCTCAGAATGTTTGACTCGCAGAGAGGGAGAAGGGTGTGCAGATCTCAAATCCTTTTCAAGCCCTGACATAACCTCTCGAAATCAGTGAGCTGCTGCTCTATCAGCTTCCCTCTGTCTAATACAGTCATTATCTCTATCCAAAAATACACTTGAGAGTTGTGAACGCAGCTGCCCAAGACAGCAGGCAAAGATGGCAAAGGGTTGAGATGCTTCATCACCCATGGGCAGGTCTCTTGACTGTAATTCCTGCACTGCCTTCTGTGTTGGCTTTTTCTTCACCCCTCTCCAGTGAGTCTTGGCCTCTGGAGTACAGAGCCAGGCTGGTGTGCTTGTGGAACTGTGAGCACGGGATGCACAGTGCCTGCCTGGCTCTGTGTGAGCAGAGGAAGTTCCTCATAACACAGCCTGTTCTCTCACCTAGCTCTTCAAGAAGCTGCTGTGAGATTTGAAGAGTTGAAGGCACAGAAAGAACTAAGACAGCTTCAGGAAGACAAAAAGAACGACAAGAAACCTCCTCCCTACAAACACATCAAGGTGAGGGAAGGTGGTGGGGGGCAGGTGTGGAAGAGAAGCCTTGAGCTGTCGGTGCAGGTGATTTACAGGTATACAGAAACATTTCTACTGTTTGGGTGTCTGGCTGTATTTGAAGGTTACTTTGGTCCTCTTGGCATCCTCAGTTGTCCTCCAGCTTCAATTCATGTATGTGCAGAGCGGCAGCAAGCTGGGCACCAGTAACAGAGGTGCTCTCATTTACTGGAACAGATCTGGATGTGTCTGCGTTGTCTGTGTCAGTTGTGTGGTCTGAAGGAAATGTCTCTCTACTTTGAGAACTTGGGAGAATACTGGTAATGCTCAATATGCTTAATTGTTCCGTGCTGCTGAAGGCAGGGTGGGCAGACCAGGTGGTGCAAGACAGGAGATGGTCAGGGTGCAGTGCAGCAGAGCTGTGTGGAGGGTGGTAACACAGTATCTTGTATCATCTCTGCTATTCTTTTATATTTCTGTATCAGATAGTGACTGAACAGAATTACTAAAGCAGGTGTACATGCTGGAATATTAACACTTTTCGTCAGTTTTGGGAAACTGTTCATGTTAAGGGCTGTATTTTGAGTTAGAATTAGAACAGCAATGGAATGAATTCCTACAGGATGGAGGTGACTTGACAGGAGAACTGGGGCAAAGTAGGTTACCTGTGCTTGACATGTGGGTTCTGACTGACCAGAAACCCATTGACTCAGGGACTCTGCTTTTTTCCTTGCCTTTGTCTGCTCTTTCCCTGTTTTATGTGGCAAACTATGAAAACTTAAGTGATTGCTGGCACTTTGTGTCTGGTTAGAATTTCTAGGCAGGCAGGTATATTCTGCATGAGTTACTGTGGAGTGTAAAGAGCACAACTGAATGCTGTGGCAGCAGTATGGGCCAGGCAGTTTCAGTGGAGGAAGTAGTTTCTCATTATAGCTATTTTTAGGCCTGTCTCTGGCTGCAACATGAAGGAACTTTGGAAGCAGTTTGGAGCCTTTGAAATACCCTTTTATATAAATAATAATGGTTGTGGTCATTAGTCATGGCAGCTCTTCTGAGGTCTGGGTGCAAGGTGTTTGTCTCTCTGAAAGCAAAGCAGTTTACAGGAGCGGATGGTGAACTGGAGAAGGCTTCACAATGGAATGGCTGAAGCTGGTTGTGTCCACTCCTGTCCTGGTTTTTTAAGACCAGCACCTCAGACTCCATACCAAGGACTACCAACATGACAGGCTGCTGCAAATACACTTGGAATTCTTCATCCCATGAGGATTGTGACTAGTCCAAGCATCACCCTGTTTTGGAACTGGTTTTGTTCTGGCAGTGCCTTGGAGAGTAGGGCAGGCATGCTGGGCATGTGTGGAGTGGCAGTGCCAGAGCAGTGCCAGTGGTGTACTGGCCTAATCCTGTGAGTCTCTCCACTCTTAATGAGGTGATGAGTCTGGGTAAGAGATGGGAAGCAGCAGAGAGGGAGACCATGAGTAACAAGGAAGGTCAGAGGTGGGAGGCAGTACTAGGAGAAGGGGGGAGACTGTATTGGAAGAGATTAATGAGGGTTTTCTGCAGAGTGTGCTTTTAAACAAAGGAGGAGGATCAGGACTGGGCCAGTTTCAGGCAGACTGTCAGTGTGGAAACTGCTCTGCGGGTGGGACTAGATAAATTATATGGGGGGGGCTGGAATAGTTTTCCTAAATGATCCCTTCCTTTCATGTTCTGTGAGAGGAAAGTGAGCAAATGGGTCACCTGGGGAAAGAACAGCAAGGAGCTTTTCTTCAGTGTCTCTCTCCAAAGTCCTGACTCTCTGTTGCCTGCCTTTCAGTGTTCGCTGCCTTTAACCAAACCCAAAGGACCCAGCTCATGCCACAGACACGCCAGTCGCTTCTCCACCTGGTGCTGCACTCTGCTTCCTTCTGGAGCGGTTTTTAGAGAGCTCCTTGGCTTAACTCTGAGCTCGTCTTTGGGCCTTCCAACCCCAGCCTTGTCTGGTTTGGCTTCCATTTACATCTGCAGGACAGTTGGGTAGGGAGGTAACTGTGGTAGGCCCTCTGTCACCATCAGGTGTGCCAGCCTGGTTCTCATAGTGACAGCTGAGGGCACAAACCAGCTTGAAGGTAACATTAAAAAAACAGGGCAGTAAGGAAAAGCACCTGACACTCAGACTGTGGAAGGTGCAGTTTGATGCGGCAAATGGGTTGGTGTTGATCACAGGTATGGTGTGTGCCCAAGTGAGAGCCCTGGGCCACCTGAGCTGGACGTGGGCACAGTGGTGATGGGAGGGGGACACTTTTCAAGGTGACATATTACACTCTGCACCAGGTGATGCTAATGGGGGACCTGCATTTTCCTGAGCTCTTTCCTCTAACCCTCTGCCACTTGAAATAATGTTCCCAGAAGTACAGCTGTGCCTGTACTTGTGTCCTTCTGCCCCTTTCTGTAACTAACTCACTGCAGCCCATCAGCTCGTAGGCAAGGGTGGAGTATAGAAGTGCCTGTTGGAATAAGCTGCTGTTCCCACAAGCTCATGTCCTTCATGTGCATTGAAGGTGAACCGGCCGGTGGGGAAGGTGCAGATCTTCACTGCAGACCTGTCCGAGATCCCGCGCTGCAACTGCAAGCCCACGGATGAAAACCCCTGCGGCCTGGACTCCGAGTGCATCAACCGCATGTTGCTCTACGAGTGCCACCCCATGGTGTGTCCCGCCGGGGAGCGCTGCCAGAACCAGTGCTTCTCCAAGCGCCAGTATCCTGAGGTGCAGATCTTCCGCACGCTGGCACGGGGCTGGGGCTTGCAAGCCAAAACAGACATCAGGAAGGTACGTGCGCAGTTTCTGCCTGTCAGTTTCTCTTGCCGCTTCTCCCTTGCACAGTGTTGGTTTGAAGATTTCTTGCCGTAAGAGTGCCGTTTAGTAAAGAAAAGGTTGGATTTAAGTTTTCCAGTCCTGACAAGAGTGTTTTTGCTCAACTGACCAGGGAAATGGTTGGCATGTTGATGACCCACAGGGTAAGAAAGATGATCTTGGTCAGTCTGCTTGTAGGGACAGTGGGCAGTGAGTACACCAGAACACTGGCGTGAAGACAGTGCTCAGGATTTCCAGATGGGGAACCATGATTGTTCCTCCCCACCAGTTCATGACTAGCCAGGCTTTTCCAGCATGAGAATCTTGTGTTAGGAACTGAAACTAGGGCTTTGCTCTTACAACAACAGGTCAGTGTCTTGGAGAGGGCTCTTTTTACTGTTGGAACTAATATCTACAGCTAAAACACAAAGAATAACCTGATGGTCATTGTTCTTTAATTTATTTTGAGTTACTTGTCGAGCATTTGAAATGAATGTAGGATTCATTTAGTGAAGGTTATGGGTCAAACTGCCTGCAAAGTACAGAGAGTGATTTTTAGAAAGTAAACAGGAGCTCACTTTTAGCACAAAGATGGATGTTCCTCCCTCTTGAAGGGAACTTTTCTTGTCATATCAACTTTTTTTCTCTCTGGCAGGGTGAATTTGTTAATGAATATGTTGGGGAGCTAATTGATGAAGAGGAGTGCCGAGCGCGAATCCGCTATGCTCAGGAGCATGACATTACCAATTTCTACATGTTGACACTGGATAAGGTATGTGGAAGGAATCTCTTGGCGGGGTTCTAGACAGAAGTAAAAAGATGGCAAGGAAGGCATGATTGTGGTCTGCAGATAGTAAAAAGATTCTAAGAGTTGCTGATAAGCTGGTCTGCATTTCCACTGAAGAGGTGACCAAACAAATTGACATAACATGCAGTAGAGGAGCTTCAGGCTGGATTAGGAGGAAAATCTAGACCAGCTTCTTTGGAGTTCGTTCACAGGAGGTGAGGCAGTTGTGTAAGGACAGTTGTCTGGGGATCATAGATCCTGCTTCAGCCTGACAGGGAGAGTTTGGTAACCTTGGGATCCTTCCCAGCAGCTGAAGCCTGGAATGCCCAGAACTGGGGTGGTGTGTGCCAGAGGAGGCATCAGCCCTCAGACGTACAAGTTTCCGGCAGTGAGACCTTCATTTCAGTTCAGGTCCCAGGTCCTGCTGTGCTAAATAGAGCAATGGAGTTAGTTACACCCATGGATGCCTCAGTGGGTCCTGGAGTCCAGGTTGTTGGTATGAGTTCCTGGCTTTCAGGGGTAAGTGATTTTTGTCACCTGCTTTCCACACTTTGTCACTCTACCTTGGAAGGATGAGAAGGAAGCCATGAAAACAAGCATGGGAAAAAGCTGTTGAGTGTGGGACAGGATAACAGTGTGACTTTTCTGTCTCTCCCCATGTCTTGCTGGAAGTTCACACTGACTATATCTTGTTCTCCTTGTCTGGATGACGGGTGGGAGCAGGGGCAAACCCAAGTCTTAAATATCTCCCTCATTATTACAAAAGCAAATCACAGCTGAGCTTCCCTCTCCAGCACCGTCTAACACATGACAGTGTGCTGTAAACAAGTGGATCTCACTTTACATACTGTTCCTGTTTCCCTTTAATACACTGATGTGCAAGAAATGGGAACTGGTATTTTGCTTTTAAGCAGAAGTTGGGGCCTGGAACCACAAGCACTTCCTTGGAAGTGTCCTGGGGTGGTGTTTGTCCAGTACTGACATTGCAAGGAGAACTTGCTTTGTGGAAAGCAGCAGTAGCACTGCCCTGGCTCTTCTGGAGCCTGTGTGTCTTTGAAGAGGAAGATGATGTGCAGGAGACTATAGCCATATGACCTGCCAGCACTGAGCAGAGACATCAGTGACAGCTGATTAAAATGTGGTTTTCTGGGCCTTTTTTTCAATTCCAGGATCGAATCATTGATGCTGGGCCAAAGGGCAACTACGCTCGGTTCATGAACCATTGCTGCCAGCCCAACTGTGAGACTCAGAAATGGTGTGTGAACGGCGACACGCGGGTCGGGCTCTTCGCACTTGTAAATATCAAAGCTGGTAAGGAACCCCGCTCTGCCAGTGCCTGCAGTTAACCTGGGGGGTTCTGTAAGGAAAAAGGAGGGTTTGGAGCCCGCTGGGAAGAGATTTAATTTTTGTTTTCATGTAGACGTTTATGAGATTTAGCACCAGCACTGAAGTAATGAACATAGCCATGGTATCAGTACAGGTTCATGGTTCTGATTTACAGGGCCAAGAAATGGCCCTGCTACAGTGTGGATCAATACCTTTTTTAGCTGTAGGTAGGGGTGTGAAGTTGCACTGAATTTTCAATCCACACAGATCTCTGGGGAGATAGATAGTTTGGTGTGCTTGTGTAGTGGTAACAGTCTTCTGTAACATATTTAAAAAGTGCTTTTACTTGAGCACTAAGATGTTCTGCCCCGTGGTTCGTTACAACTTGCTTGGTTTTGATCTGCTTTTGTGCCAGGGACTGAGCTGACTTTCAACTACAATCTGGAGTGTTTGGGAAACGGAAAGACCGTTTGTAAATGTGGTGCCCCAAACTGCAGTGGCTTCCTAGGAG
Source organism: Acropternis orthonyx (assembly GCA_035583155.1). Classification (NCBI taxonomy): domain Eukaryota; kingdom Metazoa; phylum Chordata; class Aves; order Passeriformes; family Rhinocryptidae; genus Acropternis; species Acropternis orthonyx. The sequence goes on from JAWWEU010000029.1 coordinate 14,860,981, forward strand.
TACGGCCAAAGGTATGATGCATCCTTTAAGCTTTTGTTCTTCCAGATCACTTCATTGCAGAGATTTCAGGTTACAGAGTTAATCCTGTTTCAGTGTGGCCACAAGGACACTGCCTGAAATGAGTTAAATATTCAGCAGATCTTAGACTTCAATTATCACACTTGCTATAAATAACAACAGGAAGTTTTATTTTGCAGCAAAAAAGTAAATGGAATATTTTTTTTCAGAATTTTCTGCTTGTTATCGTGACCATTTCCTTTGCACTAGAGGAGCAAAGGATAGGCATGGGAAAGATTTCATCGGATAATCAAGAAAACACAACTCAGCTTGTTTCCCAGACTAAAGGCCTGAGTAAATTGTGAGCATGCATGGAAGGCCAGCAAATGCACATTCCTCAGACTGGAGTTGCTTTAGAGCCAGAAGGCTCCTACCTTACCATCTTTGCTGCAATAAAGTTTCTGGTTTTATCCTGTTCTTAATTAAGTGACCAAAGTTTACGCATCAGAGAGAAATAAGAAATTTGCCATATCTGTAGTAGAAAAATCACCAGCTTTTAGAACTCCCTGACTTTTTGAGAGCTTCGATTTGTAACTGTAATGTTGCAGTAACAGGAATTGATTTCAATTACCTCCTTGTGTGAGCTGGTTCTCACTGGGAAAAGGAAATAACAGGAGCAGTTGGCCGAGTTCCCAGCTGTCACCCGCTAAATCTATGTCTCAGCTGTTAGTTTGTTTCAAATGCAAGACCAAATGAGTCCATAATCCCTCTGCCTTGGCATGTGGATTCTGGCGTGCCTGCAGTTAAGGGTTAAAAGCTGGAGCGGCACAGTTGTTCAGCCCCATCAATTATATAGGGGAGGTTTTGTGAATTCTCCAGAGAGATTAGTTCTGCAGAAAAATTAACTTATAAAAATAAAAAATGGATCTCTTCAGAAGTTGACAGATGAGGTGGAATACACATCTGATGTATTTAGTTCTTTCTCAGGTTGCAATTTAAAGTTCGATCGATTTTGTGCTGCTCCTGTGTTATACATGGTTTGACTGTCATTTTTGCCTTGAAATTGCAGGTTGCAGATGGAAATCGGAGAAAGGTGCCCTTTGGTTGGCATTAATGTTCCATTGTGATGTCTGAGGCGACTCATTTCATCTTGATGAGATGGGCTAAGAAACAATACCGAGAAAACAGTACCTTGGGGTGTTTTGTTTTTTTTTTTAATTCCTCCCAGAGTAGATGCATTTTTAAGCTTCCTGAAGACACAGCAAGACAAAACTGATTATACTTAAGTTCACTCTTAAAAGTGCCCTTTCTAACTGGGAGTGTGGAAGAATGCTTAGGAGTCTATTGTACTTCAGGGAGTAAGTGGAATAGCTTAGTCCAGCTGTTAGACTTTTCTTAGACATTCAAATTAGCTGTGAAGGGAAATTCTTGTTCTCTTTGTAATTAAATGGCCGAGGAACTAAACCCTAAGAATAGGTGGAATAGTTTAGGTGGAGGCATTTCAGTGCCTGCATTTTCAGTGATAAGAAAGGCCTGGCTTGCCCCATTGTCAGGGGGAATGATGGTATGAAAACACCAAGGTCCACACGTGAGGAGGAAGGAAACAATCAAGAGATGTAACTCCTTGGTGGCAGGAAAGCTGGATGGCCAGCTCTACAGAGTTCTGAAGTTGTAGGTCTGAAGAACAAGGTTATTAAATCTTTTGGTGGTTCTGGTGATGCAAATAGTGCCCAATATTGATGCAAAAATTGCCTCGTAGTAGTTGTCTCAGCACATAAGAGAGAATGTGTATTTGAACACGAAGAGATGTAGAAAATGGCACAAATTTTAGCTCATGTCTGCTTAGATAAACTCAACTGATGCTGCTTTGCTAAAGTCAGGACTGGGGACAAGGCAGCATCATTTTTGTAGAGTTGAGTGTTTGGCACAAGGAGAGGCTCGTCCTGGAGAAGGGGTTAGGTTTGAGGACTGGACTTGAAGAGGGAGTGGAGGAACAGTGTTGAAGGAAGCCTTAGGCCAGAGAAGAGCACTAAAGTCATTGTTGCCTATCTTGAGTTGTAGTTATTTCATTACAGGGCTGTAATTTAACTGTACTGATGACACGAAGATGTCAGTTGTCATCGGTGTGGGAGAGTGAGAAGATGGGGTGGTTACAAAGGAATACCTTGAATATAACAGGGAGTGGGCTGGAGTTCAGAGGTTGGATATGCCATAATACACACCTGGAAGGTAACAGCAGAAAAAAATCTGCCATGAGAAGGTCGTGGCTAAGCAGTCATGGTGGAGAAGGAGCTGTTGTGCAGCTCAGCTGCTGCAGGACTGAGCTGTGGTGTAACACAGCTGTGGAAAAGGCAAATGAGAGCAGTGCTTTGGGGGAAGTGTTGGTGGCATTGTACATGGCCTGTGAAGTGTTATCTGAATAGCATGTGTAATCCTGTAGCTTTTGTTTGGAATAAATGGAGACATGATGAACATCAGAAAGTGCAGGAAGGCCCTGGAGAGACTCTTCATGAGTCATGGGTGCAGGAAGACCTGACTGCTTTGACTGAGGACCTGAAGAGTCTGTGAGAGGTGGCACGAGCTCAGTGAGACCAGGCATCCCCAGCTTATCATTCTCCTGTTTCTAATTGTATGTATCCCATGTTGACCCAGGCTTTGGTGCTTTTCAGAATAACTGAGAGCTGTTTGCTGTAGTAAATTCGTTGCCAAATATCAAGCAACAGGAGAGGTGCTGCAGAGGTTTCGGGTATGGCTGACAGTGGGATTTCTGTTGGCAGCATTTGCAGTTCTCTCCTGCAGCAGGAGGGGAGCAGGTGGCAGGGACAGAGCCCTGCATTAACCAGCGTTGTCTTGCCCACAGAGCCAGCCCAGCCTCACCGAGGAGAAGTCCAAGAAGCTCAAGAGGCGGACGCAGATGAAGCGCAGGTCCCAGGCAGAGGTGATGAAGGAGCGAGAGGACGAGTGTTTCAGCTGTGGGGACGGAGGGCAACTGGTGTCATGTAAGAAGTCAGGCTGCCCCAAGGTGTACCACGCCGACTGCCTCAACCTGACCAAGAGACCTGCAGGTCAGTGCTCTGCGTGGCTGGGCTTTGTTTGGGTCATTGGCTCGAAGTGGCCTGGGCACTGCTCATCATCTTGCGCTCTATTCACAGCATCTTAAAATTCAGAGACCATTTTTCTCACTTGAACAGACCTTGTGGCTCCAACGACACAGCCCTGGTTTGTATCCCACTGTGACCACAAAAAGGTGAACTAATTGCTGAAGGAGGGGAGCTGGTCCTTGCGTAAGAAATGGTGATTGTGAGCTGACCCCATCGGTGGGGTCTGGCAGAGCACAGTCCCAATGATAGTTGAGGTATTGGTCCTCATACGGGTTATTTCCCCAAAGCTGACAGTTGAGTGAGTTGAAAGGTGAGGAGAAGCACTGGTGGAAAATAGGAGTTAAAAAAAGAATCTGTTAGGTATGTGAATAGCCATGAGTTTGTAGTTAAGAGAACAGTATCAAAGCATATCCTAGTTTGTGATGAAGTGAGGGTAGAAATCTGAAATAAAAAGAAAAAAATACTCAAAAAGTACTTCTTGTTGGGTGCAGAAGAGGAAATGGACTCTCTATATGATCAATGAAACCACTTTGAGTTCAGTAGTAACTCAGGAGGTTTAAAGTAACATCTGCTAGACAGAAAGATTTAAGCTGCATTTAAAAGTTGTAAGGGAGCTTGGTTGAGGGCAGTGTTTCAGTTTGAAGTTCCTTCACCTTTTAATGAGTGTCCAAGTTTAACCAGTTCTCAAAAAGGGAAAATGTTTGACCTGAGTCTTGGTAGGCTAATGTCTGCCAGGCCAGGAGAATGGAAAAGCTGATATGTGATTAAGTGCCTCAACAATTAAATTATAAGAATATAAATAATACTAGATGGCAAATTTTTAGGTAAAATAACTCATCAAACCTAATACAGATTTTTTGCTAAGTTAATGAATACACCTTTCTGTACATTTTTGTGTACTGTAACATCCTGACAATGGAGGAGAATCCAGCCTTTAGCCCATTCCCCCACTTTCCATTTGAAAAACTTCTCGTAACAGCCTGACTTGAAAAAACAAAGGATTGCCAGCTGTGATATACATTTTTTGCATACTGAGACAAACTCTTGTCTCACTCCTTTTCTGGCTTGTACAAACACAGCTTCTCATTGCAGCTCTTATTTTCTGAAGTTTTTATTCTTTGTCTGCTGTGGACTGTGTCCCACTTGCCCACACATTTTTTAAAACTGGGTAAAAAGAGTGTTTTGCAAAAATAATTTTTATATTTGTGTGATGTTTATGATTTGCCTGATCATTCTTGAGTTTTTGTCTTGATGCTTTTCACATATTTATTTTATTTCTTGCTCCTGCAGTTATGCACTGGTTGTTATGTAATTACACATTGTTTGTGCAAAAGCATCTGTCCAGTTAAATCCTGAGCCTGTCCAACTGGACTTTTGCAGTTTCTCACAGCCTTGTTATCTACCTGTTTATGCAAGAGTATTTCCTGTTCTGCTTCTAGAAATTTAAATTAAAATACAGATTAAAATACAATCCTGAAGGATGCAATTTGAAATGCCTCCTCGGTTTGCCACAAGATTATTGACAGCTGTCTTTTGAGAATGATTTTCAGTCAGTTGTAGCAATTTCACTTTTTTATACATAGGCTGTGATTTTCATAGCCTGCTCCACAGAGTATCATGCAGGACATGAAAGGTTCAGCACTTTCTGCTTCAAATATTTCCTCTGCCATGAGCATTGCTGTCAAGTAATTAGAATTTCCTGCTTGTTTGCATGTTGCTAATTGTGTGATCTTACTTCCAAGAGCTCCAGGCTGTCTCTGGAGAGGGTGCTTATTCATTAGGCCTTTTATCCTGTCAAAGATCATTAGAGCGGTTTGAGAGGATTGATCCTTCCTGCAACAAACTAGCAGGTTTTGGCTTACTTTATTTTCCATCTATACAAATGACCTCTATAAAGACAGTCTTAGAGTTTCTCCAGTGGCCCAGCTGAGTTGAGTGTAGCTTTTTGGGACACTGCTGGTGCAAGGGGAGCAGTGACAACCTGTGCTCCAGCACTGTGAGCCAGGAAGGGGGCAAACCATGTGAAGTGTTAAATATCCTCACTTGGAACAAAATGCTGAAAAATTGGAAAAGACACAGAAAAGCAGTGTGTATTTTGAGACTGGGGTAGAAGCCTTCGACTGTCTTCAAAGGAGGGGAAAAACATGCTACGTGTAGTCTTCAGCCCCAGGGGGAAAGCAGCGTGGCGAGCTGCTGTTGCACAAGTGCAGGGAGCAATGGCCATGCACCAGCCTCCTTGGAAAAGAGCTGGTAGCCTCAGCTACCAGGTTTGGTTCAGGGAGGCTTGGAAGTGCTCTGGCCTGGCTGGTGTCCGTGGCTGCCCTCTGGCTCCACGTGCAAGCTCAAAGCTCTGTGCCAGGGCAGCTCTGTGGGGAGCTGCTCTCCACAGCAAGGCAGGGAGCAGGTACAGGGTGCTGGGGGAGCACAGAGGCAGGAATTGTATTTGGAAAGGCCTCCTTGCTGATCCTGTGGTGAAGGGTCAGGAACCCAGCATTGGTTGTGTCCACAAACTGTTGGGAAGCATTTGGTAGAGCTGGCAGCAGCCTTGGCTGAGGGAGCAGGGATCTGAACCAGTGAGGTCATCTACAAGTGAGAAAAGCTGCAATCTCTGAAGTGTCACCTTGGTTTTCTCCTCCTGGTGGTGTTGGTACTGATGGTCAGTAGATTGACTGTGAACATGCCACTCCTGGGGGAGCAGCTTTGTGTTGAGCCACAGTTTTATCACAGCCTTACACAGCCAGAGGTTAAGGAAGGTGCCTTAACGATAGACAATAGAAACATACCCATTGTGATCACCATGCTCTCACTTCTTCTTTTTGATAAACAGGAAGGGAGGTTGTTGACATAGAATTAAAACATGAATCTGACACATCTACTTATATGGTGTGTGGGGTGTTGTACACAGATACCACTGGTGTTGTCTGTGGAAATCAGAGCCACAGAGATGTGCAAGCTGAGGGTGTCTGCTCTTCTCTTGGCACCTCTGTTGGTTAGTGTTGTGCAGGAGCCAGATGGGCTTTTGGTCTGATCTGACATGGCTTGTGTTTGCCATGATTATCGTTGCCCTTGTTGCTTCTGAGAGTGCAGGTTCCTGTTAACTCTGTCCAGCCTGGAATTGCAGTGGAAACTGAGGTCAACATGTTGAATTATATGAGAATATTACACAGGTGTGCCCACTTCCCCCTGAACTCCCATCTGCAGCAGGCCTTTGTCTCTTCCCCTTGTACTATTCCTAAGGTGTGTCTTTTTCCCCATGTCTGTGCTGCAGGAAAATGGGAGTGCCCATGGCATCAGTGTGACGTCTGTGGTAAGGAAGCAGCTTCGTTCTGTGAGATGTGCCCCAGGTCTTTCTGCAAGCAGCACCGGGAAGGAATGCTCTTCATCTCCAAGCTGGATGGACGATTATGCTGTACAGAGCATGATCCCTGTGGGCCTCACCCTCTAGAGCCAGGAGAAATTCGTGAGTATGTGCCTCCCATGGAAGCCCTGACCAATGGTGAGGACACCCAGCCACCGGAACAGCTGCCTGCAGAGGCAGACACAGAGGCAGACACAGACACAGACCTGAGTGTTCAGCCCGTGGACAGCCTATCTCAGTCTGTGGCCCTCAGACTGCAGTCACCAGAAAAGCCCCCTGCTACCCTGGCCCTGAGGCTGCCGTCATCAGACAAGCCCCCCACCACCCTTGCCCTGAGGCTGCAGCCATCAAACAAGCCCCCCACTACCCTGGCCCTCAGGCTGCCTTCACCAGACAAACCTCCCGCCACCCTGGCTCTGAGACTGCCACCATCAAATAAACCCCCCGCCACCTTGTCACTGAGGCTGAAGCCATCCAACAAACCCTCCACCACCCTCTCGCTCCGGCTGCAGCCTTCCGACAAACCTCCCACCACCCTGTCACTCCGCCTGCAGCCATCAGACAAGCCTCAGGCTGCCCTGTCCCTCAGGCTGCAGTCAGAGAAGCAGCCCATCATTGTGGCGCTGCGGCCTCAGCAGCCCGACAAACCTCCCACCAACGCGGTGCTCTGGCCACTGGATGAGTCCTCCAGTGATGCCTCGCAGCCTCAGCTGCCGAGCAAATCTCCTCCAGGTTCGCCACAGTTGTTGGACGAGTCGCTTGTTACTGCTGGTGCCCTGCAGCTCCAGCTGTCGGACGAGCCTCCGGACACCCCCAGGGTTTTGGGGTTATCGGACAACTCCCTCATTGACACTGAGACCCAGCAGCCTGAGCTGCTGGAGGAGTTCCCCACAAAATGCCTGCATGCTCCGCTGTCCGACAGGCTCCTCGCCTCGGTGGGGACCCTGCAGTCCCAGCTGGTGGATGAGCCTCCCGAGGCTGATCAGCTCCAAACGGAGCTGGATGACGCTTCTGCCCAGAGTCCACAGCCACAGTCTGTGGAAGAGGATCCCAGCACTGTGGTGCCGCAGGTCCCAGCACTGGAGGTGGCTTCCAGTCCTGGGGTGCTGTGGCCTCTGCCCGTGGAAAAAATCCCCGACTCCCCGGTCTCACGGATACTGCCCGCGGAAAAGGCTCCTGGATCGGCAGTGCCGCGACCCCTGGCTCCAGAAAACGCCTCCTTCTCCGGGACAGTGCGGGTCCCAGCCACAGAGAAGGCTCCCAGCTCTGGGTCACCCCATTCCCTGCCTCCGGAGAAGGTTCCTGCCTCGGCTATGCCACGTATCCTGCCCACAGAGAAGGATCCCAGCTTAGGGGTGACGTGGCCTCTGACTCCGGAGAAGGCCCCTGGCTCCCGCTCACCACACGTGCTGCCCATGGAGAAGGCTCTGAGCTCAGGGGCCCTGCGGATCCCGCTCACACTAAAGGCGTTCTCCCCTGGGGTGCTGCGGCCCCTGCCTCCGGAGAAGGCTGCTGACTCCGGGGCCCTGCGGGTTCTGCCTCTGGAAAAGGCTCTCAGCTCCGGGGTGTCTCGGCCTCAGCTTTTGGAGAGGCCTCTCGCTCTTGCAGCCCCGTGGCCTCAGGCATCGGACAAGCTGGCTGCTGCCGTGGCTCCTCGGCCTCAAGCCTTGGACAAGCCTCTGGCTGCATCGGCTCCGAGGCTCTTGCTTTCGGAGAAGGCACTACGGCCTGTCGACCAGAACACTCAGCTGAAGGAGAGAGGAGCCCCAGCCATGGAGCTCAGTCCCCAGCAGAAAGAGAGGACCATGTTAGCTGGGGAGCAAATCTCTTGGTCTGCTGGGAAGGCGGTGACGCACGTTGGACAAGTACCTTGGCCTACGGAGAAACTACAGACGCACGAGCAGACCCACTGGGGCGCCACAAAAGCCCTGATGCCTGCGGAGCAGCCTTCCCGGACAGCAGAGAAACTACCAGAGCCCACCCTTCAGCCCAGCTGGGAAGTGGCCTCAGCCCCCGCAGAGCAGACCCCGTGGACATCAGAGAGATTGTGTGCATTCGAGCAGACCCCTCGGCCAGCCAGGGAAGCGCCGGTGCCCCCGGAGCAGATGCAGTGGCTTGTCACGAACATTCAGACAATTGACCAGATTTCTTGGCTGGGTGGAAAAGCACAGACTCCTCGGGGGCAGGACCCTTTGCCTGAACAAAACACAGCGCTAGCCCGTAACCAGGATTCTGTCTGTCGTGAGTTGGCCGACTCAGAGCCAAAGTGAGGTTGGTGAATATGGGAGGCAGGTTTCAGTTTAATGTTTAGGGAGGGGGAATCTTTGTTTTGTTTTTTTTATTCACTTCCCTGAGCCCAGCCCCTAACCCATGCACATCCCATCCATATTCTTTCATGACATGAGCAAGGACATTCTCTTAAATCTGAGTCTGGCCCAAGCAAAGGGAGAGAGCATCCATGACCTTTTCCTCTTCCTTTAACAAATGGTAAAGCTGAAATAAAGAGTCCACTCTGGGTAAAAATCTCCAATTCCATTGAAATGGTCACATTACCAATCCAGTGTGTTCCAGCTCCAGGTCTGATTCATTGGTGGGTTCCCAGGTACAGCCAGGGGTCTTGCTCTTGTTACTACATTTAAAGGAAGTGGATCAGTCAGGCTGCCCTGGGATCAGAGAAGTTTCAGGATCAGGTGGTGAGCAGTCAGGTGTATGTCCTTGCCAGACTCCAGAAGCAGGGAAGGGATTTGTGTTGTCTGCCCAGGTCTCTGTCCCTGCAGGGCGTTGCTGTGTGAGGTTTATCTGTATGTTCACTGGGACATGCTGTGTGCGTGGTTTGCTGAAGGACAAGGATCGTCTTCAGTCAGCTGGGAGAGGAGCCCCTGCACTCACTCAGTGCAGTTTCCTCCATTAATAGGCAGTATCCATTCAGGCTCCTTTGTACAGAGCTGCAACTGGCCAGGCCCAAGAAACGGGAAATCTGGAGGAAGCCAGGAGAAGAGAGATCTTGGAAGAAGTTGTCTGGCAGTTTTTCATTCTTGTGTCTTAATCCTTTAGCACAGGATACAGGGAGTGTTTTCCTGCACTTGAAAATGTAGTGACCCATAAAGCAGCAATAGCAGAGCAGGGCAGAGTGGATTCCTGAGGTGCTGAGCACTGCCCTGACAGGCGGGTGGTGCTCCCTTTTGAATTTCCATCCAGTCTCTTCTTGATTTCTGTTTCAACGTGAGCCTGCAGACTGAGCAGTCCTTTCTCCCCTTGCCTCAGGCGTGTTCAGGATGTGTTCCCATCATACCTGGTGTTGCCAGCAGCAAGCAAAACCAGACCTGCTCACTGCACAGCGTGGAGGCAAGGGTTCCGTAGCTGTATCAGGACCCATCTCGGCACCTTCCTCTTGAGCAGCTTCTGGCTTAACTCTTCTACAACCAAAGGAGACTTGAATTAACTGGACTGTGTTGGTGTGCGTGTGTGTGTGTGCGCGTGTGTCCTTCCAGCTGAATCGTAGTTCTCACACTGGAACATGATGGGCTCCAGCAGCTGGCTGGCTTTCTTTTTTCCTCTTCTCCCTTTTCCAGTGAAAGAGATGTTTAGTACCTGGTGGTCGTCAGGCTGGTGTCCAGACTAGGCCTGCTGAACACTCAAGTGTTGAGGCAGAAGCTGGCTTGGCCATGGTGCTTTTGGGGTAGGCAGTAGAGTACCAGGGACCCTGCAGGGTCTTGCGACCACCAGCACCCTCACAGGCAGGAGGAGGATGGGCCTCCCCAACAGCAGTGCCCAGGTTGGATGGGGTTGGTGTCCTGCTGAGGCAGCACTGCTGACCAGCATTTTCCCACTCTCACAACACATTACCTCTGTAATTTGCCTGAGCTCCACCGATCTGGGGGCCGCAGCCTCGGATCTCCGTGCCGCCGCCCAATGCGCAGCTCCAGTGTGTGTATCCTTCTCCTTCCAGGCTGATCTGCAAGTCCCTCTGCAGACAGGGAGCGTTCAGCTCCAGGCCAACCCTCTCCCTCCTTGTTCCCACCTGGCTTGCAAGTGCCTGCTGCTCCCAGAGCAGACAGTCATGAGCTTCACAGTTTTTTATGAAGGGAGGCAGACACCTGTGCCATGACAAATCCCGATCCGTTCTCCTTTCCTGACTTGGGCACCCTGAGACAATGTCCTGCTGAAAAGGCCAGGTGTGCTGGGCACGAGGGAACGTTACCAGTGCTGTGGTGCACCTCTTCTCTAGTCCAAATCATTTCAGATCCTTTGTAGGATAGCTCACGGCTTGGAAAAGCTTTATTTGCTTATGGAAACTTACTTGTTTAATGTTGTTTTTTTTCCGGGAAGACTGGCAGGTCAGTTCCTGCTTGCTGCTGAAACTGGGGAAATGCAAGCATCTTGTGTTTCTGCGTGACTCCTCCACAAAGGGAATCAGGACAACTCAGATCCATTGAGAGAGAAGATTATCTTAAGGGCATTCATTAACTCTTTTAAACAAAATTATGAAAAAAAAAAAAAAGGTAATGACGTTCAGTATATTAAGTATTTATCATGTGTGAGAAGGAAAATAAATCTTGAATTTACATTTATAGGCCTTCCCATGAGCTGGACTTAGTCATGTAGATCGTCTAAGTCGGGTTCCCTCAGTGCCAGTGCCCAGCCAGCTCCCGCTGTAACCAGAAAGGTCTCCGCACTGCTCTGTCCACTCCGCTTCGCATTGTCACGTGTTAACCCGCTACTTGTTTCATGAAAAAATAAACTGTGAATATTTTTGGTGCAGGCTTTTTTAAATCTGTAAAATGGAGAAGTTCTCAATGAATTCTCATGAGAGCAGGTCTGAAAATAATCACTTCTATAAATCGTGTGCTCACGTAGCAGGGTGAGGCTCACATAGAAGGGTGAGGCTCACGGCAGCAGCCGCCTTTCACGCAGCAGGTGCTTACCCCAAAGCTTGTTTGGAACAGTGAATGTGGATTAAACTGTTGCATGGCATTTCCCACAGCCTTCTTCATTGCAGCTGACTGTACCTCATCTCTCTTCTTGCCTCCCTTTTCCATGAGAATCCAGGTTTCTGGCTTGCTACCTTGCAGCTACTGTCAGAAAGTTGACCTGCTGGGAGGCTGCTTGGTAAAGCTGGTGTTGGGGAACATCATTGAAGGAGGAAGTCAGGAAGCTGCTCTTCCCTCCTCACCCTCACTGAGACTGTGGTCATTGCTTTGTCAGATCAGTGGGGCTTTTCAGAGGGAGTAGTGGTGCTTTTGGGAGTGGCTGGCAGTGCTGGGTCACCTTAGCAAGATGGACAAGGCCTGACCAGGCGTGGAGAGAGGTCCCAACAGCCTTGCCCTGCCCAGGCTGCCCTCACTGCAGGGAGCATGAGCTGGGGAACAGCTTTGGGCACCAAAACTCTTGCGAAGGAAGTGTGGGCTTCTTCTGCACTTGAGGTGGCTCTCTCTGTGGTGGCAGCGCTGCCTTGGAGGAGGAGAGGGACATGTCTGTGCCGAAGCAGTTGGGTTCGTTTGCTGCGGTTTGTTGCTGCCTTCAGAGTTCAGCCAGTTTGAATCACGGGGGGCTTTCCAGGTAGATGATAGTGACAAAGTAACCTGTACCCCAACAGACTCTCCTGTGGGACAGAGACAGCTGCAGCCTTGTGCTGGGCTCGGAGCTTTCCTGCAGCTCCATGCCAAGGCTGTGGTGCTCTTTTGCTGCATTGGATCACCTGGTCACTACATCTCCGGTCAGCCCTAATTGCACCCAAGGTGGGTGAGAGGTGACTCTTGTGTTGATTCACTGTTGTGGAGTGCTTTAGAAGCAGAATCAAGGGTGTAATTACTTCTCAGAGCTCTGTCCCTTTCCTGTTGTCCCAGTGAGGCTCACAGGAACTTCCCACTTGTCGGAATGGCTCCCTCTGCTCTCTTCTGAAGGGTATGAAGGTTTTGCTCCCATGCAATTGCTTCAATGGTCAACATTCTTGCTGTCAGGATAGCCTGGCTGCCCCTGCTCAGAGCAATGGTCAGCAGCCGTGGCTTCTGTCCCACGGCAGGACCCACTTTAGTGTTGGATTTCCACAGTGAGCAGGAGAGTCCCAGTTGACCTTTGGTGATGGAGAAGTTTTGGAGAGGGGTAGCTGTGTGGTCAGGGACTCAAGTGCCTAGGCAGGCGAGGAGCATTACAGACAAAGAGCCACTGCAGGACCTGCATCTTCCTCAGTGCTGCGCTGGAGCCCACTGTCAGCCAGGGCTCTGGTGAATCTAGCAGGAAAGCTACCACTGTAAGGGATCATCACTGCACATCTACAGATGCTGACTAGCTGATGGTAGCTTGCTTTATTGCTGTTCTTGAGTTAAACTTTTTCTATTTAACAAAAAAAACACCCCAAGAACCAGATTCACTTTGATACACAAAATATTCGGGTAGTACCCTGGGAGCATGTGTTAATTCAGGGTTAGACCCCTGCAGGCAGAGGCTTTGAAGATGTGACTGGTGTTAAAATTTGGAAGGTAAGAGAGATGGTTGAATCTAAAGGACATTAACTAATTAAGGTGAGACAATGTGTTGCTAGAAAAGCTTCAGCTCAGTTTCACAGAAAAAAAAAAAAAAAAAAAAAGGAAGAAAAGTGAAAGCAGCCCTAACCCTGATGCTCTTGGCAGTGGTTTAGCCTGAGCACGCTGTGGATATACCCTGCTTCTACCTGGATGCCACAGTCAGCGTTGTGATATAGAGCAGGGGAAGTTTGTTTGAGAAACCTCAGACCTTCAATACCTTCCGGGTTTTTTTAATTTCAGCCTTAACTTCTGATTTTGCTTGATGTTTGGAATAACCATAATGGTAACCTGCTTGTAACGTGCTTTGCCCTAAATTAATGATGAGGCTTTTGGCCTTTGCCAGCCAGTGAGTGTTAAAGCAAAGTGGCAAATTGTGCAGCTACTCTGTAAGTCCGAAGGGGAGATGCTGTGTTTGATCTCCCAGGCTTTGCCCACGCTAATTACTCCCCTTTGATAGTGATAGCGCTGGTGGCATCATTTGCAGCCAAGGCTGTGCCTCTTGCAGCAGCACAGCTAGGCTGATGGGTGCTCGGGGCTCCCAGGGCCTGGGACATGGGACACTGGAGCTTGGGGACTGCTCCGCCACATGCCTGGCTTCAGCACGACTCTGACCTGTGGGGTGGCAGTGCCCTTGCGTAGCAGGAGGTGGGAAAAGGCAAGATTCCTGCTCTGGGTCCTCCAAAAGTGATGTAAGCAAAGCTCGGTGTGGGGGGACAGCTTGTATGAGCTTGGGCTGGAGGAGTGGCGGTGATGGACAGCCCCTACAGCACTGAATCTACCTCCTAGGGAAATCTGAGAAATGGGTGTAGCTATGGCCTATTTCAAGGTAAAGTTTTAATCAGCTTGCCCTTGGCAAAACCCTTGGGCTACTGTGGTGCTATTGTAAACTGTCGGCAGCTTAGCACAGTAGGGCTGGACTCACGGCTCCCAGCCCACGGGCTGGGCCTTCTTGGCCCGTTGAATCCACTCCCGTAGAGCTGGGGCTCTGTGACTGAAACAGGATGAGGTGTGGCACAGTTCCTTCAATTTATAAGGCTTTTTAGATTCAAACCAGTGTGCCAGTGGGTCCCACGGGAGCCAGTGGAGCCACGTGAAGCAAGGCAGGCATCCGCTACTGCATGTTCTTCGTGTCCGTTTGGTACTGAGCTGGTTTCAGTCTTTGTTTCTTTTTCTGATGTTTCCAAGTTGTTGACTTCAAGGAACTGGGTTTTGTGTATTTTTTTAGACACTGGGAACTTGTTAAATGGAAAAGCAGCAGCACCGGGAGGCTCAAGGTGGAGCATGGCTGGAGCTGAAGGTCCAGGCTGACATGGGTGGGAGGTGGGATATGTTGGCAGAGGCTGGCACAGGCACGGAGCAGCTGGACCATGGAAGCCTTTCAGCAGCAGCGCTCCCGGCCCTGCGTATCCGTGGTGCCCAGGTCACTGTCCTGCCAATGAGCGTCCCCTGCTGCCCTGCAGTGCTACCTGCCCTCAGCTGGGGTCCTGGCTGCCAGCTGGCCAGGGGTCCCAGGAGGGTGGCTGCCCACTCCCCCTTCCTTACTGCCCGGGAGCATGGTGGGGGGCCACTCACAGCAGCAGCACTGGAGTTGTGAGCAGGAGGCTTGCTCCTAAGGGGAACCTTGGTGTGAGCAGCCCCCCCAGGCTGCCTTCCTTCCCCGCAGTGTCTCCTGCCTGCACGGTGGTGGTGGATGGGGGTTCCCTACAAGGTCCTGTTCGGCAGGCTCAGCCAGAGGGAAAAGCATTGGGAGTTGAGCCCAGCCAAGGCAGGGGCCAGCCAGAGCACTGCAGGGGAGGACATGGGGGTGCTCAGCCCTGGCTGGGACTCGTCTGTCAGTTCTAAGCAGGAATGCCAGCGCAGGTGAGAGAAAACTACATATTTCCAGCATGTATATTATTTTTAGAAGAGGGAGAGGGGAGAGTCTTGGACCATTGATTACTTTCATTTTGCTCCCCTTAGACTGTTGGCTGTGTATGTGAAACTTATAATGAAAAGAGGGTTGCCCTGCCCAGGTGCTCCCAGAACATGTACTGTAATTCTTTGTATATAGAAGAAAAATTACTGTAAAGTAAAGTTTAACTTTACTCTCGATGTCCTCTTGTGGTTTGTCTTGCCGAGCGGGGTGGGGGACAGGGATGGGAGACTCCCAAGAGCCTTGGGCACAGGGGCACAGCTCAGACCACAATGCGTTTTATTTACATTGTACACCTTGAGAGAAGACGCCTCAATAAATCTGCAACGAATTGAGCATCTCCAAGAGAATAAGTTACCGGCAGCAGGTGCGTCCCAGCAGCTCCCACAAATGCCACGGGTGGCAGGGAAGGGATCCCCAGGGGTGACAGTCCATGGCTCCCAGCACTGCACGGCAGCCCCGTGCCGCTCCTGTGCCGAGAGGAGAGCAGTCCATGGGCCGTGTGCCGCATCACAGACAGGCCCCAACAGCTAAAACACAGCAGGTAAAACACCGGAGGAGTCCGGCACACGCCAGCTGCCCCGCCAGCTGCCCCGCCAGCAGCAGCAGTTCCCTTTTGGCACGAGGGCTCAGTGGTGGCAGCAGCTGTAGAAGTAGGGACTGGTCTTCTGGTCCAGGTTGACACTGTCGTCCTCTGGAAGAGAGCAGGAGCGGCAGCCTGCCAGTACATCCACGCCACGATGGTGTGTGGCAGCCTCAAAGCTGTTGGTCCCAGGCGTGGGCCCTGGCAGGTCCTCGGGGTAGGGTTTGGAGAAGCAGCAAGGCTCAGGACCAAGGCACAGCTCAGGGTCAGAGCATGGCCCAGGGCAGAAGGCGCGGCTGGGCTGAGCACGCCTGGGCAGGCCTAGCACAAAGCTGAGCCAGTCCTGCAGCCTGGAGAGGCGCCTGGCTCCCAAAGGCCACCGTGGCCCAGCCGGGTGGCTGTGCTGAGCCTGGCCTAAGCAGCGATGAGGATGCTGTGATGGGACCCAGCCTCCACGGTACCACCCCAGTCATGGAACTGCAGCAGCCCCAAGGAGGGCAGAGGTGAGGAAGAGCTCTGCCAGACCCCCATCACTCATCCTCCACACCCTCCCTGGAGGCATAGGCACCCGCCCCCCCCCCCCCCCCCCCCCCCCCCCCCCCCCCGAGAGGGTGCGTGGGGAGAGATAGCTCCTGCCTACTCACCTGTCATCACCTGGAAGGTGGAGAAGTTGACATAGTCCTCGGCCACCTTCTGGAACAGCTCATCTAGGGGGAGAGGGGGCACGGTGGGTGGGGGAGGCCCCTGCCAGGCAGAGCCCCCTGGCCCTGCTCAGCCTAGGGCATGGCCCCAGTGAGGGGCTACTCACCCACACTCTGGCCTGTCTTACTGGAGGTCTCAAAGTGGTCTGCTTTGATCTCTGAAATGAGGGTCCAGGTTGGCACCTGCTGCAGGTGCAGGATATGGGCCCACGGGCTCAGCCGCCCCCAGAGTCACCCCTCAGGCACAGCTGCTGGCAGGGACCCATGGCAGGGCTCCTGACCCCTTGGCCCAGCTGGCCACATGCCTGCCCATGTCAGGACATGCCCTGCCCAGGGAGGTCCCCGGCAGAGCTGGCACCTGGAGCCCTGGTGTCACTGGATCTGCTGCAGGCCCAGGGCACGGGCAGAGCCCACGGCTCCATCCCCCCTCGCCCCCCGCCCAGTCGGTGCTGCGGGAGCCCAGAAGAGGCCAGCACTGGCCGTACCATCAGCATAGTCCTGCACATCGTGGAAGTCAACCCCCCGCTTCCTCCTGTCCTCCTCCAGCAGGTCGCTCTTGGTGCCGCACAGGTAGATCCGGCAGCCCTGGGCCAGGGAGCGGGGTGGGAGGGCTGTGCCCACATCCCCACCACCGGCCCCCCCGCCCTGCCCCACCGCGAGGCTGCGCAGCCCCCCCAGCACCCCCCGTACCTCCTCGCAGTTCTGCAGCTCGTTCACCCAGAACTTGGCTCGCTGGAAACTGCCGCTGTCGGTGAGGTCTGGGGAGGAGGGTCAGGGTCAGGGTCTGCACAACGCCCTGCCCCCCGGTGCTGCCGCCACCCTGCCCCTGCCCTTACCGTAGCAGACGATAGCAGCCCGCGCCCCCCGGTAATAGATGCGGCTCATGGCCTCGTAGCGCTCCGAGCCGGCCGTGTCCTGCGGGACACAGGGAAGCGCTTGGCAGGTGATGGGGGTCCCCGAGCCAGGGGGTGGCCGGGGGGGGGCAGCGGGGCAGCGGCACGGCCCTCGCCCCCCACACTTACCCAGATGCCCAACGTCACTGTCTGCTCCCCCACGGACATCACCTTGGCCACGAAGGCGGCTCCGATGGTCTGGAAGCGAAGCGGGAGGCGCAGTGGGGACCGGCCCGGGGATACTGGAGCATCAGGCCCGGGAACACGGAGGGGACACACCCGGGGGGAGTAAGGAAAGGAGGGGACCATCCCGCGGGCGTGGGAGGGATGCGGAGGGGCTCCAGCCCCGGGGATGGCGGGGGACAAGGCGAGGGGGGCCGGGGAGGCACCACGAGGGGGGCTCGTCCCGGGGGAGACGCGGCGGCCCGTGAGTGACTCACGTTCTGGTAGGGCCCGGGGCGGAAGCGGCGGTGGGCGCAGCGCTCCACGAGGCTGCTCTTGCCCACGCCCTCCTGGCCCAGCAGCACCACCTTGGCGTCCACCCGCCGGCCGCTCATCCTCGCTCCGCCGCCCGGGGCGGGGCGGGGCGGCCGGGGCAGGGCCGGAACCGGCGGGGCGGGGCCGGAACCGGGGGCGGCGGAAGGGCC
>JAWWEU010000029.1:14888151-14915063 GCA_035583155.1 Acropternis orthonyx
GCCTCGGCGGGACAGGGCGGCGGCGGGCCCCGACGTGGGGCCGCCACCGCCGCCGCCGGAACCGCCCGCCCCGCCTGAGGTGGCGGCGGCGGCGGGCAGCGGCGGGGAGCCGGGCAGAGGCGGCGCGCAGGTACCGGCGGGGCGCCGCGGCGGGCACGGGGCTGGCGCGGAAGTGTGTGTGTGTGTGTGGGGGGGGGTCACTCGGGGCGGGGATGGCGCCCTGCCGCCCCCCCCCCCTCACTCCATCACCCGGCCCTGCCCCATCCCCGCCCCGACCCCCGCCCCGCAGCATCCCCGCGGCCGGCGCTGGGAGCGCTCCCGCAGCAGGGCCGGGCCGGGCCGGGCCGCTGGGACATGGCAGGTGGCTCCGGCATCGCCGTGCGGCTGTCGCTGCCCGAGGTCGCTGAGCACCCCTGGCTGTGCCCGCCTGGCCCCCGGAGCTGGGCGGGGAGCCGGGGGTGGGCGCGCCGGGCGGGCCGGGCACAGCCGCGGTGGTGTCGCCCTTCGCGGTGGCCGTGTCAGCGGGGACGCGGGGTGGGCCGGCAGCCCCCTCCCTCGCCGTGGGTGGGCTGGGGGGCTGTGCCCCCGTGCTGCTCTCCTTGGCCTCTGACCTTTGCTTCACCTTGAGCCTGCAGACGCCATCTGTTTGGCAGCAGCGGTTCAATGCGCGGCTCATTGTGGCGGGGCCCCGCCGCGCCGGCAGACAATGGGGGCCCCCTCGCCCGCGCCACGCCGGGCTCGTCACGGCTGTCAGGGCTCCAGCGAGCCCACGGGATGCAGCCCGGCTCCTGCGGGGAAGCCCCAGCCTGGCTGTGCCCGTGCGGGGACAGCGCAGAGTGGCGCGGGGGGCTGCACCCCACCCACCCTGGCGCATCGGCACCGCTGGCTGTGCAGAACAAAGAGGCGGGAGGGAGCGCTCGGGGCTCTCGGGTGACACCGTGGGGGGGTCTGGGTTGGGCAAGCAGAGAGAGTTGAGGCTGCCAGACCCACCCTTTGTATCGCCGTGTTGCATTTCTGTGGGTCTTGCTTTGCCGTGCAAGTTCCCTCAGTCACGCTGTACCAGAGGTGATGGTGGGAGTTGCTGCTGGGGGTGGCAGGGCTGGCTCTTTGGCAGGATGTGATCTTCCCAGGGGTCCAGAACGCTCCCAGCTGGCACGTGGCAGGCTGGCAGCAGCTGGGCAGCCCGAGGCTACTCTGCTTCGGTGGGAGAAGGTGCAATGCCACATGTAGCCTACAAGAATTTCCTTGGTGTGGTGTCAGCATCCCAAGGCCTCATCTCTCCCACATCTGCACCACGTAACACCTGGGTGACTCACAGTCTGTGTGTCCTTCCTCAGGTGCTGCCCACCACCAACCAGTCCGTGCAGACGTGCTGCCTGCTCTGCCACCGGGAGCGCAAGGACTGGGGAGGGCCGTCCCACAATGGGCTGGTTTCCCCGGGTGAGAGGCTGCCACCGGACTTCGTGCCAACACTCGTGCAGAACCTCCTGGGAGAAATGCCACTGTGGATCTGCCAGAGCTGCCGGAAGAGTGTGGAGGAGGAAGAGCGGCGGGCGGTGCAGGAGCAGGCCCTGGCGGTAGGTGGTCACGGAGCCGGGGTGGGAAAGGCAGGGCTGTGGGTGTGAGAATGTGGCACGGACCACCCTGTGGCACTGACTGGGTGTGTGGGTCCCCTTCTCGCTCTGAGTGCCTCAGACATGCCAGCCTCCACTGCCCTGCCTGGGATTGCTGCTGGCTCAGTGAGGGGAGGCTGCAGTGGGGCAGTGCATGGTGCCGTGGCGGCTCATCCAGCAGCCTGCCTTGGAGCTGCCAGGCTGGAGAGGCTGACAGTGCCACTGCTTTCCTGGCAGCCCCACTCCGTGTCATGCCCCGGCCCCAGGGGTGCTCCCTGTCTGACGCAGGTCTGCCCAGAGTGGCAGAAGTCTGCCAGGGCAAGTGCCTGCCTGTGCATGGAGCTTGGGTAGAGGAGCTCGCTACTGCCTGGCTTGCTTTAACCCTGGCCTCGTGTGTGTGGGACCAGAGCAGGTATATGGTCCTTGGAAGGGCCTGGAAGCCAGGCTGTTTGAGGGGCAGACTGTTTATCATCCCCAGGACAGTGACAGAAGTGGTTCCTGTGAGCTGAGCCCCTGCTACAGTGGAGGGTCTTGGTGCCTACACTCGGGCTGAGGGCCTCCTTGCACACGTGCTTCACTTGGTGTTTTCCTTGGCAGGTCTCGTTATCCCACACATCCTGCAAGTCACAGTCTTGTGGGGGTGGCTCGCACTCCTCTTCTTCCTCCTCCTCCTCTTCTTCCTCCTCGTGCCACGGGAACTCAGGGGACTGGGACCCCAGCTCGTTCTTGTCCGCTCACAAGCTCTCGGGCCTCTGGAACTCGCAGCACACCAACGGGGCCACCCAGGGCAGCCCCCTTGGGGCCCCACCAGCTGCACTAGGTGAGTTGAAGCTGGCTGTGGGGTTGAGCAGAGCTTACGGCCCAATTCTTGGCTTAGATGGTTTTCCTGTAGGAACGGATGGGCAGTCTGAGCCTCTGAGTGCCAGTGCCAGCAGCGTGCCTGGGCCCCTTTGCAATGGCAGAGGGATTTGGCCTCATCTCCGCTTTCCTTCCAGGCGACAAGCACCCCGGCCTCGCTCTGTCTCCGGAGTGTGCCAACCAGGCACCGGCCGCGGCACCAGGGCTCAAGGCCTGTCCCTACAGCCACACGGCCTCCACCACCTCCAGCAGTGCTGCCCCAGGCTCGCCTCTGCCTACCTCACTCGACTTCTGCAAGACGCTGCCGAAGCAGTTCAAAAGCTTGTGCCGGAGGGCCACCCCGCCAGGTACATGCCCAAGAGCAGGGCCAGCCACAGCCACCCAGGCCGCTGCTCCAGAGTGTTTCCCCTTGCCCTGCGCTCTGTGGCACAGAGCTGAATCCTGCAGGAGAGGCACAGTGCCCCTGAGGCCTCATGTGAGTAGGGATGGCTTCTTCTGCTTCCCTGGGTTTGTCCCACAGAGTAGCAGTCTGTGGAAAGGCAGTGGGTAGCTCTGAGTGTGGCATGACACAGTCGGTGTCTGACTGTCCCTGTTCCTGCCTCTCTATAGGTGAGGCCTTCCACTCCTCAGAGCACCATCAGCACTCCGACCTCACTGCTCCTCCCAACAGTCCCACCGGCCTCCCCTCCCAGCCACCGGTGCTGATCCCCTCCAAGCAGACACCTCCGCATCCGGGGCCCTTCGGCTCCCCGCCGCACATCCCGCTGGGCACCTCCTCGCAGGCCGCACTCTTCCCTGCTCCCAGTGCCCAGGCTGCAGCCCCAAAGCCGGTGTCTGAGTCCCCTCCGGCTGGCGTGGCCTCACACAGCCCAGGGCCGTGCAAGAGCCCCCACCTGCCCCCTGCCAACGTGCCGCTGCTGAAGATGCCGCCCCCGCTATCGGGCTGTGCTCATCCCTGCAACGGGCACTGCAGCACTTCACTCATCCCTCCTCCCGCCTCCCACCAGCTGCCCAGCACCAACAGGTGAGTAGAGGAGCCCTGCCTGCTTCCAGCCTCTGCTCACTGGGCCACATGCCCGTTTCTCCTCCCCTCGCCCGTGGATGCTTCCCTGCGGAGGGACCAGCTGCCCTGGCGTGGCGCTGCGGGGAGCTGCTGTCTTTGCGGGCCAGTTGCACTGCTGCAGACCCCTGGTCTCTGAGGGTCGAGCTCTTTCTCTCCCCACGTGTGTTCTGCCTGCGGTTGTCTTTTGGTTCTGTGGTGCAGAAGAGGCTGTGCTTGCTCCTCCAGCTAAAAGACCCAAAGGAGCCACCTGGTCAACCTGCTGTTGGCCAACAGGACCTTTGTCAGTGAGACCCGTCGGGCAGCTGTGGCACTGAGCAAAGGTCCTCAAGAAGATGAAGCCTGTGGACTTGTTCTGCTCGCCTGCTCCCTGGGCCCTCTCTGGGCTGCCCGTGCCCCCGAAGAGAGCACGCTGATTTTCTCTCCCTGCGGAGAGCCAGCTGGGTCCCGAGCTGGAGCTCGAGGAATGGCGCTGTGGGCCCTGCCCTGGCCTCCCTGTCCCTGAGCTGGGCAGCCTGTGCCTCTGGGAGCTGGGCCTGCCTGCATGTGGGGATGTCTGGCAGCTACACGCAATCCCAGCGTTCCTCACCTGTGCTACCTGCCCCCAGTGAGTACCAGTCCCTGCCCTGCTCCCAGCCCGGGGCCTGGCAGGACGCTGCTCGCTGGGGCTCTGCTGTGCCAGCCTCCTGCCTGCCAGAGGCCCTGGGGACCAGGAGCTACAGATGTCTGCTGACACAGGCTCCTTGGGCATCTCCCCTGGAGGAGGAGGTTGCAGGGGAGGGGGTTTGTCTGCCCTACAAATCCTTCTGCCTGGGCACAGACTGCCCCGGGAAGAATGTTCCTACACATGTAGCGTGGGGCAATTTTTAAGACCCCCTTGGCTCCTGCTCACTTCTTGCCCTCCTCCCCTTCTCCTCAGGGACCCCTCTTGCAAAGGGCACAAATTCCCAAATGGTACCAGCTGCCACCCACCACAGCCCTGCGAGGCAGATGAGGGGCTCGGGGAGGATGAGGACAGCAGCTCGGAGCGCAGTTCCTGCACCTCCTCCTCTACCAACCAGAAAGATGGGAAGTTCTGCGACTGCTGCTACTGTGAGTTCTTCGGCCACAATGCGGTGAGTGAGGGGCTGGTGTGCAGCCACCCCCATGGTGAGACATCACACAGTCCGTGTGCCCAGAGTATGGAGGTGGGCAGGTCTGGCCATGGCTGTTCCCTGTGGGAGTGTGCATCCCCTGCTTTGTTTCCACCATGCCTCATCAGCCTGCTGGTCCCTTGCTCCCGACTCGCAGCCACCTGCCCAGCCCCGGGGCTCGGAACAGCCGGCCAAGCCCTGTGGCTTCACGCTGGAAGAACTCACTGGGGCTGTGCCGACTTGTCTCGCTGAGACCGGGGGGAAGGGAGTAGCTGTGGAGGTCGTGGGGAGCTGCACCCTGTGTGCCTGCCCCGGCTGACAGCGCACGCCTTCCGCAGCCCCCGGCCGCTCCCACGAGCCGCAACTACGCCGAGATCCGGGAGAAGCTGCGCTCACGCCTCACCAAGAGGAAAGAGGAGCTGCCACAGAAACTTGGGCACAACAGCAGCTCGGGGGAGCCCGCTGTGGACCACCGCAATGTGGATGAGCTGCTGGATTACATCAACAGCACGGAGCCCAAGCCCTTGAATAGTGCCAAGGCAGCCAAGCGGGCACGGCACAAGCAGAAGAAGAAGGTGAGGCTTTGTAGGGGCTGGGTTGTGCCCCGTGCAGGGCTTTGCTTTCTCTCCCTTGCATCCATTTAGTTTTTTGAACTCTGTGTGCCTCTCCCCTGAGGTGACGGTGATGCCTGGCCCTGTGCAAGGCTTCCACTGCTTCTGTTCCTGCAGAGAGTGGCCCAGCCCTCCTGTGTGCTTTAGACTGCACTGTCCTACATGCTCCATGACACATCTCTTAACACCGTGTATCTGTGGTGGGGAGAGGCAGTGCCCTAATGGCTCTTGCTGGTGCCTTGTGCCCACAGCTGTGTCTGGTGTGCAGTGTCCAGCAGTTGCTGTGCCCACAGGGCAGGCTGTGGCTGTGTTGAGCAACAGCCCTTGGGTTTGCTGTCAGACAAAGCTGGAGCAAAGCTCCATGCCCTGTGCTTGTGGTTCTGTGGCCTGGCCCAGACAATCCTCACAGTACCTGTGTTGCAGGAGAAGGAGAAAGCCCAGCTGGAGGCAGAGGCCCAGAAGCGGGCAGAGCGTGCCCCTGCGGCCAGCCAGGCCAGGGAGCCGGCCGAGGAGAAGCTGCTGGAGTGGCCAGAGCTGGAGCTGGAGCGGGTGAACAGTTTTCTCAGTAGCCGGCTGCAAGAAATCAAGAACACCATCAAGGACTCCATCCGGGCCAGTTTCAGTGTCTACGACCTCAACCTGGATGTCAATGACTTCCCCAAGAAGGCAGCTGTCCTCGAGCAGAAAAACCTGCTCTCCAACCTCAACGGCTCCTCCGACCTTCAGGACATAGACCTGGCGCTGGCCCCGCTCAGCCTGGGCCCCGCCAAAAGCCATGGGCTGCTGCGGGGCGAGCTGGGCCCGCGATGGGGCGAGGGGCCCGGGGAGCCCCCAGCGGCGCCGCAGCCGGCCGAGAACGGTGTGGTGAAGCGCCTGAGCGCCGTGCCCAGCCTGTCCCGCATGATCTGGGTGCAGTCCAAGGGCACGGACTCTGCGGCGGACGGCGGCGGGCTGAGCCCAGAGCCCAAGGAGGGGCCGCAGCCCAAGGTGGGGCCGGAGCTGCCAGAGCCGGCGGCCGTGGGGAGCCGGCAGCGCAAGAACAAGCGGCAGAACGGGCCAGTGAAGAAAGGGGAGGGCGGCGCGGCTGTGCCCGGCGGCCAGGCCCATCTGGAGAGCCCGGGGGGCAAGGGGCAGGTGCTGGGAACCAAGCCCCCCGCTAAGGGCAGCGCCCCCGAGCCACAGCGGGCCGGCGGCTGTGCCGAGCCCGGGGAGGGCGGCAAGGGGCAGCCCTGGGGCTGCGGCACTGCCAGGGCCGAGAAGGAGAGGCCTGCGGAGTGGAAAGGCCGGAGGGGAGAGGGCAAAGCGGAGCTGCCGGAGCCAGCGCAGCAGCAGCCGCCTGCCTCCGCCGTGCCCCCTGCCCTGGGGGGCTCCCCACAGCCCAAGGGCAAGAGCAGGAAGAGCCGGAACAAGGTGGAGAAATCCAGTACCTCGATCGGTGAGTGCCCGGAGCACCTCGCTGCGCTGGCCCTGTGCCCCCCGGTCCCCCCCTGGCAGCGCTGACCCCCCTGCTCTGCCGTGGCCCTGTGCCCCCTGGCAGCCCCCTGGCAGCCCCCCGGCAGTGCTGACCCCCCGCTCTGCTTCCCCAGATGATGTATTCCTGCCCAAGGACCTGGACGGGGCGGAGATGGACGAGACTGACAGAGAAGTGGAGTATTTCAAGAGGTGAGGGGGAGCCGTGTCGGCGCTGAGCTCTGCTGGCAGGGCTGGGGGTGGTGAGCGTGGCTGGGTCACAGCAGGGCTGGGGTCCCCAGGGGCTGGCGGCTGGCCAGGGCTGGTGGCACAGAGCGGGGCCGTGCTCTCCCCGCCAGGTTCTGCCTGGACTCGGCCAAGCAGACGCGGCAGAAGGTGGCCGTGAACTGGACCAACTTCACCCTGAAGAAAACCACTTCCAGCGCGGCCCAGTGAGGGGCGGGCGGGCCGCTCCCCCCGCCCACCCCGCGGCCGCTCGCCTCTCCTCACTGTGCCCCCCGCCCCACCTCGGTGGGGGTCCCCCCTCCGCGGGGGGCCCCGGTGCTCTCCCGCCCCATCCCCGCGGGGCCCCCGGGGCTCCCTCCATCCTCCCGCCCCATCCCCGCGGGGTGACCCCGGCCGTCCCGTCCCCCTCTCCGCGGGCGCGCGGCTCCCCGCGCCGCGGGGAAGGACCGTGCTGGACCCAATAAAGAACTTTTTAATTTTTTATTTTATTTAAACACCGCTGTTCGCCGCTTTCTGTCGCGCCGGGGGCTGGGGAGGGGGGGCGGGGAACGGGAGGGATGTACGGCGCGTTCCGCGCAAGTTTGGCCGCCGCGGGGACCCGTCGTGCAGGGCCGCGTCTCCGTGGCCGCGGCGCGTTGCTAGGCGACGGAGCCGGGAGTGTGACGTCAGTTCCGGGATCCCTTCCGGTCCGACGGCATGGAGGCGGCGGCGGAGCGGAAGGTGGGAGCGGGCCCGGCCCCCGGTACGGCCCGGCCCGGGCCCCGCTCACCGCGACTCTCCCCGCAGAGGCAGCGCGAGGAGCCGCCGGACGCCTCCGACCTGTCCGGGGAGGACGATGAGGACTACGTGCCCTACGTGCCCGTCAAGCAGCGCAAGCAGCAGATGGTAACGGGGTAGCGGGGCTGGCCGGGGAGGGCTCTGAGCGCCCCTCCCGGCGCGGGGCCGCTCACTCCGCCTCCACCGGCGGCCTTCCAGCTGCAGAAGCTGCTGCAGATGCGGCGGAAGGTGGTGGCGGAGGAGGAGCAGCGGGACAGCGGGAGCGAGCAGCGCGGGGACGAGGATGACATCCCGCTGGGGCCCCAGTCCAACATCAGCCTGCTGGACCAGCACCAGCACCTCAAAGAGAAGGCGGAAGGTGAAGGGAGGAGCTGGCTGGGGGGCTGGGGAGGCTGCGGGGAGCAACGGAACCCCCTCACTGTTTGCTGACTCCCCCCAGCTCGGAAGGAGTCAGCCAAGGAGAAGCAGCTGAAGGAGGAAGAGAAGATCCTGGAGAGCGTGGCTGAGGGCCGAGGTGAGGGAGAGCTGTGCATGTCAGACCTGTCTCCAGAGCTGCCATGGGAGCAGGAGGGCTGTTCCCTGCCTTGGGAATGTCCATACCCAGGAATGGGACCGGAGATCACTGCGGCCCCCCGTGCCTGGCCCAGGTTGAGCTGAGACTGTGCGAGGCACTTGGTGTTCCTGTGCTCTGAGGGGCACTTAGGGTTGCTGCTGCCCCTGCCCTGTCTCCAGACATGATCTCCCAAGCTGTTTGCCCCAGTAGCTCTCTGTGAGGTTCATGTGGACCTGCAGAGTTTGCACTGGCTCGTGCCCTTTGTTCCACAGCGCTGATGTCGGTGAAGGAGATGGCCAAAGGCATCACCTACGATGACCCCATTAAAACCAGGTGAGCCTCAGCACAGCACAGAGGGTGTTTCTCTGAAAAGATCACTCTTTCTCATGGCTGAAGAGAACCAGAAGCTGCACACCCTCAGCACTGCTCTTCAGTCTCTGGCTTTGCTCTTGCCCCAGTGACTTCATGCCATTGTCTGTAAGATCCAAGGATGTTCAGTCACCTTGGATGTTGTTTCATATCCAGTGAGGCTTGATAAAGCACATTTCTGTTCAACTTAGAAGCCTGAGAGTGGGTCTTCAGGTTTGAGAGGCCATTAAACCAGAGAAAGAGGCTGGGGGAGCCTTGGGAGCATTGTCAAAGTGGTGATTGGTCAGAGGCTGGACTGGGGGATCTCAGAGGTCTTTTCCAACCTCAGTAATTCTAAAGCAGTGTCGGGGAGATGATTGAGTGTGTCCAAATGATTCTGGCATGTTCCATCTGCCATCCATAGCCTGTTATCAGCTGTTAGCTTTGAAACTTTGGGGGAATGTTTAATGCACAGAACTGGCTTGGATCTGCTCCCACACTCACAGCATGGAGTCCCTTGTGGGGGGGGTGGTACCTGTCATCCCAGGGGGGATATTGGACCCAGTTCCCCTGGATTCCTCCATGGGGACTGCTGGCTCTGGAGTCCTGGCCTCATCCTGCACCACGAGCTGTCTCTGTTCCCTTCACAGCTGGAGAGCCCCTCGCTACATCCTGGGCATGTCGGAGGCGCGGCACGACCGTGTGCGCAAGAAGTACCACATCCTGGTGGAGGGGGAGGGCATCCCACCCCCCATCAAGAGCTTCAAGGAGATGAAGTTCCCAGCAGGTGGGCAAGGAGAGGAGCCTGGCAGTGATCGCAGCTTCCCTTTGGCTGTTGGCCTGAGGGGTGCCTGTGGGAGAGTTGCTGCTGGGACATGGGTGGGAGGGGAAGAGGGGGAAGAGTTCAGGTTGTGAATGTGCGTATTTCTTGTTCTCTGATAGCTATCCTGAGAGGCTTGAAGAAGAAAGGGATCCAGCAGCCAACACCCATACAGATCCAGGGCATCCCCACCATGTGAGTGCTCTGTCCCCATCTCAGAGTGCCTGCAAGCCACCCAGTGGTGTGGGCCAGGGGCTCTTCCTTGGTGACAGATGCACCCCGTCACCTTGCTGAGCCCTGGCAGTTTGGGCTGTTCTGTGATGCTCAAACATCCTGTTTCCATGGCAGCCTTTCAGGAAGGGACATGATTGGCATTGCATTCACCGGCTCTGGGAAGACCTTGGTGTTCACCCTGCCAGTGATCATGTTCTGCCTGGAGCAGGAGAAGAGGCTGCCATTCTCCAAGCGAGAGGGACCCTACGGCCTCATCATCTGCCCCTCGGTGAGTGCTGGGAGGAACTTGTGGTTGACAGGCAGTGGCAATCCCAGATCCTGCCTGCACTGAGGTGTAGGAACGAGCTGGTTCTGTCTCCATAGCGGGAGCTGGCCCGGCAGACCCATGGCATCCTGGAGTACTATTGCCGCCTGCTGCAGGAGGACGGGCTGCCCCCCCTGCGCTGCGCCCTCTGCATCGGAGGCATGTCCGTCAAGGAGCAGATGGAGACCATCAAGCAGTAAGACCTTCTGGGGGAGTACTGGGGCTGGAGTTCTGACAGGGGCCTAAGGGGGGGCATCCTGGCTTTCAGGAGAGTGTGGGGAGTGTTGCCTTCCCTCTGTATTCTGTACGGGGTGGGAATCCTGAGTGCCTGATCGTGGCCTCCTCTCATCCCTCAGTGGGGTGCACATGATGGTGGCAACCCCTGGGCGCCTGATGGATCTGCTGCAGAAGAAGATGGTGAGCCTGGACATCTGCCGGTACTTGGCCCTGGATGAGGCTGACAGGATGATCGACATGGGCTTCGAGGGGGACATCCGGACCATCTTCTCCTACTTCAAGGTAGTGAACTGCTCCAATACCAGCACCCCAAAGCTCAATCCCTGCACCTGCCAGGTTAGGGGAGTGTGAAATCCTTGTCCCCTGCACAGGGCCAGCGGCAAACCCTCCTCTTCAGTGCCACAATGCCCAAGAAGATCCAGAACTTTGCCAAGAGTGCCCTGGTGAAACCCATCACCATAAACGTTGGGCGAGCAGGTGCTGCCAGCCTGGACGTTGTGCAGGTGAGGTGTTTGGGTTCTGCCTCGTGCCTGCGTGGGAGACCAGCACCATTCATGAGGGTGCTTGATGCCTCCCTCTGCCAGGGAGCTGGGTTCATGGCCCTCCTTTCCAACCAACTAAGGAATAGCAAGCAGTGGCAGTTCTGACCCATCCCTGTGCTTGTACCTAGGAGGTGGAGTATGTGAAAGAGGAGGCCAAGATGGTGTACCTGCTGGAGTGCCTGCAGAAGACCCCTCCACCCGTGAGTAGTGTGCTGGGGGCAGTGGTCACACCGCAGCCCTGAGGCACAGGGGGAGCTGGCAGGGGGGACCCCACGTGAGGGGTGGGCATGTGAGAGAGCCATGCTGCACATGTGAGCGAGTCCTTGGCCCAGCCCTGCTCTATTCTCTGCTCAGCAAGAGGGAATGGGGCTGTGCTGTGCTGGTGCCAGCAGTGCCAGCCCGCACTAAGGCAGCTCTTCCATGATGCCTGTGCTGCCGCAGGTGCTGATCTTTGCGGAGAAGAAGGCGGATGTCGATGCAATCCATGAGTACCTGCTGCTCAAGGGCGTGGAAGCTGTGGCCATCCATGGAGGGAAAGGTCAGTGAGGGTCCCAGGAAAGCCTGAGCTGTGGTGTGACCCCACTCCTGCCAGGAATGTGTGTGGTCACGGGAGGTCCCAGCATGCAGTGGTTGGTGATGGTGTGAGAAAGGGCTGTGGCAGTGTCAGGAGTGAACTCGCAAATTGCGCACAGCAGGCATAAACCCAGTGCAGGTCCCTGTGGGACAGAGGTCCTTCTGCTGCTGCTCCTTTGTTTGGGGAAAGGATGCCTGAGATGCTCCCCAGATGAGCTCTGAGGCTGCAGTGGTTGTTGCAATAGGTAGGGCTAGGAGCGCTGCCCTGGCTGATCTTCTCTGCTGGGCCTTTGCAGATCAGGAAGAACGGACAAAAGCCATTGAGGCCTTCCGGGATGGGAAGAAGGATGTCCTGGTTGCCACTGATGTTGCTTCCAAGGGTCTGGACTTCCCAGCTATCCAGCATGTAATCAACTATGACATGCCAGAGGAGATCGAGAACTATGGTGAGCACTGGGACCAATGAGGGCATGGCAGGAGGGTGCAGAGGCCAGCAAGGCTCTGTGCTTGTCTCTGCAGTGTCTGGGGGCAGGAGTGCTCTGTCCCACTGCACTCAGTCGGTGCTGATCCTGTGTCTGTCTCCACAGTTCACCGTATCGGGCGTACAGGCCGTTCAGGCAACACCGGCATTGCCACCACCTTCATCAACAAGGCCTGCGGTGAGGAACAGCCTGGGGCTGGGAGCTGGGGCTGTAGGAGACACCTGAGCAGTGGGGGGGGTGTGCTCTGAGCAAGCAGGATGGCCAGAGGAGGGGAGATGGGGACTGTAGACTGACCGGTATCTCTGCCCCTAGACGAGTCGGTGCTGATGGACCTGAAGGCCCTGCTCCTGGAGGCAAAGCAGAAGGTGCCACCTGTGCTCCAGGTGCTGCACTGTGGGGATGAGACCATGCTGGAGATCGGAGGTGAGAGACCCCAGCCTGGCACACGGACCCCTTGGGGCTGTGGACAGGACCCCTGGCTCCTGGGGCCATTCCTGTCTGTCCATGCAGGCAGCCCAGTGCCACAGCACTGGGGAGGCACTGGTGTAGCCCCTCTGTTCTGGGGTGGGGTTCTGCTGTCCCGGTGTGGCGCAGCTCTCCCTGACCCCCTCCCTCCCATTGCAGGCGAGCGGGGCTGTGCCTTCTGTGGTGGTCTGGGCCATCGTATCACTGACTGCCCCAAGCTGGAGGCCATGCAGACCAAGCAAGTCAGCAACATCGGCCGCAAGGACTACCTGGCCCACAGCTCTATGGACTTCTAGGCTGGAGAGTGTGCAGCCCTGCATTTCTCCCCCATGGGTCTAGGTTTCTTTTCAGCCCAGGGGCCTTTTCTGCGCTGCTGTGGCCCCTTTTCCATGATTTTGGTCACTGAGACTGTTGCCAGCTCCTGCCTTGGAAGGAAATGTGTGCAGCTGTGCTGCAACAGCCCCGTTACATCAGTGGCATGTTGGGCAAGCAGGTAGCGGTGCCTGAGAGCAAGAGGAAGCCCCAGGTGGGGCGACTTGTCTGTGGCCAGTTGCCTGCTGTCCCTGCTAGCCCCCTGCAGAGGCTGCACCAGAGTATTACACTGCTCCTCTTCAGAGCCCCTCAATTCCTCTTACCTGGATCTGTACCTCTGATCTGTTCCTGCATCCCCAGACATGCTGGGATGCAGCCAGGGCGATGTGGAGCGTGCTGTGCTCATGTCGAGGGCTCCCAGAGCTGCTTCCTGTGCTCTGCCCCCGCGTTCTGCCCCACTGCCCTGCTGTGAGGGGGAGGGCGGGCACATGGACACCTCCTGTGGCCCAGCCTCTGCCCCCCATCCCACACCCCAAAAAGGGGAAGTCGCTGTGAGAAGGAAGTCTGCCCCATGCCCTTCCCTCGGCTGCAGCAGTCACATTTTCTCCGCTGCGGGTAGCCCGAATCACTGGTCCTTGTGCTGGCTGCCAGGGTGGACTGGGCCCATGGAGAGACCAGTGAAGGATGGGATCATCTATGTGCAGCACTGCAAATTTGGAAAGGTAAAGGGTGGATTTGGGGCTGGTACAGGGTTTGCCCTGATTTGTCATGATGCCAGCCGTGAGGCTGGGCTCTCAGCAGCCTGGGAATGGGGGGACTGGCGTCAGACCTCTTGGAAGTGCCCTGGAGGAACCTTCTCCTCCCAGGGGGGAGGCCTGAGCCCTGTAGCCCCAGGAATGGGGCTCTCTCTGCAGCCAAGGGGACTCATCCTTGTGGGGACACCCTCAGGCTCACCCTGTGCAGGGTCCCTCTTCTCGCTTGGTCACCACGTGAGTCGTGGTGGAACAATAAACGTGTGTTAATGTGGCCCAGTCCCAGTGTGTGTGTGGGAGCGGGGCCCCAGGGCAGCACGTGGGGCACGGCCCGGTGCCCAGCCCCCCATCAGCCTGGCTGGGGGCACCAGCACCATCCCTGGGGCACCCTCATGGCTTGGGCTGCCCCCCTGGGCCCTCGGTGGGCACCAAGTACCCTTGGGGCAGGGTGCGGGTGACATGGTGGGAGTCCCCAGCATTGGGCCAACTCCAGGGAGCTGTTACATGTTGGCGGAGTGGGTCCTGCTGGCACACTGGCAGTGGCATGGCGAGGCGGCTGTCCCCTGTTGGGGTCTTGGTGGATGTATGGGGCTGCAATCCCTCTCTGACCTCCCTGCTATGTGAGAGCTGAGCCCTGGAAGTGCAGTGAACAGACAGCCCTGTGTGCACAGGGCCAGTGTCTTGCCATGCAGGAGGACAGGCGGGCTGGGGGCGGTGGGTATTTTGGGTGTTCAGCTGCACCTGATTTCTGCAGGGTGGAGGCTCTGCTGCACTTTTGAGGCACATGGGGACACGCGCCTCCGCTATCCCATGACAGGTTGGAAAGGCACTGGTGCTGCAGAGGCTCCCCTGGGAGGAAGCGGGCTGCTCGGCAGATGTGAGGCTGCCAGCAGGAGCCTCAGCAGCTCAAAATGGCTTTAATTTGCATCAGGGTCTGTCCTGAGAACAGCTCGAGAGCTCAGCTGCAGCAGCGGCAGGCCAGCACTTGCAGCGGGGAACTAAGAGCAGGACCTGGTGCTCAGGGAGCCAGGAGCAAGCATGACTCACCCAGCGAGCCATGTCAAGCCCACTTGGGGCAAGGCCCCCCCCCTCGATCCAGCTTTAGGACTGCCCTGCCCCACAGTTTGGGGGTCTGCACTGTCCACAGCTCTCCAAGCCCTCCTGCAGCACCCAGCGGGGTGCAGGCAGGGACCCCTATATGCCCCTTCTGCCCCATACAGCTCTTCCCAAGCACTGCTGGCCCCACATGGAGGGCAGTACCGCCAGGATGCAGCAGGCAGCTCCTTACCGACCCATTTTTTCTCTGCCTGTGCCCCTCCCGTGCCTTAGAGGTCCTGGAGGAAGATGCGAGCCCAGCTGTTTGCTGCCAGCCCCTCTGGTGTGGCCCGCATGGAGAAGTTTGACGTGCGGGATGACAGCACAGCCCCAGAGAAGACACCCCTGCAGCGCTGTGCCCGCAGGGTGATCCGCCTCTCAGACTGCGTCTCTGTGGGCCCAGCGGGCACAGAGAGCTGCCCCAAAGCTACCTCTGCCTTCTACCTCACCACCACGGAGAAGAGCTACTTGCTGGCAGCTGAGCAGCGGGACGAGTGGATTGCCCAGCTCTGCCAGTTGGCCTTCCAGGTACTGTGGGGTCTGGCAGAGCCAGGACCCCGTGCGCTGCTCCTGCTTGGGTGAACTTGGGGGCACCAGGGCTGGCAGGGGGCTTGTGCTCCCCACTGTCTCAGACCATGGTCACATTCCTCTGTTTCAGGGTGCAAAAGAGACGGTGCCGAGTAGTGCCAGGACGCAGCCCAGCCCCTCTGTCCCCATGGAGGAGAACTCCCTCTACTCCTCATGGCAGGACCGTATGTGCAGTGGTGGGGAACAGGGCTGGGGTGGGCTCCAGCTCAGCGCTGCAGTGCTGACCCCTGCCTTGTGCTGCTCCTGCAGTGACTGAATTCCTAGTGCTGGTGGTCCAGACGGATGCATCCACCCGCTGTGGCCTGCACGGGCAGTACCTGCTCTCGGCCCTCCCCCAGAGCCTGACACTGAAGGATTCACAGTCCCGCCAGCCCCTGCTTACCTGGCCCTACCCCTTCCTCCGCAAGTTTGGTCAGGATCAGGTGAGTCCCCTGCTCCCTCCTTGGGGCTGCTGGCTGCCCAGGGTGGGTGCCAGCCCCTCATGCTTCCCTCTGGCCCTGCAGACTGTCTTCTCCTTCGAGGCTGGCCGCCGCAGTGACTCCGGTGAGGGCACCTTCACCTTCAGCACCCCGCGGGCCCCTGAGCTCTGCCGGGCTGTGGCTGCTGCCATCGCCTGCCAGCAGCAGGGCAAGGACAGCCCGGACCCCAGGCGCTTCTCTGGCCCAGACCCCCAGCTCCCTGCACAGGGCCTGGAGCCCCAGCCCTGGGGCCCCGGGATGGAGGATCCCCAGCCCATCCCAGCCCCGGCAGGGGCACAGCCTGCCTCCCATGGCCCCGCCAGCCTCCGCCGTTTCACCCCGCCGGAGCCAGAGGGCTCGTGCCCCATCGTCTACGCCTCTATCGCCCGGGGCCACCAGCCCCTCTTCGTGCCAGCGCAGCCAGGCTCCTGCGAGCCCTGGGCCGCGGGGAAGCCGCTCCCTGAGCATCTCTACGAGAACATCTTCACCGGGGAGCCGCTCCCGGTCGGGACACAGGAAGAGGAGGAGGAAGGGCAGTGGGAGTTGGGGTGCCGGCAAGCCCCCGAGGGCCACAGCAGCGAGGGGAGACCCCTCTATGACAACCAGGCAGCCTTGGCGCAGCCCCCCGGGGCCGCGGGCTGGGGGCGCGGGGGGCAGGAGGCGCTGCTGGGGCGCTCTAGGCACAAGCCCCACAGCACCCTCCGGGCCAAGCTGGTGCGGCTGCTGAGCCGGGAGAGCGGCGGGGCGCGGGACTGGGCCTGAGGCGGTCGGTGCCGGTGGGTCGGTCAATAAAGGCGCTGCCCGGACTCCGCTCCGCCGCCGCTGCTGCGGGGGGGGCGGGCGGGGGGGCAGCCGGGGGGGATCCGCCAGGGGGCGCCGCCGGGCCCGCCCCGCCGGGCCCTGATTGGCCGAGCCGCCCGCTGGCCCCGCCCCGCCCCCGCCGCTACATAAGGCGGGCCCGGGCCGGGCAGGGGCGGTGCCCGGGTTCGAGTCCCGCGTCCGCCAGCTCCGCTCCGCTCCGCTCCGCGCCTCGCCCGCTCCGCCGGGCCGCCCCCCGGCCGGCCGCGGGTGAGTGCGGGGCACGGCGAGGGGCTCCGTCCCCTGCGGGGCGGGTGCGGGCCTCAGGGGTGGACGGCCGAGGCGTGGGTCGGGGCGAAGCGCGCGGCGGGGGTCGGGCCTGTGTGGGGCAGAGCCGGCGGTCCCGACCCCCGGGCGGGCGGCGCTGTGGGGTGGGGAGGGGTCCCGGGGCAGCCCGCGGGGCAGGAGCGGCTCCCCGGGAGGAGGAGGAAGGGCTGCCCATCCCGTGCTCGCCGGGGACCCCCGGAGCGGCCGGGCCCACCGGGGAGAGCTGGGGGGTGCCCGCCCCGTCCCGGCGCCGCGCTGGGGGTGGCGCGGCCGCCGGGAATGCCTGACACGCAGCTCTTCCCCCGGCCCTCCCGAGCGGGGAGCG
Organism: Acropternis orthonyx; assembly: GCA_035583155.1. Lineage (NCBI taxonomy): Eukaryota > Metazoa > Chordata > Aves > Passeriformes > Rhinocryptidae > Acropternis > Acropternis orthonyx. The sequence goes on from JAWWEU010000029.1 coordinate 14,905,112, forward strand.
GGGCTGGTGTCGTCTTACACGCCTTATATAGCCCGCACCGGCCCGGGGAGAGCGGGGGCACGCTGGCCCCCGGCCCTGCGGCCGCCCCGCCGGGCAGCCCCGCAGCCGCAGCCGCCCCGCTCCGCCCCGGCAGGGAGCTCCCATCGCGGGGGTCCGGCGGCTCCAGCCCCAGGTGAGGGGTGGCGAGAGGCCGGTGCCGGCCCCTCTGCCCGGAGCCTTGGCCGGCTGACAGCTGTCAGGCAGGGCAGCGCTGCGATTCCCTCCCGCCCTGGAGATGGGCTCGCTCCCAGGGAGCATCTGCTCAGCCGGCGGCTGGAGTGCCAACCTGGCTGCTCTGCCAGGCGCCTCGGGTGGCATCATGCAGCTCCTGCGCTGCTGCTGCTGCTGCTAATTCATCCGGCAAGAATGCTTCTGGTTCATATCCTTCCGTACCTGCTGTTGCTTCTCTGCAGGCTAAAACAGCCTTGGCTCTCAGCAGTGTGAGCTCCTGGGGTACTGCAAGGGAGAGCACATCCCAGTCTGGGAGGAGAGCAGAGCCCAGAGATGCTCTGCTGTGGGTGACAGCAGGGCTGTGCCCGGCTCTCTGGCACTAGTCAGTGTTAGCCTGGGCCCCTCAGCCCTGACGTTGCTGGAGGAGATGCTGATAGATTTGGGGTGCGTCTCTAACCACAGTGTAGGATGGTCAGGGTGGAGTTACAGCTGGAAATGTGACCTGCCTCCTCCTGTCCTGCCCTGCCAAGCACTGGGCCACCTCCTTGCTTGCTCTCCCTGCGTTGTTCCCATATATCCTAACACGAGGATCACACCCTCTTCCCTTGCAGAGATGGGCGACATGGAGTCCTACAAGGTGATGCTGAACGGGCCAGCACCCTGGGGCTTCAGGCTGCAGGGAGGGAAGGATTTCAGCATGCCACTCTCCATCTCCAGGGTAAGAGAAACTGAGGCTTGTGACACCCATCCTTCCTCCTGCCTCTGTGGGAGGGAGGCTGTGGCGGCTGTGTCCAGGTAGCTGAGTCAGTCTTATGGGGGATGCAGATGAGCTGGGGCCCTGGGAGTGCTGTATCCTGCCCTGCCTGGCTCCACGTATCCTCCTTGGTGCCTTATCAGCTGCAGCCCGGCACGGGGGTGTTCCGGGCAGAGAGCTGCAGCAGAGATGTGAAATGCTGCACAGCCTCTGCAGAGGGGGGCAGGGGAGGCCCCTTCCGGAGTGTGCCCACCGCAGGGGGAGGGGATCTGCTCTCTGAGATGTGGGACTGCCTTCCTAATTCATCCCCCCCATGCTGGGATCGGCATCCCAGGACCCAGCCAGCGCCCTTCTGCCCTCCCTTCCACTGCTCAGCTCCCAACTCCATGCCCAAGCTCATTCCTGAAATGGGCAGGGAGAGGAGGAAGCCTGCACAGTGACATGATTCCCTCCACAGAACCATCCCGTTTCTCCAGTGAGAGCTGCTGTGCCACAGCCGGTTGTGGCTGAGGCCTCTGTTTTGAGCTGTGCCCAGTGCGATGCTCAGCCAGGCCAGGTCTGGCCCCGGGTGTGTGCGGGTCCCCGTCCCTGGGCGGGTTCTGCCCGTGGCTCTGGCCACGCAATTGCCTTATAAGCCTTGGAATGTGACTGCATCGCCGGTGCCTCTGGCGCTCAAGCAGCTGGCACGGAGGCTGCTTCTCCAAGGACAGCTTTGCTAGTGCCATCGGGTGCTGCGTGGGGCCCTGTCCTCGGCAAGAGCGCGGCACTGCGTGCCTGTCCCAGAGGACACGGATCTCTGCAACACCCCGGCAGGGAGAACGGCCCCTGAGGGCACAGTATGAGGCTGGAGTCACCAGCGCCGCTGCCCCGGGGCCTGCTGATCTCTGCTGAGCATGCAGAGAAGGCTTCAGCGAGTTTATTCTCTAAAAAATGTTTCTCTTGGCTGCGAGCCAGCGCTTAACAAAGGGTCTAGTCGGATGGAGGAGCCTCCCAAAGCCCGGGGCAGGGGCCTTGCGAAGCAGCACTTGGTGGGGCTTGGGCAGTGCTGCCGTCCTAGGCAGGGCAGGAGCAGTGAGGACATTCCCAGGGGATGTAGCCAGCTTTGGGGGGGCTATCTGGTAAGGGCCAAGCTGTGTGGCAGGGTGGTGTGCTTTGTCTGGTGGGGAAGTCTGAGCTATGTGCTGCCCTGCAACCCAGAGACATCCTCACCCCCCAGAGCACGCTTCTGCCCTTGGCTGCCACTTCCCTTGAGCTTTCCCTGCTAGAGTGGGCTGGAAGAAGAGTCCTGCCCTGGCTTTGAGGTCTGCAGTGGGGCCCTGCTCTGTGGGGCCAGGGAGTGCAGGGAGCAAGCAGCACTGTTGTGTGCTCTGGGTCTTGGCTGTGTCTGTCACTGTGACACTACTGGATAAGCTGTCAGGCTGTTGCAGCTTGCTGGCCACACAAAAGGGGTGCCACCATGGCCCCCTGCACATGGACCTCCCATGGGTTTTGCTGGGGTACTGACAGCTTGGCTGGTGGAACTGGGGTAAGGGCTGACATCTGGGGAGCTGGGTGCTATGTGGCACACCGCAGCATCTGCCAGCTGGGGAAAATGAGAGACCCTTGTTGCTTCCAGTGATCCTGGGTGATGCACTTTCCAGCCCCTCTCTGTGATGCTGGGTGTGGCTTTGTCCTGGAAGTCCCTGGACAGGGTGGCAGATGGGCACCTCTCTGGGTGGGGTGACAGAGGTGCAGGGAACAAAGGACTGGCTGGGCACAGAGGGGAGGAAGGAAACCCTGGTTAGCAGGCCTGGGTGGGAAGCGGGAGGGCTGGCACTGCCACGGCTCCTGACTGAGCTGGCACCTGCCAAAGGGGCTTCCTGGCGTGCCAGCAGGGAGGGGGACGGGAAGTGCTGACCGGGCTGGGTGAGGCTGTGTGACGCAGCCTGACGTACTCTCCCCTTCCCAGGCGGCCACGTGAAAACCTTTCCCAGCTCCTGCCTCCAAACCCACGCAGCCGCCCCGTTCCTTCCCCAGCCCTCCAGGGCAGCAAGCCGGGGCTTGCAGCACCGCTGCTGCCGAGGGCACCCTCCCGTGCCGGGCAGGAGGAGCGGGCACTGGGCAGAGGGGTAGCCGTGTCCCTCCGGGGATGGCAGCGGGATGCAGGCGGAGCCGAGCCACGTCCAGCCCGGCGGCGGGGTTTGGCCTCATGTGGAGCGCCAGTGCTGGTGCAGGGAAGGGGAATGTGGCTCTGGGGTGAGCCAGGCTCTGCGCACGGGCAAGGAGGGGCCAGCACTCAGCGGCAGGGATTTTTCAGCCCTCTGACAGTGCTGGGAATCTGGCTCGCTCCTTTTATGTTCATGTCGAACAGGACTTGAGGAAATACTTGGTCCGGGTCCAAGCGCCTCAAGTTCTTCCATGCTGGAGGAGCAGGAATGGCTGCACCCTGCCCACGTCTGTCTGCCTCTCAGTGCCTGGGAGCTGTGTGCGGTGCTCCGGGCCCTGCTCGCCTCTGGCTGTGCATCCCTGGTGGGAGGGCAGGGCAGGGCAGCCTCCCCTTCCCAGCGCGGGGCTGATGCAGAGTACCACGGAGCCACAGCGGGGATAAGGCGCATCCCTGGCACTGTGGCCGGGAAGGGGAACCCGTGGCCGTGCTCCTGGCTGTCCGTCTGGGGGAGCAGCGTGGGTGGGGGCGGGTGTCTCCCTGCCTTGGGAGGGCTCCTGCTCCTCTGTGGGAATGAGGTAATGTCTGCGCCTGCTGGGAACGGGACGGGAGCGCGGGCGGCTGGAGGGAGTGCCCACGAGGTGCCCCTCCTGTCCCTGCCTCGCCCCAGCGAAGGGCTGGATGTGCCTGTGGTTTGCAGTGAGATGTGGGCTGCTCAAGGGGCCCTGACTCACTGTGTTCCCTTCCTGCCCAGGGACCACAGGGATGGCTCCGAGGGGTGGCCGCGCTTCCTGGCGCGGCTGAGCCAGCAGTGCCTCCGTGTTTGCCGTCATGGGGATGAGGCCCTGCCGTGCTGGCATGGTCCCCAGCTGTGCCACAGGGCAGGGGCTTTGCCCTCTGCTGCTGCTGCCAAGGGAAAGCAGCTGCTCTGAGCTTCTGCACTGGGAAATGAGGAGGGAGCTGGGAGTCTCCAGCTCCCCCTGGGTCAGACCTGTGTGGGAATCTTGTGCTGGGCTGGGGAGCCTGAGCCCCAGCAGACCCCTGCCCTCACAAGGACGAGGACATCCCTCTGCTCCCGAGTCACGGCTTGGCTGCTCCAGCTCTCCCTGATTCTGTCTGTTTTGCAGCTGACTCCGGGTGGGAAGGCGGCTCAGGCCGGCGTGGGAGTGGGTGACTGGGTGCTGTACATCGATGGGGAGAGCACCAGTGCCATGACACACATCGAGGCCCAGAACAGGATCCGTGCCTGTGGGGACAGGCTCTGCCTCACCCTGAGCAGGTAGGAATCGTGGGTCCTGCACATACGGGGTCCTGGTGTGGCCAAACCAGAGTCAGGGCCATCTCCCAGCATCTCCATCTCCTGACGTCACTGCTCTTTGCTTGGAGCCTGGCATCCCTGGGCTCCAGCTTGGCTGGATGAGGCTTAGCCTGGCAGCGAGCCACAGGGCAGTGCCAGCCATGGCATGGCTCCCCTTGGGTGGGTACTGCACCCCTGGGGTACCAGCATCCCTGTGGTGGCTGGGCCAGGTCCAGCACCTGCCCATCTGTATCCTCTCTTGCAGAGCCCAGAACCAGCTGGGGAAGCCACAGAAGGTATGTGTCACTCCTGGTGCTGCAATGGCAGCTCAGCCTCGTCTCAGGGCAAGGGAATCTCTGAGTGTGGATGGACAAATGGACTTTGCTCCTGGGGCTCACAGGCTTTTAGGGGACTGGGGTGTGTTTGGAGGTCTAGATAGCCCCGCTGGAGGAGCAGCTCTGACCTCTGGCACCGTGGAGGATCAGAGGGAACAGGGTCTGACCAGCAGGCACCTGGGCCCAGACTGTCTATACCCCTGCTGGTGTTGGGTGTGGGCAGGGGTGCAGAGGTGCCACTGCAGGGGAGGAGGCTGGGCAGGTGCAGTACTGTGTTTGCTGGTGCTGGGGAGTTCCCTGGCATGGGGAGGCAGGGCTGGGGCCAGTGACCAGTTGCTCCTGGATGGAAGCCAGCTACACGGGTTCAGCTTTGTGGCACGGGACGGTTGTGATCGGCGTGTGTGCATGCACTGCCCTGCCACCGGCAGCAGCAAGCGTCCCAGGCACCTACTAATCCTCCAATGACCCTCAGGCTGGGTTTGTGACCTGCTGTCACTGGGCCAGCTACTCTGTGGAGAAAGGTGTCAATCCTGGCAGAGCCCAGTATCCAAGGTGCACGTGCTGTCCAGCTTTCCTACCTGGCTGCCTCCTGCGCTGCCTGGCCCAGGGCTGCCCCTTGCATGCTGCTTGACGTGTGAGCCCGTGTCTGTGTGTTTTGTCTCGCTCAGGACTCACTCCCCTGCTCTGAACCCCTGAAATATAACTTCGCTCCCAGCACCGCCCTCAACAAAACAGCTCGGCCCTTCGGGGCCGGCTCGCCTCCGAACCCACGGCCTGGGCTGGTGACGAAACCCGTGACGTACGCGCCCCTGGCGCCCGCCTGCACCCCCCAGCACAATGGGTATGTTGCTGTCCATCCTTCTCCCTGAGGATTAGGGGGAGCCCGCTGTCCGACCCTGCTGCGCCTTGCATGCCAGGCACCATGGGTGGGAGTGGGTGACAGTGCCCGTGCCAAGGTCCCCGGTGGCTGGTGCTGAGGTGGCGCAACAGGAGCGTTACATACAGGGACACACAGCCCCACTCGTGCTGATCTCTCGCTCAGGGACATGTCAGTCTGTGGGGAGTCCTGCAAGGCATGACACAGCAGCTGTATCAGGACACTGGCTGGCATCTGCAGCAGCAGGGAAAAAGTGGCTACCTGGGGATGTCCTGCTGGTCCCCCAGCTGCTGGGACAGGGTGGGCAGAGTGAAGCCCTCCAGCCCTGTGCCACACCATCATCACCCAGCTCTGCTCAGTTGCCTGTGTCTGGCAGCTACTGGTCCCTGCCCCTCCTGAGAGAGCTGCCATGGTGCCCTAGAACTGGGCAATGGGGTGGGATGTGGCACTGGCTGCCCTGGGCACCCAGACCTGTTCTGGGGGCTGAGGGAGCACAATCTGGTCTGCTGGCATCTGCCCCGTGTCCCAGTGTGCTCCCAGCCCTAGGCAAGCTGGGTGTGAGTCTCAGGGGTAGAGGGACTAACAGGCCAGAAGTGAGCTCTGGAAACTTCTTGGGTGCTGCAGGTCTAATTTCACCTTCCTTTTTCTTCCTTTCTCTCCTCCCTTTCTCTTTCCCTCTCCCTACAGGTGCTGAGCCTTGACAAGTCAGTAAGCCTTTTGCCTGCTCTCTCTATCCTCCCTGCATGCCTCTTCCCTGCTATTGCCCCATTCTCCTGGGCAGGGCCAGCCTGGGGACAGGCAGCACACGCTGCTCTGTGGGGGTGGGTCGCTCCTGGAGTGTCCTTGTGTGTGGTCCTTTCCCTACCCCCCAGGATGTGTCTCGGCCGGAAGAGGGCTCATGGACTGTGCTGGGCACCCTGCCCAGGGGCAGGTGGCATGCTGTGGGCAGTCACTGGGCTCTGGTGCAGCCTCCCTGATGATGTTTTTTTGACCTTGGCTTATTCTTGCTCTGTCTTTTCTCCTCCTCGCCCTTGGGGCCAGTATCAGACTGTCAGGAATGGTGGTCAGTCCAGAGTCAGTTCTTCATGAGCCCAGCTTTTACTAGGGAGGAGTAGGAGGGTGGGGAGTGAGGCAACCTGCAGTGTCTTGAGTACTGGTGTGCTGTGGGTTTTTGCCAGGGGAACCGTGGGGCAGCCTCAGGGAAGTGATACCATGAGATCTGTCAGATTTGACAGATGACTCTGTCACTCACAGGCAGCCCCCCCAGCTGCTGGAGCCCCCCAGCAGCCCCGTGTGTGACCCTGTGAAGCTGCGGATGTTAGAGGACATTGACGACTCGCAGCCCCACAGCTGGACCTCCCAGTCCCGCTCCTTCCGCAAACTGGCCCGGCTGGTGGGCGCAGACAGCAGTGAGTTCCCACGTGGCTTCGCGCTGGGTGGCTGCCCAGCTTTGCCAGGGAAATTGGAGCTGGATAAAGGATGTGGTGCATTGTGGCACTTGAGTGTTGGTTTTGGCCCTGTGTGGCCCGGTTTTGGCCCTGTGTGGCCCCTGGGGGCCAGCTGAGCCAGTGGAATCTGCCTGGGGCTGTGTGGGCTTGTGGTGGTACTGCTGATCTGGGGCCATGCTCCGCCCCATGGCTGACCAGAGCTGTGCAACGGGGCAGGTGGGTGGCTGGAGGAGAGGAAGTTTTCCCTTCCCCGTTCCCTTTTCGTTTCTGCTGTCTCTGGGCCTCGGTTGCTGCAGACTGACTCTGTCTCCCCCTTTCTCTCCTGCTGCACTCAGTGGAGGATGGTGAGGATGAGCTTGTTAAAAAGCCCAGGTAAGGGGAGCATGTGCAGGGGTGGCAGCAGAAGCCACAAGATGCCCACCCTGGGCTCAGCCCACATGGCTGGTTCTACCTCACAGCTTGCAGTCACTCTGGGGAAGCTCTTTGCGCTGTTGCTGTTTCTTCTGTCCTCCTCCATTCTCTCCCCCTCCCAGAGCCCTCCCTGTGCTAACCCCACAATGGGCTCACTGTGCCAGTGCTCAGCCACTGCTCTGACTGTCACCTCAGGAGGGTCCTGCCTGGACACCCACCGGTCAGACAGGATGTTCTGTGATGGGTAGGACCCACTGAGCACTGCTGGCACCAAGCTGGGGAGACCAAACTCTACCATTGCTTCTTTAGCAAATGGTAGCTGGAGAGGGCTGGTGGCACTGGCAACACTTTGCTGAGCACCATGTGTTGTGAGCCTGCCGTGTGGCTGCAGGGCAGCTGGGGAGAGCTGGGTGAGTGTCACCGACTTCTCCTTGTGTTGGAGTGTGTTCGAGAGGCATGGGCTGAGCCCTGGTCAAATACTGAATGTTGTGCTGCCCTTTTTTCCGATACCACAGGGATGCCCTTGGGTCCAGCTGGGGCACAGTGGAGCAGTGGTGAGTGGTGAGGGTCTGGCGAGGGTGCCATTGGCAGCACTGCCCTGTGCTGAATCAGGCTCTGTACTTGGTGCTGGCTGAGCTCCTGCCCTCTGTCACTCACAGGCAGCCCCCCCAGCCACTGGAACCCCCCAGAAGTCCTGGGTGTGATCCCGGGAAGCTGCGGATGTTGGAGGATGCTGAGGACTGGCAGCCCCGCACTGGGACCTCCCAGTCCCGCTCCTTCCGCAAACTGGCCCAGCTGACGGGCACAGATGGCAGTGAGTTCCTGCAGGGCCTGGCACTGGCTGGGGGTGATGGACTGTGTTGGGGTAGCCAGAATCTGTCAGAGGCTGTGGGATTATGTGGCACCAGGGGTTTGATTTTTGCCCCCAATCACCCCTTGAGGGTGACTGAGCCATTGGGATGTGCCCAGAGCTGTGTGTGAGCTCATGGTGGTGCTGCTGGTCTGGGGCTGTGCTCTGCCCCATGGCTGGGCAGGGCTGTGCAGCGGGGTAAGAGGGTGGCATGTGGGGAGGTTGGTTTTCCTCTTTTCCTTTCCTGCTGTGCCTGGACCTTGGTTACCACAGACTGACTCCAACTCCCCCTTTCTTTCCTGCTGCACTCAGTGGAGGATGGTGAGGATGAGCTTGTTAAAAAGCCGAGGTAAGGGAAGTGTGTTCTGGGATGGCAGTAGGAGCCACAGGGTGTTGACCCTGGGCTCATCCCACCTGGCTGCTTCATCCTCACAGCTTGCAGTCACTCTGGGAAAGCTCTTTGCCCTGTTGCTGTTTCTTCTCTCCTCTCCTTGTCCTCCACTCTCAGGACCCTCTGTCTTCTCCGTCTCCCCAGAGAAGATGAGTTGCTGGTGGAGCCGCAGAGCCCGCCCTGTGCTCACCCCACAACAGGCACTGCCAGTGCTCAGCCACTGCTCTGATTGTCACCTTGGGAGGGTCGTGCCTGGGCTCCCACCTGCCTGATGGGATGTTCCCAAATGGGGTGTCCTCATACTGGGTAGGACCCACTGGGCACTGCTGGCACAGAGGTGGGGAGGCTGAGATGCAGCACTGTGTGCTGGACACAGTGGGTGGGGATGGCTGGTGGCACTGACAACACCTTGATTGAGGTGTTGGGAGTTGTGGGATAGGGACTGGACCAGACCTGGGGCACAATGTCTTGGGGAGCTGTGGAATGGCTACAAAGCTGGTCAGGAGTGAATGCTGATGGCATTTCCATGAGGCTCATGTATCTCTGAGCCTGTGGGTGCATATGGAAGGGATGTGCCGAGCTGTGGGTCAACCACTGACTGGTGTGCCACCGTTCTTTCTGATACCACAGGGATGCCTGTGGGTCCAGCTGGCGTATGGGGCAACAGCGGTGAGTGCCAGGGCCTGGCAGAGGTGTTGGCATGTGTCAGGGCACCTTTGAGAGCACTTCCCTGTGCTGAAGCGGGGTCTGTGCTTGATGTTGGCTGAGCTCCTGCCCTCTGTCACTCACAGGCAGCCCCCCCAGCTGCTGGAGCCCCCCAGCAGCCCCGTGTGTGACCCTGTGAAGTTGCGGATGTTGCAGGACATTGATGACTCACAGCCCCACACCTGGACTTCCCAGTCCCGCTCCTTCCGCAAACTGGCCCGGCTGGTTGGAGCAGACAGCAGTGAGTTCCCACATGGCCTGGCACTGGCTGAGCGGCCAGGTGTGCTCTGGTCTGCTGGGGCAGCTGCAACCGGATAAAAGCCTTGGTGTGTTGTGGCAGCAGGGCATTAGTTTTGGCCCCACGTGGACCTTCTGTGGTGGCTGAGCCAGCGGGAGCTGCCCAGGGCTGTCTGTGGGCTCATGGTGATGCCATGGATCTCTGCACCATGGCTGGGCAGGGCTGTGCATTGGGGCAGGAGGGCAGTGGGAGGAGAGGGCGTTTTCCCTTCCCTTCCCTTCCCTTCCCTTCCC
>JAWWEU010000029.1:14925035-14939183 GCA_035583155.1 Acropternis orthonyx
GCCGGGAGCGGGGCAGCCCCGCACGGCGGGGAGGGCCCTGGGGGGCTCCCCGGTGCTGGGCCCGGCCCCGGTCCCTCGCCATTGTCTGGAGCCGGAGCCGCGGGCAGGGGCACCCGGGGGGCGGGGGATGGGGAAGGGATCGGGGCGCCCCCAGCCCGGCCCCGCTCCCGACCGGCCCCGCCGGTGCCCCGGCAGCGGGAGGTCCCGTTGCCCGGCGGGGCGAGGCCTGCGGCCGCGGGGACACCGAGCATCCCCCGCTACCCCCAGACCTTTCAAGTTCCGCGGGTGCCACATCCCTGGGGGGCCGCGGTGCGTCGGTCTGGGTTTGCCCCCGCGGGCCGGGATTGCTGCGGAGTCGGAGCGGCGGGAGGCTCTCTCCGGTGGGACACCCCGGCTGTCCGCCCTGCCCGCACCCCGGTGCGGAGCACCCGCTTCTGCGGTGCCGGGGCCCGGTTGGATCCAGGCCCCGCTGCAGGGAGCATCACCCCCCGCCAGCCCGTGTCCCCCAGCGCCCACCCACATCTCCCACCCCACTCGGGTGCCGTGGGGCTGGCTGGGGGCGTTTGCCCCGGGCCCCCCTCTTTGCCTCCCAGGGTCCCTGTGCCGTGCCGTGCGGGGATGCTGCCGGCACGCCGTGGTGCGGCTCGCTGGGCAGAGCCAGGGCACTGGGCATTGTGCGGTGCTGTGCATGATGATCTTGGAGGGGGCGGGCAGGGGGCTACCGTGCACCCACCACACAGCCGGGGGCACCCACCTCCCAGCTGGGCTGCATCCATCATCCAGCTGGAGGCACCCACCACTCAGCCGGGCACACGCCCATCTCTAGCCGACTCCCTGCTCCCGGGACAGGGCTGTGTGGGCCTGGACAGGTCCCGGTCCCCGCCAGCCCTGGGGTCTCCGGGGGGCCCCGCAGTGCCACTGGCAGCCCAAGGGCGCTGTGGGCAAGCGCCGTTGCATGTTGCCGGCCAGGCGGCAGCTGTCATCTCTGGGTACATCTCGCTTCCCGGCATCCGCTGCAAAGGAGCCGTCCCTGCCAAAGCTGCTGAGAGCAGCAGAATCGGTTCCCGGGAAGGCGAGTGTTGGTGCCGGCCCCCTCTCCCCACCTCCAACACTGAGCCCGGCCAGGCAGTGATGCCTTGCCATCCCCATCCTCGGAGCTGAGATTGCCCTCGTCCCCAGCTGCTCCGTCCCATGGTCACCGGGGCGCCTGGCATTCGCTGCCCATGGTAGCAGCATCCCCGCTGCAGGGCCCGGTGCTGGGGTGCGGGATGAGGAGTGATGCTGCGGGGGCTGCATCGGGCAAGGTGATGTGGACAGTCCCACGGGGTGGGACCCCAGCTTGGCTGAGCGAGGGGCTGGGAGGACACCGCGCCAAAGCCTGGCCCTGGGCCGGTGCCGGGGGATGCCGCGCTCTTGCCCGGCCGGGAATCCTGTGTTTAGTCTGGGATTCCCCCTGCTCCAGCCCGGTCCTGGAGGGTCCGACCATCCCCTCCCCCTGCCCGGCCCCGCGGAGGCTGCTGGGGCCCATTACTCGATCGGAAAGGAATTTGGTGCTGCTTTCTGAGCACGCCGACTCCCTGGAGCTCCCAGCCACATTGGAAACACATGTGCCGGGGCTGGGACGGGAGGCTGGGGCAATGTGACCCCTCCCTGGCCATGGCTTAGGGGGTGGGCTGCTGCGGGAGCCCTGGGTGCCAGCACCCAGGGGTGCTCCTCTGCCTGCTCCAGTGAACAGCGGGGCCATGCGAGGGCAGTGGAGCCGTGCTCCCCGTGGTGGAGTCGTGGGGGAGCCTTGACAGAGGCCCCCGGCTGCAGGGAGCCCTCTTTGGGCTGCACAGAGCTCCTCCACCCCCGGGTGACCCATATACCTGGAGTCTGGGGGTAGGAAGGGGCTGTATGAGTTGGGTGGAGGGATTAAAGCCCACGGAAGGGAGGTAAATGATGCACAATGTTGCCAGCACCCACTGTGGCACTGCTGGTCCCCACTACCTGGGAGTCATGGTGATGCTATTGGGCTGTGGGACACTGGGGGCATCCCAGGGGAAGCTGCTGGCCCCAGCACAGCGCCCTTGTCCTGTGGACTGGAAACCTCCCTCCTGGTGTAGGAGCAGGCCACGCAGCTGGGTTATGTCCACAGCAAGCCCCAGCTGCTCTGGGAGCATCCCTGGGTGCAGGCAGTAGCCCTGTGCTCAGACCCCACCCAGCATGGCAGGGTTCCCGAGGGGAGAGGAGGGAGTGGATGCCCCCAGCACCCACAGGGCTCCACAGGCAGCGACGCCATGGCTCTGCCCTACTTCTTTCCTCCCACCTGCAGCCAGCTGCATCCCACCCTGCCACCTTCCACCCCGCGGCCCTGGGCTCCCCCAAACTGCTTCTGTCCCCCCCCTCCCCCCATTTCTGGGGGATCAGGGACTGCATTTGCCACCCTTTCCCAGCGCAGGCATTGCAGACGGCACTTTGCAGCTGTTCCAAGCCTGGGAGCTTGGCGCCGGCTGGGGCGGCCGATTAGCGGGATCGGGATGTGCGGATTAAAGTCAATCTTGTTGGTGCAATTATCTGCAGCTCGCTGCCAGGGGCTTGGGGGCGGTGGGTACCGGAGGCGGAGGGAGGCCCTCTCCCTCTTAGGCACCTGCCTGCCTTCCCCCTGCTTTTTAGCTCCAGCCTTGGCTCTGTTTTGGGGGTGGCTCCGCCCATAGGGACCCTCGATTCCTGTCCCCCAGGCTGTGGCTGGAAGCTGCAAGCTTGGGCGAAGACGGCTTTGCCCGGCACCACAGGGATTTTGGGGCTCCAATGAGCGCTGTGTGGGCACCACCAGCTGAAAGCTGATCAGCAGAGCCGTGGTGCAGGGATGTGGGGGATCCAGCACGGGCAGCCCCGGCTTTCCGGGTGCAGCGCGTGATGGTGGCAGGCAGGTTTGGGTGCCTGCCAGGCCCCGCAGGTCCCTGCTGCCTGCCTGCCTCCCCCGCTCCCCTCCGCTAATCACCTCGTCATCGGGGCGAGCTGCATCCCAGCTGGGATGGGGGGGGGGGGTTGCCATGGCAATGGAGGATGCTGGTTGCCTAGCGACATCCATCCCCTCGCCCACCCGCCCTGGACCAATTTGGCATGCGTGGTCCCCCCTCTGTTGCTGGCTGTGTGCCCCTGGGGAGGGGCGTGCTCGTGGGGGTCCCCGCGGAGCCCCCAGGGGGGCTGGCCAGGGCACAGTGGAAGCGACAGGGTGTTTCCCATCAGCTGGGAACGGTTTCCAAGGAACAGTCTCCATGACGGCCCCATCACACCCCGGCGGCACATTGATTTGCTGCTGCTGGTGCTCCGGCGTCCTCCCCCAGCCTGGTGCCTGCTGGGCTGGCGGCTCACGCAGACAGGCACGTGAATGGCCCTGGGTTCCTACCAGGGGCACAGGGCTGTCCCCAGACCTGGTCACTATCTGGCAGGGTCGTGGGGGGACAGGGACAGGTGTGCCAGTAGCTGTGAGGCTGTGGTGGCTTGTGGCACAGCAGTCAGCACGTCCCTATGCCTAAGTGACAACTCTGTCCCCAAATCTTCTGACCCTGCCCCATGGCTGCCAGCAAGGATGGGTGGATAACCTCTGCCCCACATCCTGCCTGCCCTGCCTTGTAGCTGGGCCCTTGGTGATGGCAATGGACAAAGGCTTGGGGTGGTGATGTGGTAGCTTGGGAACACCCAGATGGTCCCCCAGGGTCTGCCCTGACCTCAGTGTGAGCCAGGATGGGGAGGTGGGGGGACCTTCCCACACTCCCCCTGGCCATTGCTCACCCACACTGTCTCCCCAGGGCCCTCTACACATATGAAGATGGCTCCGATGACCTGAAGTTGGCAGCATCAGGAGGTAAGGTCCTCTGTCCCCTCTGCTGGCTCGGATCTGCCCGTGTTTTCCCTGGCACCCACCCCTGGTGCTGGCTGGACATGGGCTGATGGTGCTGTGCCAGGTGGAGGTTTGCTGGAGCTCTCAGGCCACTTTGAGATCCAGAAGGTGATGTATGGCTTCTGCAGCGTCAAGGACCCCCAGGCTGTGCTCCCCAAATATGTCCTCGTCAATTGGGTGAGTGTGCAGGGGGGCCATGCTGAGGGGGGACTGTGCTGTGCCGATGGGGACATGGCTGGGTGTGAGTGAGGAGCTGGCGGTGGCCAGTGGGGTGCAGGTGCCCCACAGTCCCGCTGTCCCGTGGTCACCTTGCTGCCCCCCCGGCTCAACCCTGCTCTGGCTGTCACAGGTGGGCGAGGACGTGCCAGATGCCCGCAAATGCGCCTGCGCCAGCCACGTAGCCAAGATTGCCGAGTTCTTCCAGGTGCGTGACGCTGGGGAGGGGGACAATGCCGCCGGGGCACCGGCCCTGAACCTGATGGCTGCTTGTCTTCCCCAGGGTGTCGATGTCATCGTCAATGCCAGCAGCGTGGAGGACATTGACCCGGGGGCCATCGGGCAGCGACTCTCCAACGGGCTGGCCCGTGTCTCCAGCCCGGTGCTGCACCGCCTGCGGCTGCGTGAGGACGAGAACGCCGAGCCCGTGGTAATGTCCCCATGGCAGCGATGGCGATGGTGGCGGGTCTGGGGCGTCCCTCCCGCCCAGGGGCTCCTGTCTGCTGCAGCCCCTCACCCTGTGTGCCGCTTACTGTCGTCCCCCCTCGCTGATCCCAGCCCCTCCACCCCCCCTGCCTCTCCTCCGTCCCAGGGCACCACTTACCAGAAAACCGACGCCACCGTGGAGATGAAGCGGCTCAACCGGGAGCAGTTCTGGGAACAGGCCAAGGTGGAGTATGAGGGAGCAGCCGGTAGTCCCTGGGGAGTGATGGGCAGCCCTCTCATTCATCTCCCCCACCAGAAAGAGGAGGAATTGCGCAAGGAGGAAGAGCGGAAAAAGGCCCTGGACGCCCGGCTGCGGTTTGAGCAGGAACGGATGGAGCAGGAGCGGCTGGAGCAGGAGGAGCGGGAGCGGCGCTACCGGGAGCGCGAGGAGCAGATCGAGGAGCACAGGCACGGCAGGGGCCGGGTGGGGTGTGGGTGTGAGGTGGCTGTGCACATGCTGCCGGAGGCTGGGTGGGCACAGGGGTGTCCGTCATGGGGTGGCGTTGGGGCAGGGACTGGCAGGAGCCGGTGCCCAGTGCCCCTCCCGTGCCCCCATCACAGGCGAAAGCAGCAGAGCATGGAGGCGGAGGAGGCCCGGCAGCGCCTGAAGGAGCAGTCCATCTTTGTAAGTGCCAGCACTGGAGTCGGGGCTGCCACCGGGCATCACCCTCAGGGAACGGATATTCCCGGCTAGGTGCCCAGGGCATCCCAGAGCTGGGAGGTGATGCTGCATCTCTTCCCAGGGGGACCAGCAAGAGGAGGACGACAGGCAGCAGTTCAGGAAATCGGAATCGGAGGTGGAGGTGAGTGCAGGGATGGCCATGCCTGGTGCTGGTCCTTGCTCCCCAGCGAGCAGTGCCCACAGCTGGATGGGGATGCAGCTGGGGGATGCATGGAGGGTGGTCCCACAGCCCCACACCACTGGGGCAGTGGGGCTCAGCCTCCCCTGTCCACACAGGAGGCTGCTGCCATCATTGCTCAGCGGCCCGACAACCCCCGGGACTTCTTCAAACAGCAGGAGCGGGTTGCATCGGGCAGCAGTGACGCTGTCTCACCAGGCAGCCACAGGACAGGTGAGGGGCTGAGCAGGGGCTGTGGGCAAGGGTGTGGGCACCGAGAGACTAGGGGGGCCTGTGGAGCAGGTGAGTGTGGTGTCACGGCTCAGCGAGTCACAGTGGGATGTGGAGGGACCCTGGATGCAATGTGGGGAGGAGGTGTATCCTCTGCCATCCCTGGCACTGCGGTTCTGGGTGCTGAGGGCACAAGGATGGCAGGGGTCATCCTGCTCTGCTGCGCCACCATCACTGCCACCATCACCGCCACTGCAAATCACCTGGCCCCTGCAGCTGGGGCAGCTTGGCAGGGGCTGGATGTCGGGGGTGTCCTCAGCAAAAGGGGGCTCATCCTGGTCTCTGCTTGCTGCCATCCACTCACCTGTCACAGCACTGTGCCAGCAGCCAGGTTGGGTGTGTGGTTGGTACGACAGGAGTGGGCAGCTGGAGGTCCAGGAATTGCTTGAGAACACGTCCCATGGTGACAGCTAAAAGGCGTAGGAGTGAGTGGGGCAGATGTGGGGCACTCAGCGTGCTGCCAGCAGGCACAAGTGCCTTGCAGAGAGGCTGGGCTGCCCCTCAGTCTAGGGTTCAACCCCGGGACTGTTTTACAGCTCTCGGGCAGGGACTGGCTGTCCTGGTGGGTGCCTCCAGCCATGGGCAGTGTCATGGTGCTGTGCTGGGGGGGCTGTGCTGTGGAGCTGTGCTGGGAGGGACCCTGTGATGTGTGTCCTTGCTGTGGTGTTGTGCCATGGGTCGTGCCATGGGCTGTGCCATGGGCTGTGCCGTGGGGCTGTGCTGTGGGGTTGTGCCGTGGTGCTGTGCCTCTGGGCAGTGCTGTGGGGCCGTGCCGTGGGTTGTGCCATAGATTCACGCTGTGGGGCTGCGCTGTGCCTGAGCAGGCAGTTGGTCCCACGGCCATGTTCTGGCCTCTCTCCTCATCTAGCCAGGCAGTGTTGCCTCCCATCTTTCTGTCCTGCTGCCTTTCCATCCTCTTTTCCCACCATCCTCCTGCCACGCTGTTGGTGCTGTCTCCCATCTCTCCGTCCTCCCATCCCAGTGCCCTGGTGCTCCAGCCCCGCCATAACTGCGCTGAGCAGGGACTGACCCATCTCTTTGCTTTCTCTCTCTCTCCGTCCGTCCGTCCGTCCGTCTGTCTGTCTTTCTCTCACAGGTCGTCTGCACTGTCCTTTCATAAAGACAGCTGACAGTGGGCCGCCTTCTTCCTCCTCCTCCTCCTCCTCCCCCCCACGGACCCCCTTCCCCTATATCACCTGCCACCGCACCCCAAATCTCTCCTCTTTCTTCCCATGTAGGTAGCTGGGAGCTCCCGGGCACACAGCTCCGGGGGGCTGAGCCGCGTGCAGCTGCCCCAGAGCACCCCCAGCCCCACGGCACACCGGACTGACAGCGGAGGCATCGCCCCTCCCGTGGGCACCCCGAGGGGGACAGGCACCCAGGCGGGACTGTGCCTGCACTCCTGGGCACTTGGCATGCCCTAGCTGGGGCTGTGCCCCTGGGGAGGGGACATTGGGCAGGCTGTGCCCATGGGTCAGATGGGGACAGGGCAGAGCTCTGCCTGGGGAGGTGATGCTCTGTGGTGGGATGGAGCAGACTGTGCCCATGGGGTAGAGGGGGCACAGGGCACGCTCTGCCAATGGGGCAGAAGTGGGACAGGACAGCTGTGCTCTGGATCATGTAGGACTGTGCTCATGAGGCATTGTGGAATGGAAAAACCTGTGCCCAAAATCATGTGGGGCTGTGCCTGTGGGGCAGAAGGGGAAGGGACATCTCTGCCCTGGACCATGCAGGACTGTGCCCATGGGACAGGACAGGATGGAAAAGGTTGTATCCAGGATCATGTGGGGCTGTGTTCATGAGGAAGAAGGGGACAGGATAGCTGTGCCCGTGTGGCAGAGGGGGATGGGACATCTCTTCCTGGACCATGGATGACTGTCCATGGGGCAGTATGGGATTGAAAAGGTGATGCCCAAGATCACGTGGGACTGCATGGAATGGGCCAGACCAGGGGCTGTGTAGGGTTGTGCTCCTGCCAGGAGTGGATGACAGGGCACCAAACTGTGCCCGCAGAGGCAAGACAGTGCCAGGGCACAGCTGGGTGATGCATGGGCAGGGCCAGTGGGCACCAAGGCAGGTATGGGGCTGCTGGTCCCTGTGCCTGGCAGATGCAGGGGCTGGGACTCATGGCAGTGGTGGGGATGCCTGGAGGGGGCACGGTGGTTGCTGCACCCATGGGAGCCTCTGCCGTGCCACCCAGGCGGGGACGACGTGGTGGCTGGAACCCGGCGATGTGCACTTGGCAGCTCGCAGCTGGGTTGGTGTGGGGCAGGAGCAGTTCTGGGGTGCTGGTCCCCCCTTTGGCGTGGGCAGCCCTCCCACGCCACCCCATCTCCCTTGTCCACAGGCAGCCAGTCGGACGCCTTCCGCAAGGCCTCGGCAGCGGGCTGCAGCCCCTGCGAGCCCAGCCCGGCCGCCACGCCGCTGGGCGACCCGGGCACCCGCGCGTCTGCCGACGAGACGCCGGCAACGCCCAAAGGTGGGCGCAGGGCTGGCACTGCCTCCCCCTGCCCGGGGCTGCCCGGGCCCACCCCCCGTGGTTTCCCACGGTGCATCCCCCACTGCAGTGCCCATGGCTCTGCTGCAGCCCTGCCCTGCAGCCCTGCCAGCTGCCATTGCATCGCTCAGTGCATCCGTGCTGTCCCATCTGCATCCCTCGGCATGTCCCCATCGTGCCTGCTGTGTCCCACAGCGGATGCCCTGCTGCAGCCCCCTTGGCTCTGCTGCAGCCCCCACTGCAGCCCTGCCAACCACCCTCGCATTGCTCAGTGCCTCCATGCTGTCCGGTCTGTATCCCTTGGCATATCCCCACTGTCTCTGCTGTGTCCCCCGGCACATCCCCGCCGTACCTGCTGCTCCGTGCTGCTGCATCCCCGCCGTCTCTGCTGCATCCCCCAGTGCAGCCTTGCCGCCATTGCTGCATCCCAGCTGCCTCCAGTGCAATTTCTAACACCAGTGCATCCCTGCTGTCTCTGCTGCACGGCCCCACCATGCATCCTCCCGATCTCCAGTGCATTCCCCATGCTCCCTACATGCCCGCTGTCCCTGCTGCATCTCCCAGCGTGATACTCCCCTATCTGCGCTGTCCCACTGTACATCTTTGCCAGGGCTGCCAAATCCCTCTGTGCATCCCCTCTGCCCCACTGCACCCCAGCCAGTTCTGCAGGCACCATGTGTCCCTGCTATGTCCCCACTGGCCCCTTGGCATCTTCTGGTGCATCCCAGCTTTCCCTTCTGTCCCCTCCACAGCCCCTTCTGCCTCCCAGCCACTCTCCAAAGGAATCACCTTGTCCCCTCCCCATGACCCCTCACTCCCATGTCCCCTGGTGTGTACCAAGGTCCCCTCCCTGTCCAGCCACTCCCACCCACCCCTGCAGCATCCCCACACTGTGTCCAGTCCATAGGACTCCAAATCCCCCCAGCTGCAGCCCTGTTCCTGGGTGACACCTAGCCCTGGACGAGGGTGTCTGCCCGTACTGACTGCTGTCCCCTCCTTGCAGAGTTCCCCAGCCCCAGCGCGCAGGAGCCCGGGCCAGCCACGCCCGAGCAGCAATGGCCCTTCCCGGGGCCCGAGGACAAGGCCACTGAGCCCCCCGGGGAGGAGCCCAGCCCCAGGCCAGTGTGGACAGCGGGGGGTGATGCCCTGGGGGACCTGGTGACCCTGGAGCCCACCGAGCCCTCCCCACTGCCCGTGGCCACTGAGCCTCAGACTGGGGATGCTCCCAACCCCGAGAGCCTCATCGACCTGTGGCAGAGTGATGGGGCAACCCCCTCAGCTGCTTGGCCCCTGCCTGCCACCCCTGTGCCCGAGGCCCCCCCGTCCGCATTGCCTGAGGAGGGAGCCCTGCTGAGCCTGGACGAGCTGCCCGAGCCCCCCGCCACCTTCTGTGACGCGGAGCAGGAGGATGAGGATGAGGATGAAGCAGCTGGTGAGGGGGACACCCAGTCCCAGGGGCTCGGCTGCCAGCATGTACCCCAGGAGGACAGTCCAGGCAGAGAGACTCCCCCCATCACCAATGGGGAGATGGCCCCCAAGGACGGAACGCCAGGTCGTGGGGAGCAGGTGAGCACCAGCAGGGGGGTGGGAGATCAGGGTATGATGGGGTAGCTGGGGGCAGTCCTGGGGGGGGTCCTGACCGCCTGCCCCCCGACTCCCCAGGCCAGCGAGGGCTACTTCAGCCAGTCCCAGGAGGAGGAGGTGCCCCCCTCTGAGGAGCTGTCGGCCAAAGCTCCCCAGCCTGTCTTCTACAACAAGCCCCCAGGTGAGTGAGGACAGTGAGAAGTGAGCTCTGTCCCTCCATGGGGCACCCGAAGCCATCTTGACCCCCTCTTCCCTATCCTGCAGAGATCGACATCACATGCTGGGACGCAGACCCCCTGCCTGAGGAGGAGGAGAGCTTTGGGGGGGCCCTGTAAGCCCAGGCCCTGCTGCCGGTGCAGGCAGCCTGCCCCGGCCGGCGCGGGGCACGAGGGGGCTGCAGCCGGGGGCCGGGCCCCCCCCACCCCACTGGGGCCCCGCAGGATGAGGTCTCCAGGTGGGGGTCGCCCCGCTGCAACCCTGCCCCGGGGCACCTTTTACAGCCCCCCCTTCTCCTCTCTTTTTTTAAGTTGTCGGTAGGAGCCGTGTCAGCCCCTCAGCCCCCCCTTAGCAGCCTCCCCGATACCCCAGAGCCCCTCTGGGGGAGACGACACACGCTCGCATCCCCTGCCCGGCTGTGGGACAGGGTCCTTGTTCTCTTCATGCCCCCGCCAAGGAGTTCCCCCAGTACTTTGCACGAGCTCAAAAAAAAAAAAAAAAGAAATAATAATAATAAACGAATATGGCAATAAAGTGACCCAACCGAGGCGAGGCTGCAGCCAGCGGCGTCCCCCCCCCAAAATCCCAGCAGGGAGCTGGTGTGGGGGCTTTTACCCCTTCCCCACTCCTTCCTCGCTGGGAGCCCCATCCCTCCCTGCTTGGCCCCTGCTTGGCCCCTCTCCCCCATTCCCCCCGGAAACTTTTTGGAAAGCACAAGTTCTGTACCGGCAGTGTGCTCATGTCTGTTAATAAATAAAGCGTCTCCCATGGGGGCTGCAGCCTGCTGGGGGTCAGGGAGGGCTGGGAGAGGGGTCCCATGATGCCAGCCTGCTGGGAGGCAAACCCGAGCCACAAACTTTTATTCTCAAACTGTAACAAACAAAAAGTTTAAGAAACAGAGCAGAGTCCGGGTCCCCAGTGCCCCCGGCTGTGGGGGGACTGGCGGGGGCCAGACGGGGAACCAGCCCCTTCCGCGCCGGCAGCAATGGCCCGCACCGGGGCAGGTGTTCCCGGGGTGACACGGGCAACCAAAACCACCCCCCCCCAGGTGCATGGCAAGGTCCGGGGGTCCCCCGTGGCCGCCATTAGACAGCGGTAGTCCTGCCGAAGAGGGGCATGGAGACCGGGAGGTGCCAGGGTCCCGGCTCATAGGTGTCCCTGCTGCTGAGCTCCGAGTCTGTCCAGCTGGGAAACATGCGTGGGGAGCACTCCTGCTGCAGGTAGAGGTCCGGGCAGGCAGGGCCAGGGCTGGCTGAGCGAGGCAGGTGCAGTGCCGAACCATAGCCGGCATCAAGGAAAAGCGGTTTGTAGCTGGGGGGCTGCTCCTGCTTCTCCAGCCGCTCGTGGCTCAGGAAAGGGGCGTTGATTTTGCGGTAGAGCCCCCGTGTGT
The DNA here is from genome assembly GCA_035583155.1 of Acropternis orthonyx. NCBI lineage: Eukaryota > Metazoa > Chordata > Aves > Passeriformes > Rhinocryptidae > Acropternis > Acropternis orthonyx. The sequence continues at coordinate 14,936,441 of JAWWEU010000029.1, forward strand.
CCATCAGCACCTCGCTGTATGGGGGGGGGGGCTCTGCCATCAGCAGAGCTTCCTCATAGCACGGCGGCTTTGACAGGTCCGACTCTGCAAGGCAAAGCCCCCCCCGGACCCCTGCTGCTGTCAGCGCTGCGCTCCGGCTCTCACGTCGTATCCCCCCCAAAACAGGGGGAGGCACGTGCTCCGGGGATGCGAGAGCCCCTCCCTGCTCCTTACCGTGCCGGCAGCTCCAGGGCCGGGGGGGTGGGATGTGGTGGGGGTGATGGTGATGGTGGGGCTCGAGGCGGAGGCGGTGAGGAATGGCGATGCCGGGGGGGCTGCCCCTGTAACCCTCGTAGTGCAGTGGCTCCATCTCCAGCGCGCGCAGGCTCTGCTCCCGCAGCCGCTCCTCCTGCTGCCGCTTCACCCGCCGCCGCAGGTAGCTGCAGAAGCAGCACAGCAGCACGATGAGGCCCCAGATGAGCCAGAAGCCCGCGAAGCAGGTGAGGAAGGTGTAGGTGCCCTGGGACATCACCATCTTGGCTGCTGGACCCGGGGGGAGACCCCCGCCTCTCCCTGCCCTTGGGGTGGGGGACGGGATGCTCCGGGCGGCGGCAGGGTCAGGGAGGACCCGATGCTGTCAGGGCCGCCGAGGGCATCTCCCCGGGCCGTGCCCGGCGCCGTCTCCTCTGGCCCGCAGGCGCCCGCCGTCAGGGGTCCATCCTCGCCATGGAGCTGGAGGGTGCTGGAGCGGGTGGGTCAGGCCTGGGTGTGTTGGGCGGGCGGCGGGGCGGGGGGCCGGCGGGGCGGGCGGCGGGGGGACGGGGCTGGCAGGATCCCGCTGCCCATCGCTGGGGTGGGACCGCCGGGGTGGGGGCCCTGCAACGAGACAGACGCGAGCGTGAGGGACACGGAAACGTGGACGCCCTGTTCCCATGGTGACTCGCTCCACATGCGCCGCAGGGCCCGCAGTTGGGGGGGGGGGGGAGAACTGTGCCGGGGCCCCCCCTCCATGCATCCACCCCACCATCGCCTCGATGGCTGCAAACCTGCCCACCCTACCCAGAGCCCCCCTTACAGCAGTGCCGGGCACTCTGGGGCAGGAGATGGGTACTCTGATCCTGACCTTCGAGATCATGGGGTGATCACTGGGATCCCCTTCTCCTGCACACCCAGTGCACCCCAAATTGGCTGCCGAGCCCAGGCAGCTCATCCCCGTGGTGCCACACAGCGGGGTGCCCTGGGGAGAAGGTGGGATGTGCAGAGCCGCCAGTTGCCTCTGGCACGTGGCACTTGCAAGAGCACGTGCACTGTGGCCATCGGTGGCCTCGCAGCCACCGCGAAGGCTCAGGGGACAGCAGCACCTCAACACAGCAATGCAGGGGGCACCTCGACACAGCAATGCAGGGTCAGGGGTTGGCGAGGATGGGAACCATCACCTCTGCCAGGACCCTGCCCTTAGGCAGGGTAAGGACTTGGCCGCATCTAGCTGGGCACCGAATGGCAGCGGTGTGTGCCAGGGGCAGGTGTGCTCCTCAGAGAGTGGGGAGCAGCACCCATGGGTGCCTGCAGGCAAGCATGTAAGCACCCATCAAGGATTCTCATTTTCCTGGTGTGGGAGAAAACTGGGCTCGGTAGCAGGGAGGAGGGTGAGCCAGGAGTGGTGACAGCCGAGGGCTGGGCGACCACGGCAGCACCATCACTCTCGTGCCTCTGCTCGGAGATGGGCAAGGGGCGCGGGGATGCTCGACCACCCCGCGGGCCGGGGCCACGCTGCCGGCCATGGTATCCACGACGGTGCCAACGGGTGAGAGGGTGCTCGCAGGGCCGGAGGGCCGAGCCCCGGCGGAAGGAAGGAGCGATGGGGAAGGAAGGAGCATTGGGGGAGACAGGAGCAATGGGAAGGAAGGGGTCGGGGGCCCTGGCCACGCTCCGGCAGGCAGTGCGGGCTGCTCCATCACGCAGACAAACGCGTGGGCAGAGGCGGTGCTGCGATGTGGGTCTCTAGGGAGGGGTGCCCCTCTCTGGGGAGGGGGTCCCCGCCGCCCGGCTGAGGCCACTGGGTGCGGGCAGAGCTCGCCGGCCGCGGCTGCAACAGGCTCCGCGCCGGCAGCCTGGGCATCCCCGGGGAGGGGGCACCGTGCGGGAAGGGCCGGGGGTCGAGCCCCGGGATGGAGGCCGGGGGAACACCGGGAAGCGGTGCTGGGCTGGCTGGCGGCGCCGCGGACCGGGGGCGTTCGCAGCTGGGGCGTGCGGGGGGAGCGGGGCTGCCGGGGACGTGCGGGCTGGGGGAGGAGCGGGGCCGGGCTGGAGACACACACACCGGGCGGGGAGCGGAGAGGCCGCCGAGCCGGGCCCCGCCGGTACCCCGGGCCGCCCCGCTGTCCCCGGCCGCGGCCTGGGCCCCGCTGCCCGCGTCGCATCCCTGCCTGGTGCCTCCGCCGGGAGGGTGACACCCCGGCGGGGAACCTCCCTGCTGCCGGTGCCGGGCGCGGCACCCCTTTCCTCCTCCTCCTCCTCATCATCATCATCCTCATCCTCCTCCTCCCCCGGGGCCGAACCGGAGATGCGCGCCCCCGCCACGGCCCCCCCGGTGGCGGCGGCCCCGCGCGCCCCCGCACCGGCCCCGCTGCCCCCGCACCGCGCAACAGGCGGCGGCGCCGCGCCCGCTCCCTCCGCAGCTCCCGTTACCGGCGGCGGCGCACGTGGCTCAGGCGGCGGGCGGCGGCTCCATCGGGCGGCGGGGGAGGGGGCCCGGTGCGCGCCC
>JAWWEU010000029.1:14939283-14957403 GCA_035583155.1 Acropternis orthonyx
CCCGGTGCGCGGCGCCGCCGCCTCCCGGCGCTGCCTTTGTCTCCGGTGAGCGCTCCCGCGCCGCCGCCGCCCCGCCCGCCCGGGCTCCCGCCCCGCCGCTCCGCCCCGCCCTCGGCTCGGGGAGGGACCCGCTGGCCCCCCGCGCCCCCCGCCCCGGGACCCGCCGCCGCGCGGGGGCCACCGGCGGGGAGACCGGCACTGGCAGGGGATTCCCACTCCCCGCCCCCGGGGAACGGCGGGGGGATGCCGGTGGCTAGAGGGACAAGGCATCCCCACGGGATGGGAGACGGGGATTCCCGGGTGGCGGCTCCCGGTCCGGGTGGGGTGATGGCCCCGTGCGGTGGTGCCACGGGCTCCCGTGGTCGGTGGCCTCGTAACTCGCCTGGGGGGTGCCCAGAGGTCGTCCGGAGCCCCCTCAGGGGGTGACAAGCACGTGCTCCCCGGGGTGACAACAAGCGACAGGACACCAGCAGGGAGGGCAGCCCAGCCACCGGCACTGCCACAGCGCCTCCCCGCCCCGGGCACTGCAGTGGGAGGAGAGGCTCTGTGGGGCAGTGGTGCCAGCCTGGCCCCCAGTGAGGGACAGAGGTGACACTGGGTGACAGGGCAGCCTGTCCTGGGGTCACCCCGCTCCCTCAGAGCACAGAAGAGCAGACTTCAGAGCAGACCCCTCGCCAGCCTGGCCTGAGCCCTCTGTGCTGGGGCTCCCCCAGCCATTTGCCATCAGGGGATTGTCACCAGCCCCTCTCTGCTGGGACTGAGGCCAGTGGTTGTGGCCCCCATCAGAGACCCCTATGGTTCCTTGGGGGCAAGAGTCCCCGCTGCCCCTTTGCTGTGCCCTGGGGCCATGCCAGGAGCAGGGCTGGCGTGGCTATGGGGCAGAGCTGTGCCGGATGCCGGGGGGGTGACAGGGCAGGGTGCAGGTGCCCCACGCAGGCCATGACCCCGCCGCCGCTTCCTCCGCGTGGGCAGGGTGGCGGGTGCCCGCGGTGGCAGCACACACCGCGCATTGTTCTGCTGGGGCCTGGCAGGAAGGACTTCCTCCATCCCAGCCAGGGGATGACTTGGGGAATCCGAGTGCTGGCAATCTGCTCCCACCATGGCCGGGCACGGCTGCTCCGGCGGCTGGCCAAGCCCCACCACCTCGCTCACGGCATGGCCACAGTGGCCACGTGTCCCCCGGCCCCCTTGGCTGTGGCCCTGACTCACCTTGCTTGGAACTCGCCTCCTGCGATCCGACCTCACAGCGCGGCTGCGGCAGCCGGGCAGCGCTGGCTCGACGGCTGTGGGGGTGCCCCAGCAGCACCCAGGGCGGGCAGGGGGCTGCAGCCATGCGGGGGGGCTGGGGTGCTTCCCTGAGGCATGGGCACCACAGAGGTGGGGGGCACGGTGGGGCCTGCGGGCATCATCGGGCCAGGCCAAGGGCTGGCGAAGGGAGCCGGGCCTCCGGCCCCACCAGCGCCGGGGGCCGGGAGCTGCCTTCCCCTTCCCTTTCCCGTCCCCTTCCCCACGGCAGCGGGGGGAGGCAGGCGGGGGAGCGCTCCCCGAGCCACATGGTGGGATGGAGGAGGAGCCGTTGCCCAGGCAACAGCTGAGAGCATCCTTCACCCCCGAAAATGGTGTGTGGAGCTGCCGCCACAGCCCCACAGTGCGGGGCAGTGCCCAGGACCCAGCCAGAGCTTGCCCATGTACGTGGGGTCCAAATCCAGCCACTCCAGCTCTGGCCACACACCAGCATTCCCACACCTGCACACTGCTACCCCCAGCAAGGACAGAGATGGGGATGAGACACTTCTCAAATGCTAAGGTACCGCCAGGCAGGAGTAGATGGGGACAGCCAGAGCCGATTCCCTGCCCTGCCCAGGGCTGGCCATGGCTCTGCTCACACCCCGGTCCTGCCCCAGAGCCACTCAGACTTGTGACAGACACACGAATGTGCTGGTGACCCCAGGACCTTGGTGCCAAGGTACCATGGCCCAGGCAGTGCCAGGAGGGCAGCAAAACATCTTGACCAGTGCAGCGGGAACAGCAATCTCCAGGCACACCCCATCCCCCCCGCCTGCCTGCCTTCCTTCCTTCCATGGCTGCAGAAAATTCCTGGATTTTACCCCAAGATGCCCCCTCTGAGTGTGAGAACTCCTCCTCGGCCCGCTCCCATAGCAACTGTTCCCTAGCTACCGGGCTGCACTTGCTATTCTCATCCCAGTGCAGCTGCGTGTGGCCCCCCCGCGCTGTGCACGGAGCTGTCGCTGCTGCTGCCAGCCTCGGACCCCAAACCCACCCTGCACCCCCTGACCGGGCCGCCCCCCTTTTCCTGCTCCCCCCCTGGTGACCGTCGTGACCCTCACCCCACATCACCCTGCAGGGTCTCCCCTTCAAGCGGCTGTTCCTTGAGCTAAATTAACTCTATCCCAGCAAAAACCAGGACAAGCACTCTGTGCTGGCACGAGGCGCTCATTTACAGTGACCCCCTGAAGCAGCAATGGACAGTGACCAGAGGGCAGCAGGACTGTCCCAGGGGCTGTGCTGAAGGTGGACATGCCTCAGAGGGGACCATAGCAGACATGAGTATCCCAACAGCACAAGGCCTCGTACCTGTCATGCCCCCACATTGACCCAAACCATGGAGCCAAAGCCATCGAGGGCCACCTGTGGCACCCAGGGCTCAGCCAGCATCAGCCCTTGCCCTGGAGGGCAACCCCTTCTTCCCTGCAGGAAAGGAGCACCAGCAGAGCCCACGGCAGCCCAGAAGCAGGGGGTCCCTGCTCCCCTCCTTACAGCCACCAACCCCATATGGCCCAGAGCAGGCCCCCCGTGACACAAGAGCAACACAAGGCACGGCAAACTTTTACACTTAACAAAAGGTTAAAAATTTAAATACTCTTTAGTGCAAGGCAAGCAAATGATACCACAGGTCCAAGTAGGTGCTCAGCCCCCCTGGGGGGCCTGGCTCAGAAAGAGCAGAGGCAGCAGCACACGGATACACACGTGTGCACATACACACACAGAGAAGGGATCAGTTATTGCTCAGAACACAGCTGGGATGAGTGTGCACAAGAGGGGACAGGACAAACAGAATAGAGAGGTGAGCTGAGCCTCAAGATGCTCCACAGGGAGGGCTCCAGCCCCTCCACTCTACCCTGCCCATGGGCACAGGAGCTGTGCTGGCTCCCCAGGACCCCTGGGGGCACACACAAAGCTGGTCCCAGCCCACTTACTCTTGGGTCACAGCTTCACATGAACCAAGGAAGGGACATTCCCTCTACCACAGCTTTGGTCCCTGAGAACAGGGTCCTGTATGTGTCTGCTCCTCTGACACCAAGTGGGGCCTGGGGATGGCAGCACCCTTGGCATGCACAGGTCTGGAGTTGGTGGAACTGTGCCGGGGCCATCCTGCAGTGTTGCCAGGGATCAGACCAACCCTCTGGACCCAAGTACTGCAGGAGTGGCTGTGTCCCACTGTGCCAGTGGTCTGGAGAGGGGCTCGGGATCAGCTTGCTGGAGCTGGCAACATGTGTGAGACGAGGCAGGAGGCAGCAGGATCCAGCAGACAGGGAAGCAGGGACAAGGCAGTGATGCTCTGCTGCCAGGACGCAACAGGAGATGCTTTGGCACAGTGCTTTCCTGTGCCTCAGGGCTGAGCAATGGACTCCGCTGGAGCCAGGGACGCCTCAGCATGGCCAGAAAGGTCCAGGAAAGATGCTTTAGACACCTCAAGGCACAGAAGGCCTCTGCCCAGGACTCCCTGGAACAAAGCTGGGACTGTCACTCCCCCCATAGGAGGACATTTGTGCCTTTGACAGGGTGGGGGCAGTGCAGGCCCCCACCTATAGATTAAAAACCAACATGTGATATGTACAGACCGACATATATAAATATACATCAAACCTGCGGTGCCACTTGGGCACCATGGAATGTGTCAGCAGAGCTGCTCCACCCTGGCCTTGGCCCACGCTGGCACGATCCCTCCCTCTCACCCTGGGCCTGGGAGGGGAGTGGGGGCCAGTGGCAGCAGCACCATCCCAAGCCACAGATTCAGAAGCGTCCGGGTTTGTCTCGGGGCTTTCCCACGGTCAGAGGCACTTCAGCGTGAGCCATGTGCTGCTGCCAGCCTTGGAGTCATCCTCACAGTCTTCAAATACAGACATGTAAAGCTGTAAACAAATCCACCTTGTGGGGCGGCTGTGATCGTGTCCTTCAGGCTGGGCACTTGGAGAGGCAAGGGGGTCCCAGGGGCTGGAGAACAAGCTGTGCTCTACAGCCGGGTGGGCTCTTCCTCACTGTCGCTGCAGTTTCCACAACAGTCCTGAAGTCAGAAGGGCAAGGAGAGGGAGGAGGGAGGGAGAGAGGAGCACAGCAAGCAGAGGGTGAGCATGGTCACACAATCCAGCCTACAGCTGCCTTCTGGCAGGGATGGGCCAGGTCCTCCCCAGCCTACATGCAGGAGAGCTACATGGAGAAAAGACTGGAGGGGATCCCCCAGACTGCAGAAGAACAGTCCAGCTGCATCTGGGGATTCAGCTCCTGGCAGACAGACTGGTGAGCACACAGCTGGCTAGCTCAGAAGCTGGGAGGAAGCTGGGCTCTGGGGACAGCAGCCACCCAGGGAAACAGCTCAGTGCCAGCACAGGTGCTAAGCCCTGCTCCAGGCTCAGCTGGCCATAGAAGCAGCTGCAGCCCTTTTTGCTGAAATGGGAGTCTGAGCATGGGGCAATGCCAAACCCTTCACAGTTTCTCAACCCTTCTGTGTGTCCTGGACATCTGGAGAGGAGTGAAGGAAACTTCCCACAGCCCTCTGGGAGCAGAGCTCCCAGCAGCTGCAGTGCAGGGGCAGCTTTGGCTCAAGCTGAGGGCAAGGCCTCCCCCACAAAGGCAGTGAGAGCAGGGAAGCGGGATTAGTGGCTCAGGAGGCAGTTAAAACAACAAGCAGAATGTGCTCTGCCAGGGGATGGGGATAGGCATTGAAGGACAACACTCCTCTTTCCCAGATCTTCCCATGTCCGCGGGCCACCGGGTATTTCCCTGAGCAGAGCAGCCAGGAGTGACTGCTCACCTCTGGAAAGAGAAAACATGTGGGAAATCACAGCTCAACCCTTGCTACAGGTAGCTGCCCATCCTCTGGCAGGTCCTCCTGCCTTGGGAAAGGCCGGGTATTCCCAGAGCTGGCTCTGGCTAGGACAGCCCATTGAACCATGAAGCACAACTCGGAGCTTGGCATCAGGATTCAGCACCGAGTGGCTGAGTGGATTCAGAGCCAACCATGCTGGAGTCCCACAGCTGCACGCAGCTGCTGAGAGGCAGTAGCCCAGACTTTGCCAGACCTGGAAAGAAGGCAAAGACTGTTCCAGGAAGAGGAGACAGGCAGACAAGCAAGCCCACAGCAGCTGCAAGACATTTCTGTTCTCCTCATCCCTCGAAAGAACTACTCTCTGCCCGGCTCAAGGTCTGGCACAAGTGCTCTGGGGAGCCCAGACAGTCCATTCTAAGAGCAATGCCTTGTTCAGGGACGGTATTATTCATGTAGGAACAGAGATGACTTAGTATTTTAGTGCCTTTAACATCCCTCTGCCTGTGTGCCTCCAGGACATTTAGCCAGGCCACTCTTTCCCAGCCCCTTTGACTCCCCCAGCATGGGAAGTGGCCAACCAGGCGAGGTTTGGCTCCCTGCAGCTTGCATGGGTAGCCCCAAAAGCCCTGGGGTCCAGCCACCCAACACAAGGGGAGACTCTGCCCACTGCCCTCTCCTGCCCACCTCCCTGGAACAGGCAAGAGCAGGCTCAGTGCTGCTGGGGGAGTGGCTGAGGAAGGAAATGTTGGGCAAAGTCTTACCTGTCTGCTGAACAAGCGCTGTAGTAACCCTTTTTTGGGCTGTGGAGAAGGCTGCCCTTTCCAGTCCAGGTCTGGGGGCACCGTGCCATCTGTGCTAAAGACATTCAGCTCCTTAAAACACTCCGTCTCGATCATCTGGAAGAGGGCAAAGAAAGCTGCAGCAACTGTTACAGGGAGCCTGTCACTGGAGGCCCAACAGAGTGTGAGAGCAGCAGGGACAGCATGGATCCTGCAGGACACTGCACTTGGTGGGCACAAGCAGGAGAAAAGACCTACCTCATTCTGCCAAGGAATGGGCACACTTCCTGTGGCAAACTTCTGGTAGAAGTCATTGTCTGTGGGTTCCAGCTCCACTCCTTTCACTGTGGAGAACTGCTCGATGTCCAGAACATCCTTGCAGTAGATAGCCTGGGGCTAAACAGCACAAAAATCGCTCTAATGCCAGGTTCCACCTTGATGCCACCACCTTCATTCACTAACTGGCTCATGGCCAAGCCCAAGCCTCCTCTCCCTGCAGCCCTGAGCTTGGTGCCAGGTTCCAGAAACAAGAGGGAAGGTGATGGGCCCCATCCCCTTAGGTAAGCCATGCCAGTGCTCCCACTTCCCTTGACAGCACCAGTGACTGAAAAGGTCAGGATACAGGCAGACACTTACATCAGGCTTGAAAGGTGGGTCCAGCATGCCTGCTTCCAGTCTCCTGAAGTTGAGGTGCTTGAAGAGAGGGTGTTCCTTCACTTCCTTGGCCCCAGCTCCTCGGCACCCCAGGCGCTCCAGAGGGTCTTTGCACAGGAGCTGCAACACAAAGGAAATCAGTGAATCAGTGTCATGGGCTGGAGCATGGGTTCCTGCATTAAGTCTCTAGGGGGACAGCACAGGTCTCAGACAGCTGGGAGAGCAAGGAACGACAGGGATGCACACACGTACCATGGTGCAGAGGGAGCGGGCGCAGGGCGAGAACTTCTCCGAGTACTCCTCCTGCACCTCCTTCACCAACCGCTCCACCTCCTCCCGCTTGATCTTCTTCTTGCGCTGCTGGAAGGGGGACTGTCCCTCGATCATCTCGTACACCAGGCAGCCCAGAGCCCACCAGTCTGGGCTGAACGTGTAGCGCTCGTTCTTCACCACCTCTGGAGCTACATGGGAGCAGGGGTGGGGTGAGGGACGTGTGAGGGCAGGGAGGGACTGTGTGCAGTCAGAGGCCACTTCTGCATTAAATCGGAGTCACTCACCCATGTAGCCAACTGTCCCCACCCGGCCCTTGATTGTTTGGCCCTCTGGCACATGCACAGCCAGTCCTAGGTCTGAGATACGGATGTGACCTGCACAGAAGAGGGGGAAAATTAACAGGACAAGGTCAGGGGGCAATGTTTGAAGTTGCTAAGAACACAGGGTAACCCTGGCTCAAGCAAAGGAAAAAAGAACTCAGGCTTCTCTTGACCCTATACTCACCATGGTCATCCAGTAATATGTTCTCTGGCTTCAAGTCCCTAGGAGGGAAAGGGACTCAATTAGCAAGAAGTCTGTTGTCAAAGCAGAGGACACAGGCAACAGCCACATCTCAACAAGTCCCAGATAAGCAGCAGTGGGATCCAATGCCCCTGCCTCGGGCACACAGATGACCTTCCACTCACCCTGTGCCCAAAGCTGGCCCTGCAAGCTCTCCCCTCCAGGGCAGAGAGGTGAGCCATGACAACCTTCAATGCTCTGCAAGGCAGCAATGAGCCTGAGGATGATTCCCTCTTTGCAGGTGCACAACTCACTACAGGGCAGCCCATGCAAAAGAGAAGAAGCAGAGGCTTCTCTGCTTATCCTGCCCCAGGGCAAGGCACAGGGTAGGACCAGAAGGGACTCCCTGGCCAGGGTTTAGCAATGCTATCCTAACACTGCATCACACAACCCAGTGAGTACAGTCAATCAGCTTGTTCTCCCTCCTGCCCAGCTCTTGAGTGCATTGGGGCAGCCTACCCTCCTTTGTTCTAGTGTCAATACTGCCCAGGGAGTTCAGTGCCTGCCCTGAGGCATTCACAGCATGATCACATCCTGTTCTTGGCGATCATTTACCAGCACAAGGAAGCCAAGCTAAGCTCTCCCCTTCTCCCACGAGATCAGCTTTCTGTTCCCGATTCCTCTCAACCAGCTCTGTGCTGCTTCCAAGCCTGAGCTTATTTTCTTGAGCAGACAGATCCAGCTGGGCTGGTAAGAGCAGCAGGAAATCCTCTTGGTTCTGCAGCCCCTACAAGCTCTCCCAGCAGGGACCAGGCAGCGCGCACCTGTACACTATCCTCTCCTGGTGCAAGTCCTCGAGGCCACAGCAGATCTCAGCAGCATAGAAAGCTGCCCGGGGCTCCTCGAAGCCAGCCTCTCCCATGTGGTAGATATGGAACTTGAGGTCCCCTCCATTCATGAGGGTCAGCACTAGGCAGAGAGCATCTTTAGTTTCATATGCATAGGCTAAGCTCACCTGCAATTCAGGGCAGAAATGCTGTTAGAAGACACAGCTGGAAGAGGGAGGTGCCCACACTCCCATGGGAACTTTGCCACCCAAGTTGCCACTCACAGGCTCAGGACTGGACCTTTGCCAGCAGAGTAGGAACTGTGCAAACGCAGGGAGGACATGGCAGTGCCCAGCAGTCCCAGCACACCCCGGGCTTTCCTCAGACAGGGAGGACACTATTTCCCCGAGCCAGAGCTGCATCCCTGCAGGGGCAGGCAGCACCCAAGAGCAATGCCAGGGCAGTGTCTGATGAACCCTCCACTAAGGGAGGTTCAGGCTGTTCACACCCTCAATGCATCCAGGTAGAGCTCCCCACCACACAGCTCAAGGCTGGGCTTCTGTCCACACCACTGTCTAGAGAAACAGTTCTTGCTCTTGTGCCTCAGAGGTCACAAGGGCACCTATCACACCAGACGGGTGTTTGGGGCTGACTTTGGGGGCATTTACAGCATGTTGTGGAGGCAGCAGGAGGTCCTGCCAGATTGCAGCCTTGTGAGAGACCTGCAGCCACCAGGGCCCTACCCCACGAGCAGGGCCTGCTCCTGCCTCTCTGCACCTGGGTGAGGAGCACAGAGGTGCCAGGCTGGCTGGTTGGAGGAAGTATCAACCACTGCAGCAAAGTTAGAGCAATTCCTATGTACTTACTACAAACCTACTGTTCACTTTTTCCAGGATCTGTTTTTCATTCAGGGCCATGGCTTCTCCCTTGCGCTTTTTGATCCGTTTCTTCTCCAGTTTCTTGCAGGCGTACATCTTCCCTGTGGCACGCACTTGGCAGGCGCAAACCTGCAGGGGGGACAAGGCTCAGCACTCTCCCACTGCTGTTTCCACGGTGGAGGTCTGGGTTCTGCTCCCAGGAAGAGGCACAGAAAGGCAAAGATGTTCCTATCCCTGCCTCACTCTGAGGTTAGCGAGAAGCCCATTGTCAAAACAAGGACACAGGGGGAAGAGCCAGCTCTAGGTGTCACAGAGAAGCAGCAGAGAGCTCTGATGCCTCTGACAGCTGGTTCCCGGGAAGACAGAAGGCCACTCCAGAAACAGAAGGAAGCCTGGCAGTGACAGTTTTCAGGAGCGCAGGTTCCCCTGTCAAGGCACGGGGAACAGACCTGACTCTGCCCAGGCTGCAGCAGGCACCACAGGGCTCATGCTACCTACCCTGCACAACACTTCCAGCACCTGGTGAGAGGTCAGTTCCTCCCCTCTTGGAGGGGAACTGACAGGTCACACCATGCCCAGAACACAGCAGTGCCCAGCACAGAGCACCCACAACCCACCCAGGCAGGTGCTGGAGCAGCCTGTGGCAGCCTAATGGCCAAGCCAGACCTGCCTCTGGCAGCAGGCAGCTGTGGCTGCCTGGTACCCTGAATGCAGAGGAAATGGTGGTCACTCACCTCCCCAAAACCGCCCTTACCCAGCACACGGTACTGGCGGAAAGTGTTTTTGGTCACTGGCTGCCTGTGAGGGAAAGGAAACCGGAGTGAGATGGGAGCTGGGAGAGAACAGGGACTGAAGCCCAAACCACCCCCACACCCTGGCCTGACAGACTGTGGCTCACCCCAAAGGCCTGCTCAAGCAGACCTTGCTTCCCTGTGAGGCAAGCAAGGCTGGGGCTGCAGCTGCTGCCAATAAAGGGCCCCAAAGGACAGCAAAGGCCAGGCCCTTGGCTCCTGCCAGGGTCCAGCATGGGAAGAAACCCAAGGGACCCCTCAGGCAGCCTATGTGAGGAGCATGCGGGTTTCCCAAAGTGTTACCGTTCCAGCCATTTCCACTGCAGGAAGCGGTTGAAGTACAAGCTGTCGAGGTAGTCGGCAAAGGGAGCCACGCTCAGGTAGTCATGGGTAAGCCTAGGAGAGAGCAGAGCCAGCACGGTTCCTGAGGGCTGATCACAGCCAGGGAAAAAGCCAGTGGCCCACGGAAAGAGGAGGTGAACAGCCCCAAAAGTATGCTTACTTTGCCATCCCCTCACCCAGCCTGGTGCTGAATTCCCCACACAGCCCTGGCTCAGAAAGACCCCCCTCCATGCTAAACCTGATGTAAAAGAAAAGCGCGTTGGAGGTACCACTGTGACAAACACAGCACCCTGGGACTGGGCTGGCACTGCTAACTGTGGCCTCTTGGCACCAGCCAGGGCTGTGGGACAAAGGGGCTCTGCAATTGCCCCTCTGCTCACAGGGCAAATGCACACGCAGGCTGTAATCAGCTGGTAGCAACTGAGCACCAGGCACTGAGTCGTTCACTGTCAGTGAATATCCAGCACAAAAGGCCACAGGGGATCCTGCTGGAGAGAGCTAACTGCCTCGGAGAGCTGTGCCAGGGCTGCGCAGCGGAGTGAGGAGCCTTAGACACAGTGTCTAGACTGGAGACACGCATCAAGGAGAAGCGGATGGGCTCTCCCCTTTCAGAGTTTGCCAAGAGCAGGCAGGGCCCAGCCCGGAGGCTCTGCATTCAGACACGACACTGGTTACCACACACGGAGCTAACACTCCCCAGAAGGCTGCAGCAAACGCATTGCCACAGCCCTGTGCTCAGCTAGTGTGCAGGGAGGGGTGGAGGTTTACCCAACAGCTTCCGCTTCGCACCCAGAGCCAGCACCTTGGCCAGTACCTCTGTGATAGGAAAAGAGGTGACCTTAGGCCACTGCAGCAGTAGCCAGCCTAACCCAACCACAACAGCCACATCTGTGGCCATCAGGAGAGGACAGCTGGCACAGGACTGCAGCCATCAGCTCTGCTCAACGGGAGCCTACGAGATCCTGGCACAACACTGGGAACAGCATTGCCTCCTGCTGAAACAGGGTCTTCCCAAATGGCAACTCAGATCCACGGCAGACTTGACAGGAGTGACAGAGGTTTCTGCAGCAGCTTGTTGCTCTCAGAGCACAAGTTCCTTGTGCTTGCTTTCCTGTTGCTGTGCTGAAAATTGCTTGTCCAAAACTCCCCAGGCTCCAGGCTTAGCACCTCACCCTCCCAGAGGAAGGGACAACAGAGGACAAGGTGAGACAACTGCAGCATCAACTCCATGCCATGTGTGATCTGAAGGCAAGCCCAGCCCTCCAACTTACTTAGTGCATTCCTTGAAGAGCTCCTTAGAAGGTTCCTGCTCCAGCCTCTCACAACAGGCATCCACCAGCTCCAAGGGAACTTCAGGCACATGGTCCTCACTCTGGGGACAAAGGGATGGAGTTAGACATAGGGAGGAGAGCCCAAGAGTCCTGCCAGGACAAAGCCCATAGGAACAGCACACAGGTGCCCATCTGCTTTAGGGTTAGTGAGCAAAGCAGCGTGGTGGCTTGTAAGGTGGTGGGGCGGCTCAGCATGTTGGCTGTGCCAGGACATGGACAATGACAGCTGTTGGCTCTCCAACTGCTCTACTCTTGCAGGCAGCAAACACAACCCTCTTACTCACGTTTGGCTTCAAGTACTTTTCTATCAGGTGCTGCCCACATTCCTTCCGCTTCTCATCTGGAGCCACTTCGTACCCTGCCTGCACAGAGCAAACGGTGTGAGCAGCAGGTCCAGCCAGGAACACAGCCTTGCTACTGGGCAACAGCTGCAGAGCAGCAACACCCTCTGCCCAAGGTTTCCTATGCTTTTCTCAAAAACCAAATCTCCATCAAACAGCCCCCTAAGCAAAGGCCCAGCCCTCTCCTGGAGAAACTGCAATGCACTGGTTTTTCCTCCAGGAAAACCCTATGTGCCCAGAAGTACCTGGCAATTGCCAGAGCATCCAGGGCCAACCAGCTCATGCCCAGGATGCCAAGAACGTCTCTGCCTCCCCCAGTGAAGCCTGATGGGCTTTGCTCTTACCACAGCATCCAGGAACTTGACGCAGCGGGACAGCTCCGGTCGCGTCTCGCAGAACTGTCGGAAGAGCATGTGCCCGATGGGCTGCTTCTCGCACAGGCTGTGGTAGTCCCGCTCTGCAAAGGTGGAGAAGATCACTCACTGCCAAATCCCAAAGGAGCAGTCCCAGCCCATCACCCTAGCCAGGCAGCAGTGGGGAAATAGTGACTCCTCAGGTGGGCTGCTGACAGGTCCCAGTCCCAGCAGAGTGAAGTGCATGCAGTGGGACAAGGGATGTTACTGAGGTTTTACATTCCCCTATGGAAGACCCTCTTCCCTGAAAGAGGATTGACCTGCTGTTCTGTTCAGCCTGGCCCTCTTGTTTTTAGTAAAGGACCTTTTAGTCTCCTGCTTGCCTGGAGGCTCTCTTCCCCTCTCTCCCTAGGGATCGACTGACTACTCCAGACACACAACTTAGAACACTGAGAACACACCAAGCTTATTTCAAGGCAGATCTTCCAGGCCAAGAGTTCCTCTGATGACTCTTACAAACCACTCATATTCCCAAAGGCCCTGATGGAAGCAGCAGCATCAAAATGGGAGGCACCACTCCCACTGATGTCCTGGTGATGTGCACACAGCCATCAGAGCTCCCCACTCCAGGGAACAGCCACTTGCTTGTATATCAACTCCTACTGCCCTCCAGAGCTTGAGGATTCCTCCTACCCCACTCTGAAGTCTGGCAGACCAGGCACAAGCCCTTTTGCCTATCCAGAGCACTTCCAGTTCTCTGCTTTTTTCCTCCTCTTCCACTCACAAGACGTTGTCTGATCATGAGCCAGAACACAATTCTGTGACAGCCACTGCCACCGAGGGCTGTGGGCTGCCTGGGGTGCAGATGTGCAGCCATCCAGGGGATCCCACCGCTGGGTACTCCTGGCCTTCCCCTCCCTGTGCAGCAGTTTCTCCCGAGGAAGCTGCAGCTTCCTGAGGGTGCAGGGGAATGCAGGGCCGGGCGGGCTGTGGTGGGGGAGGAGGTCGTCTCGCCAGCTCCGCCGCACCAGCCGGTTTCCTTGTGTCTGCAGGGGAAGGAGTTCCCTTCAGCTGGGGAGGACCAGGGTTTGCTGTCGGTGAGATCAGAAGCTTTTGGCTGCCCTGGTTGCTGCTCAGGCTCACACGAGGTTACTCCCTGTGGTCAGGCCACAAAAAGCTTAATTCTGCAGCGGGCAACCAGCCCACCGTGCCCATAGTCCTGCCAAGACTCTGGAATAGGAAAGAAATGCCTTTCTAGCAGGGTGTGAGGTGAAAAGAAAGATACTCCAGCCAAAGAGTGCCTAAGCACGAGGAACAGGGTCATCTCTCCCACGGGAAAACCAAGCTAAGCAGCTGCCACCTGGGTCAGAGCACTTCTCACGTGCCTCTCCAAGGGGAAGTGAGACACAGTGACAGCCAGTGCCTGGGAAGGACTTGCTGCCCAAATCTTCACAAGGTCACTGTCCCAGACAGCAGGAGAGCAGAGACCATGAGCATTCACCGCTGGCAGATGGGTGAAGTTCAGTGCCGGAAAACACATCATGACAGCCACAGGAAGGGTGGCTGAAGGCAGAGGATGGACAAAAGCTGGGGGAAAGCTCTGCTGAGGGCACACAAGTCAGAGGCAGAAGGCGTTTGGATGATCAAGATGGGAGGTGCAAGGAGAGCCATGTCAGACCTTGCTCTACAGAGGCAGCCAGCAGCAAATCCAAGGTGGGAGTCTCCACACAGCTACACTTGGCTGTGAAGTTGGCCCTGACGGGTGTGGCAGAGGGAGGTGGTGCATGGCTCGCACTGGGCTGCTGTGAGCTTGGGGGTTACAGTGTGGATGAAGAAGGTTGAGTTACTCCAAGTCACTCAATGTCCCATGTGCCCCCAAAAGGAGCCATTCTTCTCCTTGGGGCTGCCAGGACCTGGAAAACCTAAGCAGGGCAGAACTGGGAATCCAAACCCATGCAGTTCAGTGACACTTGTTCTGAAACAGGGCCAGAGCTGTGCCACTCTCCAGCTGACAGCTGAATCCAGAGTGAAATCTTAAACAAGCTCTCCTCTTCCCAGGAAGCAGAGCATTCCCACCCTCTGTGCCCCAAAACAATTTCACAGGATCTCAGGACCAAGCCTGCTGCACAAACAACATTAAAACCATGAAGAGTACAAAGTGCAGTATGAAAATGATAGGCAAAGCCCTGCCCAGATCTACAGTTCTCACCCACACGGCACAGCAAGAACCTAGTTTTGCCTGAGAAGAGCAGCTGCATGAGTGTGAGAAGCCAAGGTCTGAGGAGCAGAGCTGAATACAGCCAGGGAGAACAGAGGACGGTAGCAGGACTTTTGTTACTTATACAAAGGCACCCCAGACAACACTGTTTGAATGGAGGTGATGTGTCTCTAGTGAAGCTCATCACATACTCAGAGGGGTGTGGGTACATCATCAGGCACTATCCAGTAAGCACCACATGGCTGTAACTCACCTACCCATCATTTCTTCCCTACACCCTGAGCTCCAGGAAATCCTGGCTGGGATTTGCCCTGTGAGAGGTCCCTGACGCTCCTGGGTCTCAGCTTGGGGCGCACAACCCACTCGCCCACCAGCGTCAGTGCCTCACCGAGGGTTTGCCGGAGATCCTCGCAGAGGCTGATGTGGGGGAACTGCAGCATCTGGCGCCATTTCTTGCTCTTGCCTTTCCGGTTTCCTCCACCACCTGCAGGGCACACAGAATTGGTACCGTGAGCTGGGGAGCAAGGGTGTACCACTGCAGCCTCGCCTCACCTGGGGCCGAGGAAGGAGCCTCCCTGTGGCCCTTTATGCAAGCCCAGGCAAGGAAAACAAGACTCAAGTGGTACCACTGCCTTCTGGTAGGACAAAAGTGTTGGAGCCTTGACTGCCAGAAGAAACAGGCAGACCAATCTCTGACCAAGAACATGAATGCCTTTCATGATGAGAACCGCAGCAGGGGCAGGAGTGTCCACAGTCACAGGTTATTGTGTGCCTGCACTGGAGTTCTTGGCTCCCAGGCCTGTCCTCAGCACCTCTGCATAACTAATCACCTCTCCAGGCCATACCTTGCTTGGTGTGAAGCTCTTCCTGCTGCAGTAACGATGTTCATGCCACCTACTCATTCCAGACTGATTGCTTACTCCAGGGAGGGGCTCTTAGAGGACATGAAGCTGGGAGACAGGAATTCCTGCTCTAATCCTGGCTCCAGACAACTTGCTGGATTGCCTAGGGCTCATCACTTCAGTTTCCCACCTGTGAAGTGGGGACACTCCCACTTTTCTGCAGAGATAAGCCAGCCTCAGAAAATCCAGATCCAAGAACCAGGTATTATTCCAGTTTCAGTTGCTGGAGTAAATGCCCAGTGCTGTAGGACATGGTGGGAAAGCTTCTAGATAGACCAAAAAATTTACATCATAGCAAGCACTAAGTACTGAAAAACTGATTGCTGGGATCAGCCAACCTCCAGGGATTGCTTTCCCCTGTCCCTGTGCCAACACACACATGATTTCCCACCTCCCTTTGGAAATACACTAAACCACCCTGCCAAAGTGGTTGGGCCAATAGTTGGGCCGAAGGCTGGGCTTTCTGAAATCGTGGAGTGGGGGGGGGGGGTGTTGAACATAATTTATAGCTCTTGAGAAACACTTTCATAACACTTTCCTCCACTGCAGATGCAATTTAGCCACAAACCCCGGACACAGTCCCCCAGCATCCAGCTCCCTGTGCCGCAGGAGGGCCTGGATGGACATGCAGGCGGGATGGAGCCATCCCAGCCCACCTCGAGCAGGGCCGGCCCCAGCTCCAAGCCCCTGGCACACCGTGGGTCACTGCGCTGCATCTGCCCCGCACCAGCAGCTGGGCTACACGATTGTACAAACTCAGGAAGGAAGTGACTCAAGGGTAAGCAGGGCTGGAAGAAACCAGCGGCGCTGACACCTTCTTGTCAGCCCCAGCTCGCGACTATGGAGCGGATGGGGACAGTGAAATGAGGGCAGGGGAGGACAGGCCATCCTCACCCCGAGAGAGCTCGAGGAAAGGCAGAGCAGAGCCCCACGGCACCCGGAGGTTGCGTTTCCTTGAGTTGTTTGCTTTGAAAGGAGGCTCCAGCGCCCTTCAGGCGCAGTGCTCCCCCACCCTCCCTGCTGAGGGCCCAGCACGGAACTGGGCTCCTGCACACCAACCTCCCAGCACCCCCGCTTTGGGGATGGGGCAAGGCTGGGCTGCTTTCACCCAGAGCCCACCATGAGGGAGCTCCAGGGCTTGGTGGTGGAGGAGAGCTGGTCTGTTGTCCCTCTGGCAGAGGACAAGGGGGACAAGGGGAGAAGTATCCTTAACTTTCCCTGGGCCAAACCAAATGTAGGGCATGGTCAGGCTGTGGTGGCAGCTGCAGGTGGTTGTCAGTGGCCCCCCCAGCACATCACAGCACTGCACTCCCATACCAGACTAGGAGGCTCCAAAAAGGCTGGGCTGGAGCAAAGGACCCAGTGCTGTTGGATCTGGCCAGCAAAGCGTTTGTGTCCTGTCCCAGAGGCTGTCAGAGATCGCCCCAGTGGCCACCATGGTCACCCAGCCACAGGTGGGAGAGCCATGGACAGGCAACACGGTCACCCATGGCTCTCACAGCCCGGCACAGTGTGATGGTGGGGTGTTTCTGTCTGCAGACTGCCCACTGCTGCTGAGGGAGAGGCACCAGGAAGGACCACAGCAACCATCGGGCATCAGCACCCAAACTCTGGCAAAACAGGAGCCGGTTTCCAGGCCACTCTGTGTGAAGCTGGGCCTTGTGTCTGGAGGTCACAAATGCTGCTGTTTGCTTTTGAACCAAACCTTGCCATGATGAACCTGGATGTCACAGTCCACCACAGTGACTGTGCCACAAGCACTTACACTGAGCCCTGTTTTCAAGCAGCTCAGAAATGCTTCTGCCCATGTAAATTTAATTTCGTTGCTCTTTGCTCCCACCAAATCTAATCTCCAAAGCCTCCTAACTGGATTTCAGCGGGTCTCTCAGGCTCCAGGATGGCCCGGTCTGGCCAGGGTGGGGCTGTACTTCCCGACCACTGCGATCTAATGAACTCCTCCATGCCGTGCTGAGGCGGATCTTCTCTGCAGGGGACCAGGTTCCTGTGTGACACCTCCATCCCCTCCTGAGGCTGCATCCCATGGGAGCCCGGCAGCCCCATCGCTGCTGGGAGGGTGGCGGCGGGCGGGGCTCCCCGCCGCAGTTTCGGGACCGGCCCGTGTGTGGGAAGCAGGGCTTTACCAGCCCCACATCAACTCTTTTTGGTTTTCCTTCCCTCCTACAACACGCAGCGCCGCCTCTCCCCGGCGCCAGAGGGGCAGGAGCAACCCCTGCAAAGGGGAAGGTGGAGGTGCAGAGCTTGAACCCGGAGCAGCAGCAGGGCGGCCCGGGAGGGGAGCTCAGCACCCCCGGGAAGGAGCTCAGCACCCCCAAAGGGGAGCTCAGCACACCCTGGGAAGGAGTTCAGCACTGCCGAGGGGGAGCTCAGCACCCCAGAGAGGCAGCTCAGCACCCATGGGAGAGGGGTCAGCACCCCCCGGGAGGGAGCTCAGCACACTCAAGAGGGAGCTCAGCACCCCCCGGGAGGGAGCTCAGCACCCCGAGAGAGGGAGCTCAGCACCCTTGGGAAAGGACTCAGCCCCTCCAAGAGGGAGCTCAGCCCCGGGCAACCCCCGCGGCGGAGCGGCGGGAGCCGAACGCCCAGTGGAGCCCGTCACCTCCGCGACCAGACCGCGCCGCTCCCTCCCCGCCAAGGCCGCGATGCCCCCGGAGGGACCGGGAGGGGACCGGGCCCTGCGCCCCGGCGCTCACCTTCGCGGGCCTTGAGCAGGACGGTGTTGGCGACGATGTTCTCCAGCTCCATGGGCGCGGCGGCGCCGCCGGCTCCGGGACCGGGTGCGGGTCCGGCTGCGCTGCCCGCGCCCCCCGCCCGCCGCCGCGCCCCGCCCCCCCGCGCCCGCCC
>JAWWEU010000029.1:14957633-15129838 GCA_035583155.1 Acropternis orthonyx
CCGCCGCCGCGCCCCGCCCCCCCCCGCCCGCCCCGCCAATGGCCGCCCACGCTCCTCCCCCGCCGCGCCGCCATTGGCCCGCCCCGACAGCAAGCCCCGCCCCCCCGGCCGCGCCGCCGCCATCCCGTTGGCGGAGCGCTGCCGGGAAGAGGGAACGGGCTCTGATTGGAGGGCGGAGCGTCACTCAGGGAGCGCCTGGAACCGATTGGGCCAGCGGCAGAGGGATAAGACCCGCCTCTTGCGGTATCTGATTGGTAGTTGAGCTGTCACTCAGCTGAAGATTGGCTCATGATAGGGCAATCCGTGGGGGGGCGGGGTCGTGAGGCTGTATATAAAGGAGCTCTGGGGGCCTGCTGGATCCGCCCTGAGGGAGGGGTGGGCTCACTGATCACATCCGTGCCCTCCTGTCAGAAGCATTTACGTGTTTAGGGGAGCCTCTCGCCTCTCTGTAGGCGGGCGATTTGCTTCAGGGAAGTCCGGGCAGGCACGCGTGTGCCCGGTGTTGGCCAATCCCGGTGTTTAGGCTCGCACCGGTGGTTTGCTGCAAACGAGACTTTTATTAGTGACACTTCGACGAGCGGCGTTAATTCGGTGTTACCCGCTCCGAAGAGAAGCGGCAGTGTGTGGGAACCTCTTCCCCGCGATGAACAAGCCCTCGGTGTCCCCGCAGAGCTGGCTCAGCCCTGCAGTGACCTGCCCACCTCCCTGCTTCTCCTGGGTGTAAATTAATTAATCCTCTTAACCGCGTGGTGTCTGCCCTGCTTTGTGCTCCTTCTGGCTTTCGAGTGAGGAGGATGTCACCTCTGCTTCCCGCGGCTCCTGTCTGGTTCTCCAGCCCAGGGATGACGCCTCCCTCCCACCTTCCCGGCAGTGGAACTTCAAACAGAACGACTTCGTTTCCATCCATTTCCACGATCAACCCTTGGGTTGCTATTTCCTGTTTCCTCCCAGCTGATGTTTTGGAGCACCACGACCGACAAGAGTCGTGGGGCACTGCTGGAGCAGCACCAGCCTCCAGAGCATCCTGGTGTCCCCAACAGAGCCAGCGGCAGCCCCGGTGATGGAACTGGGGACATGGCTGGAGAGGGGGAGGGCCCCAACCCCGAGCTTGTCAGGGGAGTAATTCAAAATAATCTTTGTACATTGAAGGAACAGCCTGCCAACGTGGGATGCAATTCCAGGCGCAGGAATTGGGCAGCAGCAATCAGCACTTGGAGGGGAGCCGCTTTCCTTGTGGTACTGGGGTCATGATGGCTCGTAAGCACAGCAGGAATAAGAGTCAGGCTGTGTCTGTTTCAGATGAAACAGACTTTACAGCCTTGGAATGGAACTGTCTGCTGCAGAGATATGGAGCAATCCTGCTCAAGCCGCCTGCTGAGGAAGGGGTGCTGTGCTGGATGGGGATACAGCAAGGGATGCTCAGTGAGGGAGCTCTTCCTGAGCACCCCATAGCATCTGGGTCTAAGAGGGGGACCATGTGCTCCCACACCCCGTCCAGCCCTCAGGATCTGGTATTAGACATCAGCCTGAAGCTCCCTTCCGAGGCTTGCATATTGCCCTGATGTGCTGGCGATGCCTTGCCCAAGCAGGGGAGTCTCTGAGTGCCCCCCACTCCAGCTGGTCCCTGGCCCCCCGTGCCGTGCAGTATCCCAGGGCTCATCCGTGTGCTCATGCCCAGGAGAAGGGACAGTGCCTGGTATCCTGCCCAGGGTGCGTGGCCGGGGCACTGTGGGATCCCAGGGTGCTGCCCACGGGGTTGGTGCCCCTGGCAGAGCTGGGCTGGCCGGGCCCCCGCCAGTCTCCCTCATGTCCCGGGTATTTTTAGAAGCAAAGTGCTGTTTAATTGTGAAAAGGCGAGTGGCAGCCGCGGGAGGGGAAGCCAGGCGGCAGCGATAGGGCAGCTCCTTCCGCAAGGCAGTGCCAGCCCGGCTCCGGTCAGCACTGGGGGGTCAGCGCCGGGCCCCATCCCAGCCCGATTCCACTGGGATCCTCCGCTGCCTCCAAAGATCACACCATGAGCCTACAGCAAGTACCCCCATCCCATTCAGCCCGCTCTTGACTCCGTGACCAAGCTGCGCCCACCCCAGGGGGGGGCTGGCAGGGGCCAGCGTTCCTTGGGCTCCAGCTCCCAGGCGCCAGTGGCTGTTTTTAGCTGAGTGAAAGTCCAATGTTTTGAGATTTTCTATTTTGAGCAGCAAAGCTGAAGAAGTGGAGCACCCCTGACCCCTGGGTGTCTGTGCAGAGCGGGGCAGGGAGCCAGGCAAGGCGGGTGTGGGGTGGCTTCTGCCCCCGGGGGGGGGGGAAGTGGTTGTCCCTGGGTCTTCGCCCCACAGCTGCCTTCGTGGCTTCTTGCACGTCAGGCTGTGCCGGAGCCTGTTCCCGTGTGATCCCCACGTCCCACACTCTCCCAAGAGAGGACGGCCTTTCTGGCACTGGGATATCATTCCTCCTTTCCCTTCTGCAGCAAGATCTCAGTGAAGCTGCTGAGCAGGATGTGTGGTGTCCCACTCCAGCCCTTGTAGCCCAGCATGGGTACCGTGTGTGCCCCCACAGAGCCCCCATGACATGGCACAGCTGGAATGTCCCCAGAGGCACAGCCCTGGCAGAGAGTCACAGGGCTTGGACTGGGCTGCTGTAGCGGCATGGCCAGCTCAGCCCAGTGCTGGTGGTGCTGCCACATGGAGAGTTTTGTCCCCCTGCAGCAGTTGTGGGGTCCATCCCCTGAGCAAGAGGATGCTGGGGGACACGTGCATTCACCTGGCAGCAGGGAGGGCTGGTACTCACCAGAGCTGCCACAGTGAGTTGTCACCACCAGTGCTGCAAGGGGTACAGGTGGGGTGACCCGGGTGACAACGGGTGCCGTTTGCTGCGCTCCCAGCAGGCAGACACCAGCCCCGAGCACAGGCTTTTGTCTGGATTTATTCAGTCCTGCATTTCCAAAACCACCTCGAGCTGTGCACTGGCACTGCTGTCCAGAGTCTGTGGTGGGGCTGGGTGCTGCCAGCTGGGGAGTGGTGTGGGGCCACATCCCCAGTGTCCCGGCAGGTCCTTAGGTGCCGTGCCGGCGGGGGATGGTGAGGAGCTGGCGGAAGGCAGCACGGAAGTCCCGGTTGAAGAGGGTGTAGATGAGGGGGTTGAGGCTGCTGTTGCAGTAGCCGATCCAGAAGAAGAAGTTGAAGAGGGGTTTGGAGACGTGGCAGCCCTCCCCGCAGACAGCCCCCAGGCTGTAGGTGAAGAAGAAGGGGAACCAGCACAGCACGAAGGCCCCCATCACCACGGCCAGCACGATGGTGAAGCGCCGCTCCCGCGCCCGCACCAGCCGGCGGCGGCACAGCAACACGCTCTGGTGCTGGCTCCGGTGCCGCCATCCTGGCATGCCGATGCCTGACACCTTTCCCTCGCTGGCGGGGCGCGGGGAGCGGGCAGCAAGGAGGGCGGCCGTCTGCCGGGCCGTCAGGCGGTAGATGCGGCAGTAGACGGCGACCATGACGAGGCAGGGGACGAAGAAGGAGGCGGCGCAGGAGGCCAGCACATACCAGGTCTCCTGGCTCAGTAGGCACTCCCGGCCCTGTGGCCGTGGCCGCAGGAGTGGTGGCAGTGCCACCAGGGCCGCCGATGCCCAGACTGCCCCAATCATGCCCTTCACCCGCCGCGGGCTGCGGCGCAGGTTGAGCCGCGCCGCCCGTGTGACGGCCCAGTAGCGGTCGAGGCTGATGGCGCAGAGGTGGCCGATGGACGCCGTGCAGAGTAGCACATCCAGCGCCAGGTACAGGCTGCACCACAGCCCGCCAAAGTACCAGTAGCCCATCACCTCGTTGGCCAGTGAGAAGGGCAGGACGAGGACGGCCACCAGGATGTCTGCCAAGGCCAGGGACACCAGGAAGAGGTTCTGTGGAGCCCGCAGAGCCCGGCTGGTGGAGATTGCCACCACCACCAGTGCATTGCCCAGCAGCGTGGCCAACAGGACGGCCAGGGCAGCCAGCAGGATGAGCCCCGTGGCTGCAGGTGAGTGTGGGGCGCTGCCAGCGCCGCTGCCATTACCAGAGGTGTTGGAAAGGGCACTGGCTGGCTCCATGCTGTCCTTACCCTTCGGGCAGACAAAGCCTGGTGGAACATCCCCCCCAGCCACTCACTGGCCCTTCAGCGGCTGCGGGCGCAGCCCCAGCATTGCTGAGTCCCCAGAGGAGCGTCCAGGCTGCCACCGCTCCTGCACTGACCTGCTCTGGTGGCGAGGCAGAGGTTGTTCTGGCCCAGTGGTCGTCTGGCTGGGCATGTGGGATGGTGGAGGCGCTGAGAACACAGAGAGGCTCCCACGGCAGCGCTGCTGGCTCTGCTGGTCCCAGTCTGGGAGGAGGGCGGGCGGGAAGGAGGGAGGGAGGGAGGGAAGGATGGGCTGATATCACTGGCAGGAGCCCAAACATCTGTGGGCAGTGGGAGAAGCTGTTATTGCCAACCATTAAAGGGCTCCCTGCAGGGTCACCGTGGCAGGAGGGCTCCTGCCATGGGTGCCAGGATGCCAGGTGGGCCAGGGGGGGCTGCCTGACTGTGCTGAGCTGACATCCCACTGATACCCAGCCCAGCAGCACTGCAGCACCCCAGCACCTCACTGACTGCTCTGTGCTGTGCCTCGCTCAGCGACACACACTGCTGTGGCATGCAGTGGGCCACCATGGACCCTGCCAACTCAGCCCTCCAGAGATGGGGTGAGTGGAAGAAGAAGCTGCCTGTGACACACCTCTGTACAGCTGTCTGCAGGCTGCAGGGTTTAGCTGTGGCATTCTCAGCCTGTGCCCCAAAACACCAGCAGCATGTTTGGTGTATCCCCAGCACCAACATTCATCTGGGCCCGGGCTGAGCAGTGATGGTGCTGAAAAGGGGGAGGACAATGGGTGTCTGGCACCTGTGGCTGTCGCTCCACAGGGTTTGCAGAGGCAGGAGCCAAAGAGACACACCTCCAAGGCATGGGCACTTGGCCTTTATTAAACACCAACTGAGCAGGGATGGCAGAAACCCGAAGTCACAGGAGCAGCAGCCCAGGCGTGTGGTGCCAGCTAGAGCCGAGTGGCACCATGTGGAAGCAGGCGAGGGGAGCCCACTCGGATGGTGGGGCTGGGCATCTCCTCGGGGTAGGAGAGCACAGGGTTGTCCAGCCCCAGCCTGGCCTTGTCACGGGGAGGGCTCTCGTGCTCCTCCCAGCCCTCGGGGCTGCGGCAGCGGTCGGTGCAGCAGAGGGTGGCCTGGGTGATGACCCGGTCGAGGGGCTGCAGCGAGTGCATCCAGGCGGGGAGGAAGTCCCAAGTCTGCAGCCATTTGGGCAGGCGGCCGGGGCTGTGTGCCTGCAGGGCGTTCACCAGCCCCACGAAGAAGAGGAGGCCGAGGAAGGGTGCGCCCACCCCCACCAGCGCCCTCCAGCCCGCCATGGAGATGCCGAAGATGAGGGAGGGCAGCAGGAGGAAGCAGATGATGAGGTACAGCACGGCAAACCAGCGGTACTTGGCCGTGCGCTCGCCCAGTGCCTTGGCCATGCGGATGGGCAGGCGGGTGAAGGGCAGTGGGTACCACAGCAGGATGCCAGAGATGTTGAAGAAGAAGTGGCAGAGAGCAATCTGCAGGGATGGCATCCCTGCTGGGCTGGGCATGTGGGGTTCCCCCAGCCCCTGCCCTGCCCAGTGCCCTCAGCCGGCCCAGCCATGGCGCCCATGGACGCCCATTGCACGTACCTGGAAGGAGCTGGCCAGCTTGTCCCCTGGGCTGGCCAGGGCAGCCAGGATGGCGGTGGTGGTGGTGCCAATGTTGGAGCCAAGGGTCAGCGGGTAGGCGCGCTCAATGCTGATCACCCCTAGACCTGTGGGAGAGGTGTCCCATCCCGTCCCATCACTTCTCGCCAGTGCCATCCCCCTGTTCTCCCAAGGAGGCACAGCTACTTCCGTCCTTCTGAGTGCTGTAGCACCCACAGGCCATGACAGGAGGGACCAACACTTGGCAGAGGACTAGGTATGGCTGGGACTCACCGATCAGGGGTGTGATGGCCGATGTGAAGACAGAGCTGCTCTGCACCACGAAGGTCATCCCAGCACCCACCACCATGGCGAAGTACCCAGTGAGCCAGCTGAATGGGTGTGGGAGGTCTGCCATGGCATGGCCATGGGCACGGACGTGGACACAAGCATGGACATGGGCATGGATACATCAGTTAGGAGCAGCCTGGAGCTCCTACATGGCCCTGGGGAGGGGCTGTGGGACCAGGCTCTGGGTATGGGGTCACAGGCTTGGGTATGGGGCCGGCCTAGTAACTGGGATGTCTGGGGAAAGGAAGGGGACACCCAGAGGCCATGAAAGCCATAAGCAGAGTGGAGATCAGGGACAGGCAGGGGATGGGGATCAGGGACAGCCACAGGCAGGTCTGAGGATGGCAGATGGGGATGGGGCTGGGTCGCTGTGTAGCAGGTGGTCCCTGTCCTACTCACCAGTGTTGATGACCTTCTGGATGGCTTTGGCCACCTGCCCCTTGAGCAGGGAGTTGAGGAGTTTGACCAGAAGGATGAGGCAGGTGCAGAGCACGACGAGAGACCCGGCCAGCAGCACCAGCCCCACGGCCAGGTCGGGCAGTGGTGTGTCGGTGAAGAGGTGCTCGCCTGCCCCACAGCATGGCTGGGCAAGGGGCTGGGGCTGGCCCGGCCCACTCACAAACCTGCCCCCGCAGACAGCCCCACTCCTGGACCCCAGCCCCAGCACCTCCCAGCCCTGCCCCACATCACGAATCCAGCTCTGCTCCATCTCACATACAGCCCCCCAGCCCTGCCTGCATCTCCCCAGCCCCTGTGCCCCAACCCTGGCCAAGCCCCCCAAACCCACTCACACTTCTGCCTGCTGACGTTGTGGAGGATCTCGATGCCCTTAGTGCTGCAGTGGCCAGGGGCTGTGCAGTTAGGGGGAGGCCCAAGCCCCACAGCAGCCATCTGCAGGGAGAGGGTGGCCTGTAGCTGGCTCCACAGTGTCCTCAGCCAGCCTCTGCCTATCATGGGATTGTTTGGTGGCCCCAGCAGGGCCACAGGCCCCTCACCTGTGGGGATGCAGGGCCACACCAGATGCGGATGAGGCTCCGGTTGCGCAGGCTCTCATCTCCTGTTGCAATGCCTGTGATCACCGACTTGTCCAGCTGCAACAACACAGACATTGAAGAGGGCCCTTGGGGTCTAACAACATTCAGAGCTTGGGTTGGGGACAGCACTGCTAGCCTGGGAACCCTTGGTTACAACCACCATCAAAGGGACATGAGTGATGGGGAACCACCACCAATCTGGGGACACCACACTGGCAAACACAATAGCTGAGGAGACCTGGATGATGAGCTTAGTGAAGGGCTCTGTGATGATCTTCAGCAGGTCAGGGGCATCCTTCCCGCTGCGGATGTTAAAGGTGGCCACGACCAGGCGGGTGACGTGGTGCAGGTACCCGCTCACCACCTCCAGCGGCAGCAGGACTAGCACCGACAGCCAGTTGAAGCAGTCATGCACCGTGGCACCTGCAAAGGCCCTGTGAGGAGCAGAGGAGCCCGTCGGCATGGGGTAGCCCTGGGGAACAACCCCCACCCCCCCGAGTGTCCTCTGACCCAACCAGGTCTCACCGTTTGAACTCACTGCGGTCTCCAGCCTGCATGAGGGCCACAATGGTGTTGGTGACAGAGGTGCCAATGTTGGAGCCCATGATGATGGGGATGGCAGAGCGCACCTCCAGCACTGGGGACAGAGAGACCTGGTGCCTCGCATGGCCCGGCTCAGGGTGACCCCATCCAGCCACCTTGTCCCCAAGCCTTAGGTTCCCAGAAGCCTCATGGCACACTCACGCCCTGAGGAGACCATGCTGACGATGATGGAGGTGGAGGTGGAGGAGCTCTGCACCAGCACCGTCACCAGGATGCCCACCACCAGCCCAGCCACTGGATTGGAGAGGATGGCGTTGTCCTTGAAGATGTCCCCGGCCACCTTGCCTACAAGAGAATGTGAGCAGCAGGCTGCTGGCACTGCGGGTGCCACCAGACTCCCAGGAATCTCTGCCACCCTACTACCTCCAGCCAGCTGGAAGGCAGAGCTGAGCACGTCCAGGGAGCACACAAAGAGGTACAGGAAGCCAAACATCAGGGGCACCTTGAGAAGGGAGACACAGATGGACTGGACCCTGGCCCAGCACCCGAGCTCTGTGCAAGACAAGAGAGAATGTTAAATGCCTGCTGTGGCATGGCCCTGGTTCTCTGGGCTGCCACAACCCTAGACCATCCCCAGCTCATAACCCCAGCTATGCCACCACTCCCTGGGTCCCCTCTGTCTCCTTCCACCCCGGAGTGCCCTGTGCCAACTGCCCTCATTGTCCCTCAGCTCTTCCCACATCACCCCAGGGAGCTGATGGTTGCCCCACACTCCTCTCCCCATCATGGCACCCCACAGTTCTGGCACTCCAAGCCCGACTGGGTGCCTCTGGCAGGTCTTTGGGGTGTTCCCCAACCCAGGTGCTGTATGCCCACCACTCACAAGGTCTCACCTGGCTTCTGCAGCTCATCCAAGCCCAGCCTGGGCCCTTGCCAGGGCAGCACGTCCAGCTCATACCGCTCCCTGCCCTCACGCAGGCGCCCCGGGGAGCCAGGGCAGGGGAAGCCATGGTCAGGGCAGGGCACAGCACTGACGGTGAAGGGGCAGGTGTGGGCACCTGGTAGCCGGTGCAGAGCTGGGGAGAGGGGTCACCCACGTTACAGCCCTGTCCTCGTGGGGACCCCCTGCAGAGGAGAGCCCAGCACTGCCTGGGCCAGGATTCGGCCAGGAGCAGAGCTGAGCCTGGTGGGGTGAGGAGAGGAGGAGGAGAAGGAGGGCTGGGGGCACCTACCTGGGGGGCTGGGGCAGTAGGCAAACTGGGGCCCGTGAACCACCCTTCCTCCCCGCACCGGGCAGCGGGGCAGGACTGGGCTCTCCCTCCGGTAGGGCAGCATCACTCCTGCTGAGGCTGAGCAGAGGTGGCTGTGTGTCACCACAGCTGTGCTGCACTGACTGCCACATCCCCCTGAATCCCTGCGGTGCTGGCATCACGGAGAAGCACCATCCCATCACTCAGTGGTCCCCATGGCACTGCTGTGCCACCCCAGGGAGCTCCCAGGGGATGTGGGAAGGGGACTCCTCCTGCCCAGGGCCCGGCTCACCTGGGGCTGGCTGAGTACTCAGCGCAGTGCCATGTCCACATGCCACATCCATGCGTCCCTCCAGCGAAGTGGCCCGTCGGGCACCACGGCCCTTTATACACACGCCAAGAGCAAAGTCTAAGGAGCCCCGCGTTGCCCCTCACCTCCGCTCGCTGCTCACCTCCTCCCCAGAAATTCCTGCAGTTAATGGGTAACCCCTCCGCATCCCGCGTCCGCTGCGGCCCCGGGGTGGGATGGGGCACGCGCCCCTGGGGTACCCAGCACTCCCCGCCTCGCCTGTCCGAAGCCCTGGCAAGTGGCAGCTGCTGCAATGAGGAGCGAAACCAGGGCAGTCCTGGAGCCCAGTGCCCGAGGGGTGATGCCGGAGCACCCTCAGCTGTCCATCCTTTGGTGGCATGTGCTTCATCCACTGCACGAGAGGAGGAGGAAGAGGAGAAGGGCTTGCTCTAGCGCTTCTGGGTCATCCCAAACCGGAGTTGAGGCCACGCACATATCCACCATCCTCAGAGCCATCGGAGCATCAGCCATGAGGAGCCCAGCTCTGTCAGAGGCACCACGTCCTTGCCCCCAGGGCGCTGGTGGTGGGTGACGTCAACACCAGTGCAATCCCGATGGATGTCCTGTCACTGGCGTGCTGGTGGCACGCAGCCCAGCTGAGCCCAGCAGCGCTGTGAGGGCTGCGTGAGGCACAGCATTTTCCCGGCATGTCTGATGCCAGGGTGGGCCGGAGCGGAGCGACACCAGCGCTGCCGTCACCACCTCCTCAGTGCTGTTTATCATTACCTGCTGCTTACGCACCTCCAGCCAAGTTTCCGTCCACCCACGGGACACCCAGCCGGCTCGTGTCCATGTCTGTCCGTGGGACAGATGGGGCCAAAGGCCCCTCCAACCCCAGTGCCGGTGGGGCAGGCACAGAGGGGCTGCATGCTGCCACCCCACCATATCCCCAGGATCAGACACTCACAGGATCCATCACCATGGACAAGCCAGGTGCAATTGTATGGAGGGAGCAAGGGAAGATCCCCTGGGTATTCCAGGGCACTCAGGGACAGTCTAGGGACATCTCTGCCATTGCTGGAGCATCACTGAGCCTCCTCCACCGAGTCACAGTCTGATGGAGGTGAATGCCTGGGAGGTGCCACAGCAGGGATCATGTCCTGCCTCTGCAGGGCCTAGGGACCCTTCTCCCCTGGGGGGTGCAGCCAGTGGGCAGGAGGCCGGTGTCCGCACTTGCCCCATGCCTGGGGGCTCTTGGCCAGCTGCCCCCACAATCATTAACCCGGTGAGGCCCTGGCAGCTCTGGCTGTCACTTATTGACAGGGTTGGGGCTGAAGTCCTTGGCCGTGCCGGCCCTTCAGCTTCCTCTACTTTGTCAGCAGTGCCGGGAAAACAAGCTCCTGGCACTGCCCCTTGCTGCCAGTCAGGGTGGCACTGAAGCTGAGGGCTGACCCCAGCCCTGCCCTGGTCCCAGGAGGGTTCTGTGGGGTACACTGCTGCTGGGAAAAGCACCGTCTGGCCTCAGCAACAGAAGAAGGAAAGGGATGCGCATCCAGGCAATGCTCTTTATTTCCCCCGGTTTCACGTGACAGACAGGACTGAACAGCACCACACAGACACAGGAGAGCTCTGACCAGGGCCATGGGACCGCAGCTGGCTGTGGCACCCCGGGGCTGGGTGGCCTTGTCCCCATCCCTGGGCAAGCCTCGGGACCCTGGGTCACCCCTCTGCCTCTGGCCATACAGTGGTGACCGCAGTTAGACCAAGGCACAGCCAGGAAGGGCCCTGGCACACCTGGATGGTGGAGAGATCTCCTGGCCACTGTTGGGGGGCTGTCTCTATTGCAGACTGTGTCTGAGATCACTGGGGGCACTGGGCTGCTGGGCATGGGGACCCGCAGGGCACAGTCAGGACTGGCAGAGCTGGACTCCAGGCTACAGCCCAGCACAGCTGTTGGAAAGAATGACAGGCAGGGCACATGCTGGATGCCTGCACACCAGGATGAGGTGCTCAGCACCCAGGGGTGCTGCATTCCTCTGGCACCAGGCAGATCTGTCCCTGAGGCTTAGCACTCTCAACCCCAGCCAGGATGGGACAGGGGGTCTGTGGGGATTTGCTCCTGCGGGTTGCTTCAGCAGCCACCCACACAGGGTCCCTGGCAGGGAGGAGGAAGGTTTTTTGGCACAACCTTCTGGCTCTGCCTCTGTTTGCCCAGGGCAGGAGCCAAGTGTCCTGCTCCACTGCAGAGCTACTGTGTCAGGATCAGGCCACACTCATGCAATGCAGACAGTATCAACCTACCCAGGGCACAGCCTGACAGGGCCGTGCTCACCCTCCCCTGGAAGGGTGGGCCCACACATCAACGGGGCAGCCCTGTTCCCACAGGGGCAGGGGCTGGATCTGGCTCTCAGCTCTGGGCACATGTTATCCTGACCCTGTCTGCCCCTGAATCAGAGTTCAGGGCTGGAGCCTGTCTTGCCACCCCACCCATCTCTTCTATCCCACACACCCTTCAGCTGGAAGGGTGCTTTTCCTACCTAAATGGTGAGTGGGGCTGTGCCAGCCTGGCACAGGCAGGATACGCTGGGCAGGCAGCTCTGCCACAGGCAAAGGCACTGGGCAGGACAGTGCCAGGCATGCACAGGATGTTGCAAGGTGCTTTGCAACTGGGGTTCAAACTATGTACAGGACTCCCTTGATGTGCACCGGGATGCGACCCCACCGAGGGGCATGGCAGCTGCTCTGAAACTCACAGTGACACGACACGAGTTTGGGACAGGACGTGGATGATCTGTGGTCCAGGCAGTGTCGGCGGTGCAGGGCAGGGGCTGGTCAGACCCTGTGTTGAACCCTGGCATGGCCTGGGGGTACCACACAATGGGTGTGGTTGTGCAGCAGGACTCATCAGAACTTGTGGTCAAATGAAGGCTGAGCCAGTGCAGGCTCTGCAGGCTGGGGATGGCTGCTTCCCTCGGAGACTGGGTGGTGGGCACAGGGCTGATCCGACCCTTCACAGGCACTGCCATCCTGCACGGGGAGCTGGAGGAAGTCAGGCAGGACCAGATCCTCCTTGGAGAGCAGCCCACGCTGGTCATTGGCACGGCAGCTCTGGGCACGGTTCAGGAGTTCCACCAGCCCTGGGGAAATGCAGGTCATGCACCTGAGCCAGGCACTGGGGCTTTGTCCTAACGCCTCAGCTGCCCTCTCCACCTGACATGACCCTGAACATACCTCAGGCACAGCACCTGCACCTTTCCCTGCTCCATGCCAGCACCCACGGGACCCTACACCTATCCCCAGCATGCTGGGGGACTCCAAGCTTCATGGGACCCATCCCCAGCATACCAGGAGCCATGTATCTCTCACCCTATGTTTTGCCCCAGCCCCTCTGGTTTCAGACACACCAGGACTCACCTTCCAGGTCATACGTGCGGCGATTGAGGTTCACAGCAGCTGAAGACCGTGGCCGTGAGAAGGAGGAGGGCATCTCCCATCGCGTGTCGGCCTCTGCTCCTGCTGGGCTTCCCTCCTGCATGAGCAGTCCAGGCCTCAGCCATGGGCCGAGGAGGCAGTGCTCCCCCCAGCCCACATCCCCATTGCCTTCCCACAGCACGGCCCCCACCTCGGCACCCGCTGCCCAGCCCTGCAGCATATGCCAGTGCCACAGCAGGGCCCACCTTCCCCATGGACTATGGCAGCAGCTGTGGGGGCATCTCTGACCAGGATTGGTGGGATCTTAAGCTCACCTCACTCCGGAGTGGAGAGGGGGCAGCTGCAGCCTCTGCACTCTCCATCACTCGCACATCTGCAAAGGAAGTGATCCTCAGCACCCCATCCCAGTATCCTGGTCCTGGCCCAGCCAGTGACAGGATGGAGCCCATCCCGGAGACCAGGAGCCATGGCCACCAGAAAGCACTGGCCCTGTGAGCAGACAGTGTCTTCAGGGTGGCGTGGCTTGAAGGGACATGGTTTGGGAGGGAGGACACTTTACCTGCTGGTGTTTCCAAGACAAGTTTCTGAGCAGACACTGTGCTGACCAGCTTCTCCACATCCAGGGCAGCCAGCTCGCCTTGCTGCAGGAGGAACAGCCAGCTGGTGTCACACTTGCTGTGGCACCAAAGGCAGCCAGGCTGAGGATCTGTGAGCTCCCCAGCCAGACCCCGCAGGCTCACGGGCGCATCACAGCACTGGTCCCTCCCAGCCCACCGTGGGATGCCATGGCCCATCCCAAATAAAGTGACTCTATGAGCCCACAGGCTGCCCCCAGCACGGACCCCTGCTCCCCACCACTTAGTCACAGGCAGCAGCCCCTGTCCCAAGCCCCAAACCCAGGGATCCCCCGTGCCCCCCAAGGCAGGAGCCTCACCCGCCGCAGCCGTGCCTGCTCCATGCTCACGCCGTATTTCCCCAGCACAGGCTGCAGCGCTTCCCGGATGCGCTTGGTCGACTTCGCCGTGATGCGGATGGTCTTACTGAGGGAGGAGATTTCCAGGCTGCATAGGGGAAGGAAAGGCTGTGGCAGCCAAACATGGACACACAGGGGCAGAGACAGGGCATTCAGGACTGCCTGAGGGGGGTGGGTGTGGGGCACTGTGGGCTGGGGCACTGTGGGCTAGACCCCTGTGGGCAACAGCATCCGCCCTGAAGCTCCCACTCACTCAAAGCTTATCCTGTTCTCCAGCTTCACCTCCTGGTCTGCCAACACAGAGCACTCCTGGTCCAGCACCAGTGCCTTCTGCAAGAGTCAAACCATCAGGAGAGAGCCAGTAGAGCAGCATGTGGCTCCAGCACAGGGATGGCCTACCTGTCAGGGGCCCTATTCCCTGCTGCCTGCCCTACCTGCTCGTTCCCCACCAGGTAGACCTTGATGTCAGGGATGCTGAAGCCACGCTTCTCACATATCCCCGCCAGCATGTCGCGGATGGAGTGGCCGGGCCGGACGGAGGCCAGCGAGGCTGTGCCATCAGGCAGGTACACACAGCAGTACTTCATGGGCTTGGCTGGCAGCTCTGCCTCGCTGCCCCCCAGGCTCTTCCGTTGGCCCTGAATGAGGGATATGGCGGGATGAGCCTGACCAGCAGCAGTGTGATGCTGTGGGGCTGGTGAGGACTCACCTCTGTCCAGGGGCTGGTGGCTGTGCTGGCCGAGGAGAGGAAGCCCAGGTCCAGGCTGGCCGAGGAGTTGAGTGAGCCCTGGGATTCCCGCCACAGCATGGCGCTCCTGCTGCCTTCTCTCTCTAGGACAGACAGACGGACAGTGGCAGGGACATAAGCACCCTTCAGGGGTGGCATGGCCCCTCTGTCCTGCTCAGCACATCACCTACCTGACCAGGAGGGCTCCCGTCGCTCTCCCTTCCTGAAGGACCGGCGGGGGCTGTGGTTGGCACCACTGCCTGCTGTCTCCACACCCAGTGGCAGGGACTTGCCCAGCTTCAACTTCGACTTCTGGGGTGAATGGAGCAGCATCTCAGCATGAGGATACATGAGGTTTCCCCTTTTCTGGTCCCCTGATTGCTTGTCTATCCTCAGCCTGGTGCTGGGTTTGCTCTGAGCAACACGGAAAGAACCCAGCACCGAAGGGACATGTCCTCATTCCCCTTTCCCCCCCACTCACCTTGTTGAGGTCAGGAGGGGGGCTGCTGCTGCGGGAGTGAGGCCGCAGGTCGGGCAGGGGCTGCCCCTGGCTCTCTGCCTGCAGGCAGGCCTGGTAGAGTGGGGATTTCACAAAGCGTGTGTAGCTGTCAAACTTCATCAGGTTAAAGATCTGGAAAGGGAGGATAGGTGTGCTTAAGACCATCGCCCAGCTACAGCTTGCTCTGGCTACTGCTCTGTGGCATGGTCCCATGGTGACAGCAGTGATGCTGGGTGACATGTGGGATGGTCCCGCAGCCCCCTCCATCCTGTGGGTGGGGCAGAGGTGCTGCCCATACCTGGAGCTGCTGGATGCGAAACATGTCTGGGGAGGGAGTGGCCAGCATGTCCTCCCCAATCCAGGCCTGCTTGTCAATGTTCACAGGACTGACCGAGTGGCTGGAGAGGAACTCATCGTAGATCCGCCGTGCCTCCTGGGCCAGCTGGGGGAACAGGGGGATCAGGCTGAGACCAGGAATGCCCTCCTTGCTGCCACCCTTGGCTCACCCCACGAAGCCACCTGAGCCCCGAGGAATCAACCTGGGACCAGCTTGGTACCTGGACTTCAGGACCAAGCTCTGGGCACAACATGCCAGTCCCTCTGCAGAGGTACAACCTGAGGGAGAAACCATCCCCTGCAGCTGCCTGGCTCTGTCCCCATGACCCCCAGCCCATCTCTGCCCTTGGTCTCTTTTGTCCCTTCAGCAGCACTGGTCACCCTCTGGCCACCCTGGCCCAGGGAAGCACATCCTGCTCCATGGGGCAGGTAGTCCCAGCTATAGCTTTTCAGATGCACATCACATCCATCTCCTTATTCCTCCTGCAAGAGGAAAGCCCCCCAGAACAGGCTGGACAGCTCTGCCCACATCCCGCCCAGCAGCTGAGTGTGACCCAGGCTCAGCCACACTGTGGCTGCACAGAGGTTGGTACCTGCTGTGTGTCACTGGCTGGGATCTGCTGGAAGCGCTCACACGCCTGCCAGAAGTAGACGTTCTCGGCACTGAACTCCTTCTTGAGGAACTCCTGCGGGGCAGAGAGAGCTGCTGGCCTGGTGGCACTGTTTGGGACAGTCGGTGGCCAACCGGTGGACAGGAGCAGGGACAAAGCTCTGGGTTGTGGCACTCACAGTGAAGTAGGCGATGGCCACACGGTCCTGCAGCAGCGTCTCGAAGGATTCAGCCCAGCTGGCCACAGACCTCTGCGTGGAGCCACAGGTGGTGGGTGCCGGCAGGCTGTTCACACTGTGGTTGCTGCCACGGGCCCTGGAGGCATTTAACTCTGAGAGAGACAAAGGGTCAGTTCTGGCTGTCTCCCTGTCCCCCAGCGTCACTCCCCAGCACCAGCAGCCTTCTGTGTCTGAAGCGAGTTCATCCGTCCCATCCTGATCAGAGCTGCTGAGCTCTCAGGCAGGGAACTTGAGGAGCATCACAATAGCATCCTCGGAGGATTGAGCACTATGATGCACAGCTGGCACTTCCTGGCATGACAGGCCTCCCTGACAGCACTGGCAGTCCTCCCCTCCTCAGCAGTCACTGTGACTCCACCTGTGACTCATCTCCCAGGAAAAGAGAGCCTTGGGAAAGCACCCAGCCAGAAGGAAAAGCGGGCTGAAAAGGGACATGGAGGGCACACAGCGAGGAGGGAAGCTTGGAAGATGAGCAGAGGTGCCTGAACTCACCTCCTCCATTCCTCTGGCCACGAGGAGGGACAAACCCAACAAGCAGAGGGCACAGAAAGTGTCATCCCCAGCTCCTAACCATGAGGAAACTCTCCCTCGGGGAAACCCAGAGTGACCATGTAGTCAGAAAGACGGAAGTTCCCAGGGGCAACCCCAGCTTTTGAACTGGTTTGACTGGTGAGCAACTGGAAGCAGGGGGTCATTTGCAAGAGAAGGCAAGGATATGGAAGCAGTGCTCTCCTGGCAAAACTAACAGGAATAGAGGAGGTGTGTCAGGCTGCGATTTGCCAGGCTCCCCACCCTTCTCCTGTCTAAACCCTGGGTAACTGGGGCTGAGGCAGATGAACGGACCATCTGAGATACCCAGTTCACAGTGAGACAGGCAGACAGACAGGCAGACAGGAAACCCAGGGATGGCTGGTACCCAGTTCTGCTTGCCCTGGGGAGCCCCTCAGCCCTCAGCACCCAGAGGTGCCAGCTGAGCAGCCAGACAGAGGGACAGGCACAACAGGGCCATGCGGCAGGGATGGGGGAATATGGACAGTCCCAGCACTGCAGGGGCCCGGCCATGCACCCGCCCATGGCACAGTCTGTGCTGACACAGGATCTGGCACCAGACTGGATGTGGGCTTCCCCCTCCCCTGCAGACAATGCTGGCCTCCTGTCCCAGGGCAAAGAGCAGCCTTACCTCCATCCGACACAGCTGGGCCCTGTGGAGGTGGAAAGAAGAGAGGTGAGATTCTGCCAGTCTGGTGGAGTGGTACCCAGGCAGGCAGCAGCTTCAGGGCAAGCACAGTCTGAACCACGAGCAAAGGACACGGGATGCTGGCAAACACCACTCTGGTGTTACCTGCCCCATGGCAGAGGCAGGACACGGGGCTCCCAAATCATGGGCAGTGAGTAGGGATAGGGGGTTACAAGGGGTGCGCAGCTTTTCTCCCACTCCCCATGCCCTGGGGCCAGGCCAGCAATTGGGAAAGGACAGACGCTATCAGATGTAACTCTGCCAGCCTGACCAACCAGGGAGGAGAGAAGCAGCCTCCCCAGCACAGGAAGAGGAGGGGAGGAGGGGAGGGAAGGAAGGACAACCACAGCCCTAGGCAGGCAAACTGCCTGCTCCCTCCTTCCTTGGAGCCTGGAGCTACTGTAAGGCAGATGCTCAAAAACAGGGAGCGGGTGCTGCCAGCCCAGGGCACAGCAGGACCTGCTGGGCCACCCCAGATACCAGCCCCAGGGATGGAGTACCCCAGGACCCACAGCAAGCAGGGAGACGGGCAGAATCCCTGCAGCCAAAGCCCAGCCAAGCACTCACTGCACGGCACTGCCTCTCATTGCCTACTTGGGGCCACGCTGAAGTGGTGCCCTCACTGAAGTGGGTATCCTTGACCTGGCTGGTCAGTGCCCCCCACCCTTCCAGCCCCACACAACCCAGCCTACCCCACGCACTCCCTGACTGTCCCCATCCCAGCCTCACTATCCCACCCCTGCCTTTCTCTGCTACCCACCCCACAAGTCGCTGCCATGCCCCTTACCCCAGTCCCATGCACCCCTATCGTGCCAGCACCTTGCTCTTCCCATCCATCCCTGCTGCCAACTTTCACATAGCTCCAGAGCCCCACACATCCCATCATTGCTGACTCCTCTGACCCCATCCGCATCCGCCACTGCTTGTCCATTACCCCATTGTCACACATCTCCACTTAGAGCACTCTCCCAGCCTCATAAACCCCTGCTGCTCATTACCCCATCCCTGTATGTGCCTGCCTGCTAACCCAGCCCCACATGCTGCTGTCAGCCCTAAAACCCCTCTACATCTCTGCCTTCTTTGAATACCCCAGCCCCATCCTGCCCTGCCTGCTACCCCGTCCCACACTCTCCTGCCTGCCTGTTTTCGTAGCCCCGTACATCCCTCTGCCTGCACAGTATCCAGACCGAGACCCCTTGCCTGACTACTATCCTTTCCACTCTCCTGCCTGCCTGTTAGCTGGTCCCATACATCCCTCTTGCCCGCCTGTTATCCATTCCACACCCCCTTCCCACCTGGTACTCAGCCCCGCACCGCCGGGCGGGGCAGCCCCGGGGATGGAGACCGGCTCCCCGGGGATGGAGACCGGCTCCCCGGGGATGGGACCGGCGCCCCGGGGATGGGACCGGCGCCTCGGGCACTCACCATGCGCCCGTTGTGGACCACCAGGAGTTTGCCCTTGCCCTGCATCCCTGGCTCCGCCCGGCCCGCCGCGCTACCGGCGCGGCCCGCGGCCCCGCAGCATCCCCGGCTCTCGCTGCTCTCCCGGCCCGGCCCGGCGCTCCCGGCACTACCGCTTTCGGCTGCCACAGGAAGTGTCGCCAGGGGAACCGAGACCGCAGCGGGGGGAGCGGGGCCGCCCTCCGCCCCGCGCCGCCGGCACCGCCCCGGTGGGCACCGGCTCCAGCTCCGGGACATCAGCCGCCGTGGCGCCGCCGCGTCCCCGTCCCTGTCTCCATCTGCATCCACATCCGTGACCCCGTCCCCATCTGCATCCCTGTTCCCATCCCCATCCCAATCCCCATCCTCATGCCACTCAATCCCCATCCCCGTCACTGTCTCCATCTGCATCCACATCCGTGACTCCATCCCCATCTGCATCCCTGTTCCCTTCCCCATCTCCATCTGCATCCTGTTCCTATCCCAGTCCCTTGTCCCCAACCCCATCTATGTCCACATCTGTGATCCCATCCCCATCTGCATCCCTGTTCCTTTCCCCATCCCAGTCTCCATTCCTAGCACAGTCTGTGCTGCCTTGGGGTCACCACCCCATCACAGCACCGCTTTCTGCAGCTTGGGCAGCCTGAGAGGGCTCCTCTAGGTGATCACATCACTCCAGGAAAGAGGATTCAGGGGCAGTGCGGTATCAACACACCCAGCACGCCCTGCCACCAGCCTGGTGCTGCTTGCCCTGCTCACGGGGGTTTGGGGGTGGCCCCAGGGCTGGTGTTTGGGGAGAGCTGCCTGTGCCAGCAGAACCTGGCAGAGAGGAGCAGCGGACGTGCAGCTTGGAGTCACCAAACTGATGCCTAAGCAGTTTTGCCCATATCCTAAGGCTGGGGTTCCATGTTGATCAGCAACCACAAACCAGCGGAGGATATTTTTGGATATTTGTTAGGAAATTTCAGTAACTAATGGTACAGGATAAACCACAGAGCACCATGGCAACCCGCTCAGGGAAATGCTAATAATGGGGATGTAAGGTGGGTGATTAACCTATCAAAAGCAGAACCCTAACATTAAATTGGGTGCAGATTTATGCAGAGAAAAATGAAGCATTCCCACCATGAGCAGGCACAAAAGTGGAGTGGCACAAGCAACCACAGCCCTGGCAGGGTCTCCAGGCAGGGGGCAGTGAAAGGTGGCCCCTAAGGCTCCCCCTATATCCCCCATTGCTGCACAGAGCAGCAGTGGGATGAGGAGTGATTGTGCTGCTCCCCTTCCCTTTGTTGGAGTGTGGTTGTGTTGTTTGGCTTGGCTTTGCAACAGGAGTTATAAATAAAAATGTCTCTCCAAGAGTGCATGACTCATGGTCCTCACCGCAAGGATAACCTCTCTGCTAGGAAACCTGGTCTGAGGACTGAACTGCAGCATGCAGGAATCAGAGACATTGTTTAATTAATGTATTTAATCCAAATGTTGAACGGATAAGCCCCTCGCCCCATCTGGGCTGGGGTGGGCTGCTGGGCAAGGTCCCTCTGGACCCCTGTCCTGCGCCATCCCCAACCTCCAGCTGCCGACAGCCCAGCCCACCCTTGATCTGCTCCAGGGCCTGGTGGTTTCCCTCGGGTGGCAGTGGGTGACGTGGCCTCAGACAGCTTCAGCCTCAGCATTTCCTCCTGCCACCCTTGGAGGGGTCAGCTCGTGGGTGCTGATGGGAGGCTGTCACCCCGGTGCCCCAGGGCACGGCCATACCCGTGGGCACAGCACCCTCCCCAGGTGGGAGCCTGCCCCCATGGGGAGAGGGACGTCCCATGCCCCAGTGCCCCAGCCCAGGGGGACCTGGTTTATCCCGGCGGTACGCAACGGCGGGGCGACAGCTGGCTGGGGGATTTGCTGAGGGCATTATTTAATGCTGCGGGTAAATGGAGGAAC
This sequence comes from Acropternis orthonyx, assembly GCA_035583155.1. Classification (NCBI taxonomy): domain Eukaryota; kingdom Metazoa; phylum Chordata; class Aves; order Passeriformes; family Rhinocryptidae; genus Acropternis; species Acropternis orthonyx. Next base: position 14,978,246 of record JAWWEU010000029.1, read on the forward strand.
AGCAGCTAATTCTGGAGCCCGTAATCCTCTTCCTCCCCCGGGGACGGGGAGCATGCCAGTCACGCAGCCGCCGGCGGGCCCTGGGGACCGGCCCTGGGCAGCTCCCCGGGTGTGCTGTGGGCCGGAGTGACTCCCGGACCATGGGTGATGTGCAGAAGGTAAGTGGGGCCCGGTGACACCTCACCTGCTCCAGGGTGGGTGTGCACCAGCTCCCAGCTCCAGCGCTGGGCAGGCTGGCACAGCAGGGCTCTACCCCGGGCACATCCCCCACCCCTGGCACACCCGGGAGCTGGCAAAGGTCCTGGGGCAGGGACAGCACACCAAGACGGGGAGGAATTGAGGCTCTGCGGATCTGCCATGGGGTGACCCCAAGCCTGGACGCTTTGGGAGCAGAGCCCTGGTGCTCGCTCAGGCCATAGACACAGGGTACCCACGGCCAATGGGGCACCCAGTTCCCCCACCAAAATGAGGGTGCCCTGCAGCCACCCAGCACCCCACAGGGCTCCCCCAGCACCCCACAGGGCTCCCCCAGCACCCTGTGCCCCTAGGGGCTGCTCTCCGTCATCCAGAGGCTGAAGGGTTCGCCAGAGCAGGAGCTCCGCATTGTCCTGCTGGGGCTGGACAACGCAGGGAAGACGACGCTACTGAAGCGCCTGGCGTCCGAGGAGGTCAGCACCATCACCCCCACCCAGGTAGGTGCTGCTGGGGGCCATGGACAGCGGGGGGTGAGGAGGGACAGGTCCCGCCCGTCCCTTGGGTGACGCCAGGGTTTGTGTTCCTGCTCAGGGTTTCAATATAAAGAGCGTCCACTCCCACGGTTTGAAGCTGAACGTCTGGGATATCGGGGGGCAGCGCTCCATCCGCCCGTACTGGAAGAAGTATTTGGGCAGCACAGACCTACTGGTGAGTGGGGCAGCCTCCCACAGCCCTGTGTGTGGAGAGCTGTGCCCCTTGTGCAGGGCCCCCAGCAGTGGTGTGTGGGCCCCACAGAAGGGCTGTGCAGCCAGGCAAGAAGGAGCCCCTGACTGTCCCTTTTGTCCCCACTGCAGATTTATGTCATTGATAGTGCCGACCAGAAGCGTTTCGAGGAGACAGGGCAGGTATGAAGGGTCCAGTGCGGTGGTGGGGGGTGGCTGTGGGGTCCTGGGGCCAGAATCTGTCTGGCACCAGCTCTTTGAGGACAGGAGGATGGAGCAAGGCTGCTCTCAACCGTGGGGCAGTGCTGCAGTGGGGGCCATGCTGTCCCCAGAGCTCTGTGGGAAGGGCTCAAGATCAGTCTCAGCAGACAGAGACACCCCCTTCTATGGCAGAACTCTGGGAATGAAGCTCTGAGAGGGGAAGATGAGACTCCCAGTGCCAGCCTCGGCTGTTCTGGCACCAGGCAGCAATGTGGGTGTGCCAGACAGCACGGGACTGGCAGCAGCCTCCTGCAGCTGCCCTTTGTGCTGGGGACAATTCAGCCCTCAGGTAGCCATCCATGTGGCTCCTGGGCCTGTGGAGCTTCAGGGGGTCATGTCTCTCCCTCGGAATGTCAAGACCTCACAGCTCCTTTGCCTGCAATAAGAGAGAGGGGATGAGGCTCTCTGTGGGCTGAGGTGTCCAGCCCACCCTGTGAGAAGGTTCTCTCTTGGCAGGAGTTGGCAGAGCTCACCGAGGAGGAGTCCCTCACGGGGGTCCCGCTGCTGGTGTTTGCCAACAAGCAGGACCTGGTGACTGCAGCTCCCGCAGATGAAATCGCAGAAGGGCTGAACCTCCACACCTACCGGGACCGGGAGTGGCAGATCCAGGCCTGCTCAGCCCTGTCTGGGGAAGGAGTGCAGGTAGAGATGGGGGCTCTGCAGAGAGGGGAGAGGATCCAAGGGCCTGCCATGCTCCTGGGGCTGCGCTCACAATCTCACTTTGCTCCAGGATGGGATGAACTGGATTTCCAGTCAGATCGTGAACAGAAAGAAGTGAGAGCTGCGAAGTGCCACGTGGGACTGAGCTGCAGGTCCCTACACACAGCCGACCCCTTGGTCCCTCAGCTCCCCCCAAGGCTCTGCTGAGCTTCAGACTGCCATGCTCAGGCGAATTTCCCACCCAGTCTTCCACTAATCAGTTGGCTTCTCCTCTCCCACCAGCCTCTTGGGCTTCCACGGGCTCCTCGTACCTCCTGACCCTGCCGCAGCCCCCGTGCTGTTGGAGCGAAGCACATCCCACCACGCCAAGGGCTTGCACACCTCCGGCGTGAGGACCTTCCCAGGAACTGTAACTCCACACCGCTGGCACACCCCGCCGGGGCAGCTGCCTCGGGAAAGCCTCTGTTCGGAGCACCTCTCGCTGGCCAGAGGAGTTCCCACGGGTGCACAGGACCCGGGGCGAGCACGGAGACAGCGAGGACGTGGCTGGGCAGACGCAGCGGGCGGCTTTCCTCGCCCGGTGCCCGCCCTGGTGCAGCCACTCCGTGAGTGCCGCCGAGGGGCTGCTCTGCCGGAGCCCCCGGGACCCAAACGCGCCCAAACCAGGGCTGCCGTCGGCTCGCTGCAGATGCCCCTGCGGAGGGCTGCGGGATTTCGCCCCGGGATTCGGGCGGAGGGACGGGCTGAGCCCCGCCGGAGCAATAAAGCTGCTGTGACCTCCGCGCTGCCTCCGACGGTCCTTCCCGCTGCACACCGGGGTCCGGAGCGGCTCCCGGGACACTTCTCGGGGTTATTCCCGGGGCTATTCCTGGAGCTATTCCCGGGGCGGTTGCCGGGGACGGGGCCGTTCCCAGAGCCGTTCCCAGGGCTATTCCCGGGGCGATTCCCGGCGCCGTTCCCGTCGGGGCGGGTCACGTGTCCCGTGACGGCCCCCCCCCCCCCCCGGGAGACCGGGCGGACTACGCCCCCCGGCATGCCCCGCGCCGCCGCGCAGGCGCAGTACGCGCCGGGAGGGCGCCCGGGCTCCCCCTCCCGCCTCCCGAAGCGCAGCGGGAGCCTCGCGCCCGCTCTGGCCACGCCCCCCTTCCCTGCCATAGGCGGGCGGGGCTGCCGATCACCCCCGGGGGCGGGACCGCGGCGGCGTGCCGGCTTCTGATTGGCCGCAGCGGTTGCGGGGCGGGGCCCGGGGCGGGGCGGCGGAAGGCGGAAGCGGAGCATGGCGGCGGGTGCGGGCGGGCTGGCGGCGGCGGCGCTGCTCCTGGCGCTGGCCGGGCCGTGCCCGGCGCTCGCCGAGCTCACGGACGGCAACAGCGAGCACCTGAAGCGGGAGCACTCGCTCATGAAGCCGTACCAGGGTGAGCGCGGCGCCGGGCGGGCGTGCCGTGCGCCCCGGGAGCGGCCCGGGCTGATCCGCGCTCCCTTGGCCCCTTTGCAGGCGCGGGCTCGGCCGCGATGCCGCTGTGGGACTTCCAGGGCAGCACCATGGTCACCAGCCAGTACGTCCGCCTGACGCCCGACGAGCGCAGCCGGGAGGGCTCCATCTGGAACCGCGTGGTGAGAGCCCGGGGGGAGGCGGGCGGGGGTCCCTGGCGGCCCCGCCGCCGTGCCCGGCTCCCTCCCTGACGCCTCTGGGGGTCTGTCCCACAGCCCTGCTTCCTCAAGGACTGGGAGCTCCACGTCCACTTCAAGATCCACGGAGCCGGCAAGAAGAACCTGCACGGGGACGGGCTGGCGCTGTGGTACACGCAGGATCGCCTGGTGCCGGGTCAGTGCCGGGGGTCGGCAGCACATGCACCCTGTCCCGGAAGGCAGCTGGGCAGGGAGAGCCTCCGAGCTCCCTCTGGCTGGTTTCACCAGGCCGGGGTGACGTGTCCTGTGTGTTCTGCCTTGGGGAGCCCTCAGCCACCTGCCTGGCAGTGAACGGCTGGTACAGCTCAGAAGTCTCTGAGCATCATTTCTGTCCCAGAGCCTTCTGTCTCCAATGTTCTGTCCTGTTCCAGGGCCTGTCTTTGGCAGCAAGGACAAGTTTCACGGGCTGGCTATTTTCCTTGACACGTATCCCAACGATGAAGCGACGGAGGTGAGTGGTCCAGGGAGTCTGTGCAGTGCCCAGGAAGGTGTTTTCTTCCTGCTCCAAGTGCTTCATACCCAGTCCAAGGAAAAGTCTCTTCTTACTTGAGCATGGTCTGCTCTTCCTGTCCTGGGAGCTGGTAAAGGGAAGAGTTTGTGTGTGCATTTATGGTGATAAGAAGGTCCTTTCTCCTTCGTGTGCTGCTGTTCGCTACACAGAGGTTTCCCAGGCGTTTCCTTCTGCACATGAGAACAGGCACAGGGCTGGTGTCAACATTCATCCTGAGTGTCATTTCCTGAGCTCTGTGCTTTGGTTGCTCAGTCCATGATGTTTCCGGTCTTGTTTTCTCCTTGCAACCTGGGTATCTCTGTAAGGAACTCCTGGGTTGGCTCTTTGCTCCAGATTTCCTTGTGGCCACAGTACAGATCAGTCCCGTGGGGGCTGAGGATCTTCTATCCTGCTCTGTGTTTTTAGGTCTCATGATGGCACAGTCAGAAAACAAAGCTGTGCTTTGAGGTCTGTACCACCAAAAAATGTGATGCTTCAGCTGTAAAACACCTGGAAATGACCCATTTCCCTGTTACCTTGATGTTCATGGGAGGTGAACTCCTGCCTCCAGTTGGCCTCTCCTGGTCTATGAAATGTACTGACTACAAAGCCCTGTGTGTGGTTTTGCTGCTCATGTGGGATTTCTGCCCATTCTGGGTCTCGCGCTCTGTTCTTGCACTTCTTGTGTTCAAGGAATGACGTGGCACTCAGTGCTCTGGTCTGGTTGGCAAGGTGATGATGGGTCACAGGTTGGACTTGATATCTCAGAGGTCTTTTCCAGCCTCAGTGATTCTGTGACTTTTATCCAGCCACTCTGCCAGTCTGGGGCTGTCACTGCCCTGGCCATGCGGTACAGGGTGGGCTTATTCACAGAATCACAGAATGGAGGTTGTGATATGAAGGTCAGAACTGGGGACTTGGCTTTGGCAGAACAATTTCTGGCTCAGTTTAGAAGATCTTTGCATGGAGAAGCAGCCGTGATTCTATGGTCCTGTGCTCCACACCTGACCACGGTGCTCCCATCCTGCCCTCGCTGAGGGCACAGCGGCTGTGGCTGTGCAGTCCCCCCAGCAGCTGCTCTGTGTCCCCCCACAGCGGGTGTTCCCCTACATCTCCGCCATGGTCAACAACGGCTCCCTGACCTACGACCACAGCAAGGACGGGCGCTGGACGGAGCTGGCCGGGTGCTCCGCCGACCTGCGCAACCAGAACCACGACACCTTCCTGGCCGTCCGGTACTCCCGGGGCCGGCTCACGGTGAGACCCGCCGTGGTCCTGCACGTTCAGTGGGGCAGGGATTAGGGGAGGGGGTTACTGGAGCAGGAAGTGACCTGGAGGTGGGTTTCCAGGCTCATCCGCCTGCCTTTCCAGCAGCTCCAGCTCCAAAAGAGCAGCAGGGTAGGGGTGAGCCTTCCTGGTGTGACCCTGCCTTCGTGTTGCAGGTGATGACAGATGTGGAAGACAAGAATGAATGGAAGAACTGCATTGATATTGCCGGGGTGCAGCTGCCAACCGGCTACTTCTTTGGTGCTTCTGCTGGCACTGGAGATCTCTCTGGTGAGAGGGGGCTTTGCTTGGGGGAATGTGTCATGGTTGGAGCCTGGACTAGGTGATCCTGCCTTGGCAGGGGGGTTGGACTAGATGATTTCCGGTGGTCCCTTCCAAGCCCAGCTATACTGTGATTGTGTGACTATAACACTGTGGATGCACTGGATGGCTTCCATGGCTTCCTTTCCCTGAATTGTTCACCAGGCTCTTGCAACACTCTTGAGCAGGGATGTGTGGCCAGGGGAAGGAGGCACATGACAGCCAAGGAGCATCTTGGATTGCAGTTTGATACCTGGGGATGAGGGTGGCTTGAGAGGGAAGCAGACTGGTCCGAGGGGTGCTCTGAGTGCCTGGACATCTCTCAGAGCTCCTGACAGTGTTTGGTGCTGATGGCTGTTCCCCAGACAATCACGACATTATCTCGATGAAGCTGTTCCAGCTGATGGTGGAGCACCCTGTAGAAGATGAGACCGTTGACTGGACCAAGATCGAGCCAAGCGTCAGCCTCCTTAAATCCCCCAAAGGTGAGTCCGTGGGCTTCGAAGACCTTCCCTGGTGGGTTGGAATGTTGCCGTTGGAGCTGTGACACCCTGTGAGACACCGAGCTTGGGTCTGTCCCTTTAGCTGTTCTTGTCCTTACAGACAACGTGGATGACCCGACGGGGAATTTCCGCAGCGGGCCGCTGACGGGCTGGAAGGTGTTCCTGCTCCTGCTCTGTGCACTGCTGGGCATCATCGTCTGTGCCGTGGTGGGAGCCGTGGTCTTCCAGAAACGCCAGGAGCGGAACAAGCGTTTCTACTAGTAGAACACCTGTGTCCAAACCCATCTTTTCTATGGGGAGCTGTAAAAACTGTGGTTTCTAAACGCTGTTTCTGAGAAATACCAGAAGTATTTTCTTACCTGTCTGTTTGGCTGTAACCCCCTGCCCGGCCCTTGGCCTCAAGTGGATTGGACCAAGGAGGGTGATGCCCTCTGGACCCCCAGAGCTGTGGTGTTGGAGCCTGGAGGTTACTCCCCAGTTTTTCCAGCGCTCCCCCGGCCAGCTGGGAGCTGCCATGCTGCCTGGGGCAGGTGTGAACGTGAGGGGCTGTGGGGAGGGGGCTGTGAGTGGGGCATTAAAGGACTGACACCACTTGTGCCTCTGGCTCTGTCTGAGTGGGGAGAAGGGGGACTCTCCTTGGAGGGAGGATGGGAAGCTCCAATTGGATGGGGGGCTGAAAGAATTGGAACTAGGGGAGTGCTTTTCCTGGGGGTGGGTCGGCAGTTCTGCAAGGGTCCCGAAGTGGGGGGAAGAAGGCGGGGGGTGGTCTGTGTTCTCCGGAATCTCCCGTGGGGATGCGATGGTAGTGGGGATGCCCCTGCGTTCCCGGAGGAGGGGAGCCGGGGCGGGGGGCGGTGGCGGGGGGATGTCCTCGCCGGTTGGTCCCGCCTGCGTCCCGCCCCGTTCCGCCGGCGGAAGGGAAAGGGGGCCGTGTTTCCGGGGGAGCGGCGGGCACCGCCAGCGTGTCCCCGGGCGGCGGGGCCGGGGCCGGGGGGCCACCATGGGCCCGGCCCGCCGCAGGGATGCGCTCCGGCTGCGCGGCGGCGGGTGAGCCCGGGGGGGGCGGCACGGCGGGGAGCTGGGCAGGGGGGTCTGGGCATTGGGGGGGTCTGGGTATGGGGGGCTCTGGGCAGGGGGGGTCTGGGTATAGGGGTGTCTGGGCAGGGGGCGGTTGGGTATGGGGCGTCCCGGGCATGGGGGGGGTCCCCCCGCCCGCTGACCCCGCGCCGTGCCCCCAGGCCCTCGCCGCTCCCTCGCATCTTCCCCGGCCGCCTCTCCGCCTTCCCGCTGTTCCTGCTGGCGCTGCTCCTGGGCTTCGCCTCGCTGCTCTGGCTCCAGCTCAGCTGCTCGGGCGAGGGGCCGGTGTCCGGCGGGCAGGAGCGGGGGGCTCCCCGCCAGCCCTGCCCGCCCCCCGCCCCGCTCCCGCCGGCCCGGGACGACCCGTCGTGGGGCCCGCACCGGCTGGCGCTGCTCGTGCCGTTCCGGGAGCGCTTCGAGGAGCTGCTGACCTTCGTGCCCTACATGCACCACTTCCTCAGCAAGAAGAAGATCCGCCACCGCATCTTCATCCTCAACCAGGTGGATCATTTCAGGTAGCGTCCCTGCCGAGCGCCGGGAGGGTCTCCTGGGCATGCACAGGGCAGTGGGACATGGGGGCAGGGTGTGGTGTTCTCCACGAAGCTGCTCATTCTAGAGCTTAGAGAAGGATAAAGGTGTTTGTCTTCCCTCTTCCTTAGGAAGACTCACGGAATCCTCTACCCCCAGGTATTTAGGGTTTCTCCCCAGTGTCATAGGTCTGCAGCAGCAAAGATGTGGGGACTCTGATACAGACCATGGTGTGTTTGGAAATGCTGTTGCTTGTCCTCTGCTCGCTCTGCCTGGAGAAGCAGGGGTGCAAGTTCAGGACAGGGAATGTTGCGTCTGTGTGTCTCTGTTTGGTTGGACATTGAGCAGTGAGGAGTGTGGCAGAGAGATGTGAAGGGACAGTGGCGACTGTGTGTGGCACTGAGAGCCCCACGTCCTGTGGCAGGTTTAACAGGGCATCCCTGATCAACGTGGGCTTCCTAGAGAGTGGCAATGACACCGACTACATCGCGATGCACGACGTCGATCTCCTGCCTCTCAATGAGCACCTGGACTACAGCTTCCCGGAGGCAGGGCCCTTCCACGTGGCATCCCCAGAGCTGCACCCGCTCTACCACTACAAGACCTACGTGGGCGGCATCCTGCTGCTCACCAAGCAGCACTACGAGTTGGTGAGCACGTGGGTGGGATGTTCTGGATGCTCTGGGGCAGGGGCTACGACATTATCGTGGTGAACAGGTCTGTGCTACGTGATTGGGAAGCAGGGAGAGGAGTCAGTATGGTTTGGGGGGACAGAGCCTGTGGTCTGAGCTGGTGGGGGGCAGGAGAGGGGAGGCTGTGCTGGTGCTCAGGGCTTGTGCTGCTGGTGTCTGCTCCTCTGAGGCCATGGAGCTGTGCTGGGCAATGGCTGGTATGGTGCTCTTCTTGTTCCAGTGCAACGGCATGTCCAACCGCTTCTGGGGCTGGGGACGGGAGGACGATGAGTTTTATCGACGTATCAAAGGAGCTGGTCTCCAGGTGAGAGGTCTCCATACTCTCCTGGGTTGAAATTGCCCTTTTTCATGTCTTTTCATCTGGCCCCTACTGTGGCTGTCCAGGCTGGGGACTGGGGAAGGCAGCCCTGCACTCCCTGCTCCAGCAGCAGGTGCAGAAGTTTTCCAGTGGCTTTACAGAAGCTTTGCTGTTCTCCCAGGTTCGCCGTCCTTCTGGAATCACAACTGGATACGAGACTTTCCAGCACCTGCATGACCCAGCCTGGAGGAAGAGAGACCAGAAGCGCATTGCTGCACAGAAGCAGGTGAGACCTCTGGTCAAGGGGAACCACGGGAGGCTTGGGTTGTGATCACTGTGTGCTCTGAGCCCTCCTTGCTCACGTCCTCCCCTGCCAGCACTGTGCTCCCTCCCCAGGCACTGGGTGCTTCCCTTTTCCAGTGTGAGCTGAACAGTCTTTCTCTTCCCCAGGAACAGTTTAAGGTGGATCGGGAGGGAGGTCTAAACAACGTGAGGTACCAAATTGAGTCACGGACTGATCTGAGCGTGGCAGGAGCCCCTTGCACCGTCCTTAATATCTTGCTGGACTGTGACACAAATGAGACCCCCTGGTGCACGTTTGGCTGAGCCTGTCCCTGTGTGCCAGTCGTGTTTGCTGTGCTGGTGCCAAGACTCTGGGGCTGCCGTAGAGCTGCTTGGAGCAGGCAGGATTTTGGCAGCGGATGAGCATGGCAGTTCTGGTGAGACACACAGGAGCAGACGAGGCCAAGAACTGGGCTTTGCTGGGACCAACAGAAGAAGAGGCTGAGAGTGGGACTCGGTGGTGTCGCTGTGGATGCTGGTGCTGCCTCCCAGGGCAGGCGCAGGAGGTGGTTTTCTTGTGCTGGAGGTGCCTGAGCCGCCACCCAGCTCAGAGGACAATAAAGAACTATCAGGGCAGTTGTGTGTTACAAATGCCCTGGGCTGGGCTGTGCTGTACTGCTCTGTTTTCTTGCTCCCTTCACCTTCCTGGCTTCAACACAGCTGGTCTGGCTTGGCCCTGGCTGTGCTCTGTGTGACAGGCGAGCTGGGAGCTGCTCTGGTTCAGAGGCCGAGCCAGTCTGAAATGGGCTCTGAGTGAGATGGTGCCTGTTCCAGCTGCCCAGGTACCCTCAGGGCTGGGCTGTGGTGACTCCACTGCAGGAAGTGGTTGTGGTTAAGCTGTGCCCTGAGCCCAGGGATCTGCAGCCCTGCTGGATGTCAGTACTTGCAGGCCGGGACCTCTCTTTGGATTGAGGAGGAGAGTTCTGGCTGAGCTGCTCCTTTTCTTGCCTGCCCTCTGTGGCATGGGCTGCCTCAGCCTGCTGGGGTGGCTGGAGAATCTGCTGTCTCCCCAGAAGTGCTGAAGGGAACTGGGATCTGCTCTGGCCCTGCATCCCCTGTCCTGGGAAGGACTGGCTGCCAGGCTCTCTGCAGTGCTGGTGGAACTGGGAGGATGGTGTGGGAGAAGTGTGGGAATTGGGACGGTTGCCCCTAACCTGCCTGAGCTGCGAATAACAAGAGCTGCTCTGGGCAAGGTGGGGGCTGGGATGCTCCAATTGAAGGTGGGAAGGGGGGTGGGTTTTGGTTGATAAGGGAGAGGCAAGTCTTGGAAGGGACCAGGCTCTAGGTCCCACCCGCTCACTCCAGCCACCTGGCCCTGTCTCTCCACCAGGCCGGTTTCTCCCATGTCGTGGCAGCCCAGAGACTTGGTTGGCAAAGCTGGGAAGGTCCCAGGGGGTGAGAAGAGATGCTGAGGGCTGCCAGTTGTTATAGTTCGGTAGAAATCAGCCAAACCAGCAGCGTCTGCTGGGAAGTGGGATGTGTAGAGCTGGGCAGGAGGGATGGGGGGGCCACATGCTCTCAGGACCCAGCTGTCACGACCCAGGTGGGAGCAGAAGCTGTGGAGCAGTCCCTGCTCATGCTGGGAGTGAACAGGTACTGTGCCCTCTGGGATGCTGCCACTCACCCTCATCTGCTGAGGGTGGCAGAAATGCCCAAAAAATCTCAAGGGAGACCCCTGCCAACACTGGGTTCCTCTCTTCCATGATCAGCCTGGCCTGGCCGTAGGCTTGGGCTGCTGGGTGATTGGTGCTGTGTCACTCCAGAGCGGAGGGTGCTCGGGCTGGGTCACAGATGGTGCCATGTGTGGGCCTGCACTGTGCTGCTCTGGGGTCTTGGCACACATTTTGGGTACTGCTGCCTCCTCAAGCTGGGCAGACCCTGTTGAACAGCCAGTACCCCTCTGTTCAGCCCCATCACCAGCACTGGCACCAGGCCCTCCGCGCTTCCTGGCCCCTTCTGTCCCTGTCCCTTGCCTGGCGCTTCCCAGAGCGGTCGCTTTGCCTTCCCAGACGGAAGCTGTTGCCATCTTGGGAAGACAAGCAGCTCTGGGGAAGTGTGCTGGGATGAGGGAGGCAAAAGCATCAGAGCCAAGTGAGGGGGTCGTGTACCATGTAGGGGCTGTGGGATGGGGTGTCTGAAGAGATCTGGTGCCATCTGTTCTCTGTGCTGCACTAGAGCTGGGAAAGGAGTCTGGAGCCCTCGAATGGGGTGTGAGTGGGGCTGTCTGCAAGGCAGGGGTCGAGGTGGCAGTACAGGGTAGAGAGGATTGGCCTGTGCTGTTCTGTATCATGGAAAGGGCATGCTCAGCCTTGGGGTGATGTGGGGATGTGCTACCCAAGACCTCCCACCAGCCTCTCCAGCCTAGTGGCCCCAAAGCAGTGCTGATACCTGGCACGAAGATTGCTGGTTGGCTTGGACACCTGGTGCACTGCTCCAGGGGTGTTCCCATGACCAGTCATGTCCCTTGCTGTGGGCAGCCAGAGGGAGATGTCAGCCCAGCAACCCCACTCCTGTATGTCTGTGGTGCAGGTTTTGGGATTGGCCACCTGTATTCCAGCCACTTCCTGTTGCCTGAACCACAGCCAGGGCTGGCAGAGGCAGATCAAAGTATTTCTCTACACCGTTCAAAATAGATGACACAATTTCAGGCAGGTTTCATGGAGATGTAGCTATGCAGAAACAGAGCATATGTGCACCTCACACTTCGCTCAGTGCTACAGGCTCCTCTCCCGCTGCCTGGCAGCTATTTCTCAGCTCTGCTCGCAGCCCCCTCATCCTCCGGTTGCTTTTGTGGAAGAGGTGCCATGCTGGAGACCCGGCTTCCTTTTATAGCCCTGAATGTGACTTGGAGGTCGCTCAGCTCCACTCCCCCCACGCACTTTGATATTAGCAATAGCCCAGCAGGAGCGGATGAAGTTTTTCCCCATCGCCTTCCTGCAGATGGATAACACTCTGCCTGCTGTCCCAGGAGCCCTGCAGAGCCGAGCCAGAGGCCTCCCAGCATTCTCATGCTCTCAGCAACCCTGAGGAGAGCATCAGAATGCTAAGGGGCAGAGAGGGGCCTGGAATCTCAGCCCTGCCCCTCTGCAGCCCCCCTTCTGAGGTCCCAATTGCTGCCAGTGAGGCTGTGTGGGGGCTGCTGCAGGCACAGCAATCGGTGGCTTTTATTGCTAAGTTGTTCTAAACCGGATGGTTCCAGAGCTGTTTGCTGGTGGAAACATGAAATTGCTGTAGTTTAATTGTTGGGGGGGCTTGGGGGGTAAGGTGAGTGGAGAGTGGGGACTGGGGAAAAACTGACGGGAGGCAGGAGCATTTCTGCTCAGAGAAGAGGGCATGGAGGAATGGGGCTCTGCAGAAATATATCCCGGGGAGACGTGCTAGGGGCATGGTGCAGCAGGAAACGGGGCAGACGGGAAAGAGGGGTGCGGCTGTGACCAGCACCCGTTGCAGTCAGCCCGGCATCACTGGGACCTGCCTGGTCCAAGCCCCGTGGGATGATACCTGTCCCTGCCGGTTGCCGGTGGGGCCCCGCTCATGGCTGAGCTCCAGGCAGAGGGCTGGGGCATCGCAGACACGTTCCTGGTGCCAGCAGGGTGGGAAACGGCACCATTGGGAAGAGCCCCCGCATTCAGAGGCCACGGTGGTGCGGCTCCGGCGTGCGGTGGAAACAGGGAGGCTGGGCCGGAGAGAGCGGAGCGTGCCTTGGCAGCGCACCCAGGACACTGCCAGCATGTGAGCCCGGCGAGCAGGGACCGGGGACAGTGTGTGTGTGTGGGAGAGCACTGGCAGCACAGCTTGAGGAGTCGGGTGTGCGGCGGGGGGGAGCTGGCAGCGAGCGGGGTGCGAGTGTACCGGGTACGAGCGTCCCCCAGACTGGGGACGGTGCGGGCGCGATCCCTTCCCGCACACAGACGGGCATGGAGAGGGAGCGGGACCCCTGCAGGTGTCTTGCTCCTCCAGGAGGCCGGAACGCCGTGCCCAGGTCCGGCCCGTGGCGGGATCTCTGCGGCTGCCACGCTGCGATGGGTGGCAAGTGACAAAACCGGCTCCGGGCCAGGATGTGGCAGCAGCGCTGATTCAGAGGGATGGAGCGTGTCGCGTCTCGCTGGCGCCAGGCCAGGCGCTGGGGCAGGTGGGGGTGCACCATGTCCCCCGGGGGCTTGGGGGGCTCCTGCCCACCCGTGGGTGCTGTGAGCTGGGGGCACGGGTTTGTCCTGCAAGAGGAGGGTGCAGGGATTGTCCTACGGTGCTGAGACCCCTCTCCGCAGGTACGAAGCAAAATACTTCTCTGGGCTATACGAGGGGATACCAGCCCCGCGCCACGGCGGGGCTGTAGCTCGGGGAGGGGGGTGCTTTGCGGGGGTCTCCCCGCAGTTTGGTGGAGGGGGGTGGTTTGCGCAAGGAGCGCTCGGCGCTACCCGCAGCCAGCCCTGCCCCGCCCCGCCGGCGGGCACGGCCGGGCCGCCCCGCCTCCTTCCTCCTCTTTCCTCTTCCCTCCTCCTCCTCCTGCCGCTGCCCGCCCCTCCCGTCCCACCGCCCCCGCGCCGCGATTTGCCGGTGCCGGCCCCGCCCGCCGCCCCGCGCGGCCCGGCCGAGGGGCGCGTTCAAACGCGGCGAGGGAAGGAGCGCGGAGCGGAGCCGTGCGGGACCGCAGCGCCGCCGGCATGGTGAGTGCGGGGCCGGGGCGCCCCCCAGCCCCAGCCCCCTCCCCGCGGTGCGCCCCGGCGAGCGGGGCTTTGTCCCGGGCCCGGCCCCGGGCACCGACCGCCCCCTCCGCCTTCGCCCGTGCCGGAAATTCCGGCGGGGGCTGTGCGGGACCCGCGCTCACCTCCCCGCAGCATCCCCCGCGCTGCCCCGCCGGTCCCTCCCGCACGGGGTGGGAAAGGAAAAGGGTTGATGGCCCTATCCTGCCCGGGCACGGCCGGGGCTGGGAGCAGGTCCCGAAGGAGCCGGGCTGGCCGGACCGGTGTTTTGCCGCCTGGAGGGTGATCCCCTCCCTGCCCCAGGCAGGACACCTCCGGGCTCCCCCGGCGTTTCCCAAACCTCCCACAACCTGACCTACTTCCTCGGCCGCCTGTGCCGGGAGGAGCCGCTGCGGGGCTCGGCCGGGCTGCTCCCCAATGCTGGCGGCTGGATGAGCATCCACTCCCCCGCCGCGCCACTGTGCGAACATCCTTGTCCCCCATCCCCGGTGGCACCGCAGACGCGCCAGATCCTTCCAGTGGGTCCATCCCTGGTACCCTTCGTGGGGTGCCGGTGCCCGGAGCAGGTGCTGGGCTCGCAGAGGGAGGTGACAGCACAGGCCGGGAGCTGTCAGACAGGTTTGTGCGTGGCAGCAATTAAAAGCGGGGTGTTTGTTTACCCGGCGCGTGGTGCTGAGAACCAGGGCAGCTTCCTGGGTGTAACCCGGCCCCGGAGCCCTCGGCGAGGCTGGGAGCCATGCTGGGGGCTGTGCCTCGTCCCTGCCACGTTCGCCGTGTCCCCTTCACCGGTGTGAGCCCATCGTTCCCCCTCCCTAGCGCTGGGCAGCCAGAGCCGAGGCCGAAAGCATCCTCTCATCCTTCTTCCCCCGGCCACCTGCGCAGGAAGCTGCATTGTCCCATCAGCATCCTGCCCCTTCCCACCGCCCTCGCACCATGTCCGGCCATGGGATCCCCGGCACGCACACAGCAGCTGGGCTGTGGCTGCCTCATCCTTGCCCGGCTCTGGGGTGGGAGTGCCTGCAGATGGAGTGGGGCTGTGGTGGAGCTCGCCCTGCGAGGTGCAGGAGCCCCACGCTGTGCTTGAAGTGTCCCCGTGGTGCCAGAGAGGTGCCCGTCCCCTGCGCACCCGGGGGAGGCCAAGCCGATGGGCATCCCCAGGGGCGTTTTAGGGAGGTCTCCAGAGGGAGTCTGGACGCAGAGGTCTCACGGGGTGGGTGGGTGCCGCGGGGCCGGGGCTGGCGCCAGGCCCGGGCAGGTGCTGCCGGCTCCCGAACTCGCCCGCCTGGCTGGGCGGCAGGTGCCTGTTCTGGTGGCAGCCCCGGCCGCGGGCGGGAGGTGGGGCTGGGTGTGGGAGGGAGGCGCTGCACGGGGGGGGGGGCAGCAGCGGGGAGCCCCCGCCCCGGTCGGTGCTGCACCCTGGCACCCCTTTTCCCGGCTCCTGGCTCCCCCAGGGTGCTCCACGGGAGATGGCGGGGCTGTCCCAGTGCCAGGAGGCTGGGTGGGTCCTTGGGGCTGGCTGGGAAGGGGGGTGCCAGGGGTTTAGCAAGTCCCGGCTGCCCGGAATCACTGACTCTGTCTCTCCCCTGGCAGTGCTGGTACTGGGCTTTTCTCTAATTCTCCATGGCAGCAGCACAGGGTCCTGTGACCTGTGAGCCCGACACCCGTGTCCTTGGCACCTACCTCTCCTCAGAGCCCGTTGGTGTTGTTGGCAGCATGGGCAGTGTGGGCAGCCTGGTGGAGAAGCAGGACCTGTCCCCCCTGGAGCTGCGGGCCCCACTGGGGGGCTCACGGGGGCTCCGGCAGCCCGACGGCTTGTTGCGGAAGGGGCCGAGCCAGCGGGAGCTCTTTGGGTACCTGCACGGGGCCAAGAAGGAGCTGCGGTCGGAGCGGAAGCACCAGACGTCAGGCACCTGCTACAAGAGGGACTATGAGAGTGACCGCGAGAACCGGTCCCCCGAGCGCTGCTCCCGGGAGCATCACCGTGGGGCTGACTTCTCCAAGAGCTCCCTGCCGGAGCGGGGCCGCTTCGACAAGGTGAGTCTGTGGAGGGTCCTGGAATATGTCCTGGTCTGCGAGAGGATGGGGCTGGAGCGAACGGTCCATGCTCCCCTGGATGGGATGTGGGGATTTGAGGATGTTCAGGGATATGTGGCTGGGAGCAAGAGGGTTCTCCCTGGCTGTGGGGGCTGCTGGGCTCATGTTGACCCTGCTCTTGTTTTTCAGTGTCGTATCAGACCCTCGGCCTTCAAGGCAGTGGCTGGGAAGGGACTGGTCTCCATGCAGGGCCTGTCCTCGTCCAAGGGGCAGAAGTTGTCCAAGAGCAATGGCAGCCTGCACACGCTGCTGTCGCAGAGCAGCACGGCAGCCCCGCAGCAAGGCCCGCTCCGCACCCACCTGCTCCACGCCATCAGCCTGGATGAGGCCTCCGACTCCAGCCACAACTCCATCCAGAGTTTCCCATCCTACGGCTCCCGCCTCAAGCCTGCCCAGAGCCAGTTCAGCGCCTCCATGGGCCACATCAACCACATCGGGGGCTCCTTGGACAGGGTCTCCCGGAGTCCCAGAGACCCCCTGGCTCCTGAGAAGGTGCCCCTGTCCTGCAAAAGCATGGCCACGCTGAGCCGGCTGCAGAGCCCCGGTGAGCCCCCGCCGCCCTACGAGTTCTCCTACTCGCTGGAGGACGCGGTGAAGCAGCTGGAGGACCGGCTGCAGGAGACAGGAGGGGAGCTGCGGCAGCTCAAGAGGAGCCTCAGTGAGACTGAAGACCCCTTCACACAGGTGAGCCATGGGGCAGGGCTGTGGGGCAGTCATGTCTGGGTGGAAGGAGCGATGAAGGAGCTGCCATGGTGGGCGTTAGACTGGGAATGCCCAAGTGTGGGAAGACCCAACATCCCAGGGCATTTCGGGATCCCTCCCTGGGGCTACGGACTCTGACCCCTGTCTACCTGTGCTGGCAGGCATTTGAGGACAAGCAGCGGCTGTGGCTGGACGAGCTGGAGGACCTGAAGCAGATGTACATGGCCAGGCTGCAGCAGGTGATGCAGCAGGCGCAGCGCGGGCAGCGGGCGCTGCAGCTGCAGCTCTACAAGGCGCAGCAGGAGAAGAAGCGGCTGCAGGAGGAGCTGAGCCTGCAGCAGTGCCAGTGCGAGGAGCCCAAGCTCCGGCAGCCCCAGGGCGAGCGCGGCAGCCCCAAGATGGAGGAGACCAAGTGGGAGGTGAGTCCACTTCCTTCCCTCCCTGTTGCCACCCTCTTGGCTGCGAAGCCAGGATGGAGGCAGTGGTTCCCTACTCCAGTGTCACTTGTGGCCACAGGATGGGGGGGATGAGCGAGGTGTGATGCTCATAGTCTCCCAGGAGGACAGTCTCTGGTGCTGCCACCCCTGGGGTCCGGCTCTCCCAGCCCTTCCTCACTGCTTGCCCGTGCCCTGCAGGTGTGCCAGAAGGCAGCAGAGATCTCGCTGCTGAAGCAGCAGCTCCGGGACACCCAGGAGGAGATGGCTCAGAAGCTGGGTGAGATCTTCAGCCTGAAGACGCAGCTGCGGGAGGCCAAGGCGGAGGTCCAGGCCAGGGACTCCCAATTGGCACAGCTGGCAGACTCCTTTCAGAGTCCCACAGAGCCCAGCACCTCGATGCCCCTCAGTGATGACCCCATGCCATCGTGCCAGGACTTCCCTGGCTGCGAAACTGATGACTCCAAGTGCCGGGGCCTCCACAGCGACACAGCAGAGCCCCTGGAGCGACAGGTGGAGTGGCTGTGGGCAGAGCTGCTGCGGGAGCGGCGCCAGGGCCAGCTGCAGGCTGTGAACTTTGAGCTGGAGAGGAAAACCTGGCAGGAGGAGAAGGAGAAGGTGCTGCGGTACCAGCGGGAGCTCCAGGCCAGCTACATGGAGATGTACCACCGGAGCCAGGCGCTGGAGCGGGAGCTGCGGCAGCTGCGGTCGGAGCCCAGGGATGTCGGGACCGACTCACCCTGGATCGAGCGGGTGGAGTCCTCGAAGATCTGAGGGGTGGGATGCCAGTGGGACTGTGAAGGGTGAAGGTCTCTTGCTGCTGCAAGGGGACAATCTCAGGGTGTGCACAAGGACTGGCCACTCAGCACTGCCCTGGGCTGAAGGACTGATTGCAACAAGGGAGCTTTTCCTTGCAGCGCTTCAGGCCCTTCTGGTGGGGGTCTCTGGAGAGCAGGGGGGTCATCTGTGCCAGGGTGGGGGTCTTGCATGTGCCCCATGCTCTGACTCCAGGAGCGTTTGCCCTGTGATTCCTTCTGCCACGGGGCCGGAAACCAAGCACCCTGTGAGACATTCCCTGTCCCTCCTGCTCTGCTGCCCCTGTTCCTACAACCCAGTAACTTAATGTCTTGTGAGGAGAGGCTCAAGCCCTGTCCATACCCCACCGCCTTGTTAGCAGGGCCCTGGAGCTGCTGGTGCCACTGGGAAGGCAAAGGAGAAAACCCTGATGAGTGCTGGTACTGCTGGGAGGGGGCAGCTTTCCATGTCCCCACTGTGGGGCTGCTCTGCAGTGGAGGTGGTTGATGCAGCTTCTCTCGGGCTGAGAGGGGCCAGTGCCTTGTGCAAGGAGGGATAGGAACTGCTGCCCTGACGCACTGGGAGGAATTGGGATGGGGAACAGGACCGGGGCACACAGGCAGGATGTGCCCGAGCTGGGGAAGAGGCCAGGGTCTCCCCTCCCAGGGTGGGTGAGGGAGACCTGGGGGAGCCCCAAGGTGCTGGAAGGAAGGAGCCCTGCTCCCTGTCTGTAACATTCCTGCAATAAACCTGTATTTCTCTCTGCCAGCCTCTGCTTTGCTTGGGGTTTGGGGGGATTTCGGCTGCGTGGGCGGGGGGCTGCAGGCCCGCCTGGGCCTGCCCAGCACAGGGGCCCCACCCTAGCACGGCTGTGTCAGGGTGGGCGGCACAACCAGTGGGGCAGTGCGGCGCAGTGAGTCACGGCGGGGCCGAGGGTGGTGCCACTGGAGTGGTTTAATGCGGCAGGTGGGCACCCCAGCCCCCCTGTCCCGAGCATCAGGACCACATTCTACAAACGCACAAACACCTTTATTCACCCCCACAGTGCTCCCCACCCCCACAGTCAGTGCTCTCGGCAGTGTCCCCACAAATGGCCACGTGGCCCGCGGCCAGGGGGAGGGACGGGGACCTGTCCCGGCCCTGCAGGGCACAGCCCATCCCTGGCTCTTCACAGTGGCAGGGGAAGGGCCGACACCTCCTCCAGACACTCGTTGTAGGCCTCCTGGTACTCCTCATGGGGCTTGATCATGATGACGCAGGTTGGGCGCTTCGAGCCGGCTGCAGCTCCCAGGTCCTGTGGGAACAGTGAGGCCGTGGGGTGCCAGGTCCCTTCCTGAGGGGAGAGGCTCGGGACCAGCCCACTGTGTGTCCTGGTCTAACTCCCTGCCAGACCATCAACTCCAAGCCCTCTGGATCCCTGCTGGGTTCAAGACCCCTTTTCTCAACTTGTCTCCTGTAAGCTGGAAGCAACGCCTTGGGCTGGCACGTGGCTCATATGCCATGCTTCTTCCCCAGAGTGTGACCTGCAGAGCTGCCTGCACGACGCTGAAGCTCCCCCCAAAGTCATCCCCCCCTCCCAACTCCCAGCCTAGAAAGGGGGTACTGGTCCCAGCTCACAACTGAGGAGGGAAAAATTGCTCTGGCTCTGTTCCAGAGCTCTCCTAGAGCTGCTCAGAGACCCGATCGTGGCAAACAGTTCTGTGATCCCAGAGTGTAACACTGCTACACCTCTCTACATCCGTTCTGCCCCGGCCAGGGACAAGCACCAGGTTCTGTTCTCGGGCACCGAACCTGCACCTCCCCAGGATGGCTCCAGTCACAGCCTGGACTGCTCACGGGGGCTGGTTTCCCCCCAGCCCCAGCACTCACCGATTTGGAAGGGACGTACGCGTAGGGGAGGCTCCTGTCCTCGCACATGATGGGGATGTGGCAGTACACATCGATGGGCAGCGTGTCCCCGGCCAGCACCGCGATCCTGCGGGGACAGCCGGGTCAGTGGCCGGCCCGGGCCAGCGGGGCCGCGGGGCCGGAGCTGCACTTACCCCTTCTCGCCCTTGTTGATGAACTTCTGCACCTCCTTCACGCCGCGGCGGATCTGCTTCTGCTTGGCCGCTGTAAGGGAACCACAGCGTGAGGGGCTGTGAGGGACCCACGCCGTGAGGGGCCGCCCCGCGCCGCCGCCATGCCCCGGCCCCGGCCCCGCCCCCCCGCCGTGTCCCGGCGCCACCAGACCTTTCCTGATGCACTTGTAAAGCTTCCGCGTGAGCTTGCGGGACGCGAGCGGCTGCGCGATGGGGTTCAGGAAGTCGAGCTGCTCCCGGTACGAGCGCTCCGGAGCCGCCTCCGCCTCGGCCGCCGCCTCGGGCCTGTCCCGCGCCATGGCCGCGCCCGCCGCTTCCGCCGCCAGGGCACGCGCCGCGCCGGGGCGGGACACGCGGCCGCGCACCCCCCCCGACAGCCAATCGGCAGCCGCGCTGGCGCTGACGGACGGCCGCGCGGGCCAATGGAAACAGGCCCCTTATGGCCCCGCCCCCCGCCCGGCCGGCCCCCCGCTGGTCCCGGTCCCAGTTCGAATTTCAATCCCGGGCCCAGTCCCAGCCCTGGCTCTTCACAGTTCCGGCCCCTGTCCCACTTCGAATTCCAGCCCTGGCCCCAGTCCTAATCTAGTCCCAGCCCCCGTCCCAGTTCAAATTCCAGTACCAAACCCAGTCCCGGTTTGAATTCCAAGCCCAGTCCCAGTCCCAGTTCGAATCCCGGTCCCAGTCCCAGTTCGAATCCCAGCCCCGGCCCCAGTCCCCGAGTCAGACACGCCAGGACACGCTTCAACACGGGCCTTTACTGGGTGTGGTTGGTGCTGGCAACGCTCAGCCCAGCCCATCCCGGAGCGCTCCGGGCCGGCAGTGGCCGCGGTGCCCCGGGGTGCAGCCAGCCCCCCTCACTGTGGGGAGCTGTGCCTGCCTCATCCCGCTGGCCGCAAACTGCATTTTCCCCCTTGTTTTTCACCCCAGTGAACTTTTCTCCCTACAGAGCTACTCTGCTGCTTCTCCCAAAGAAAAAAGGAGGCTTCCAACGTGGTGCTCCTCCAACAAACCAACAAAGCTTTGATCCTTATTTCATCGACCCAGCAGCCATGGCTGGGGACGGAGAGCTGTGCCCGAGGCCACGGCAGCACATCCCCCAAGCCCAGCACATCCTGAGCCACAGAGACTACATTGCTCCAAATGAAAGTGGCCTCAGACGTGGCCTGTTACCTTCTCCCTCACTCCAGCATATCGCTGGAGAACAGGAAGGCTTCAGCCAAAAGCTGCAGCTCCTCCAAGACCTCTCGCTGCATCTCCACAGCGATGTGGAACAGATGGTGGTCGGAGCTGTTGTACATCACCGCGTTCTGGAACATGAGCATGAGGTCACACTGGAACTCGATCATGGATTGAATGTGTCCCTTTGACAGCCTTCTCTTTATGCTGCTTAAATCCATGGGTCTAGGAAAGAGAGAGAGGAGAATTGAATTGCAGCCCAGGGCCAGGCATCCTCTGGGGTCTGCATGAATGTGATTATTCTCATTTCAGGGTGGCCTTCAAAGTAGAGCTATTTCCGATCAATTTTATTGCTCAGGAAAAAGAGGGAGAGTGAAAAAAAGCTTTTCTTCCAAGTCAGACAAAAGTTAAGTTCAGCCAATTCGACACTTGCCATCCAATCATTTTGGCAGGTCATTAGCAGTCACCTCTGAAACAAATGTGATGCTGAGCTCCAGAGAAGGCAACCGGTAATTAGTCTTTCTGAAGTCAGTCCAGGTCTTAGCAGAGAAAGAAAAGTTACTAAAATAGGTATCTATTAAACCCCCTTAAAATCAAATGGTGCCACCAGCAAAAATAGCAGTACTGGTAAGGGGAACACAATGGGGAATAAATATTACTTCTCTTATTTTGACAGAATGGGAAAATGAATGGCTGCAGAGAGGACAACTGTGACCAGAATAGAACATGATTCAGCTCTGAAAAATGCCCTTTATCTCTCTGGGAAATATTGTTATGACCCACTTCTGTGCTGAGAATGAAACATCTGGGGCACAGTTGTGTGAGGAGGGGGCATTGCCTGAGGCACATCCCAGCATGCGGAAAAGGGATCCAGCTCCTGCTGAGCTGCAGGAGCTGGATCACCTGCCCAGGGACTGTGCCTGGGGTAAGTCAGCCATGTAATGCCTGCAAAGGGCAGGCACAGTTCCCACCAGCTCGAGAGTCAGTGCCAGCTTCCAGGTTCTAATTACTCGGAAGGGGGTTTTAATAAAAGAAATCAGTGGGAGATGCTGGTGACAGCCAAACTCTGGAAAAGGAGGAAGGAAACCATCCCACTGGGCCTTTGGAAACCTGAAATGAGAGAGAAAAGCCAGAGAAATCAACTAGTGAGCACTTTCTCCAGAAACTCACCTCTTTACCACGTCCCTGTATCCAGGGGCTTGTTTCTCTGACACTGGTTTCAGGAATGGGCTGCTGTATCTACAGGGACAAGGACAAAGAATGTTCTGTGCCTACCCCTGCACCAAAGACAGCACTGGGACATGGAGCAGTGCTTCCCATTCCCTGCCTGCCATGAGGGCCACAGCCAGAGCCATGCGAGCTGTGTAGGAAGCAGCATTTGGGCTCTGCCACATTAAGAAGAGGAAATAAACATGCAGTGTTCTCTCCAGCATGCAGCTGTTCCCAAAGCAAAGCCCTGGAGAGACAGGTCAGCCTCTGGGGAGGGGAGGACAAGGCCTAGTGACACAGGAGCTGGGACTCAGGGCAGTGTGTTCAGGACATGTCAATCCAGCCTTCTGGTCCCACATACCTGTGACTGGCTATTGCCTTCCAGATGGTCATGAGAGTTCTCTTGAAGAGCAAATGCTGGAGGGGGTTATTCCAGCTTGGCTGCACCCTGGGGAGGGAAAGTATTGCCAGATCATCACACTCAAGACAAAGTGGGAGGTGGCAATTCTGCTGGCATCCGCTTCATCCAGGTGGATGAGGCTACAAAAAACCTCTGAGTGTGATAGTGGGAGCATCCTGCATGGGAATGCACAACTAAATATCCAGAATGCAGGAAGACACAGGGCAATAGGCAAAAACAAGAGCTGAAATAAAGGGCAGGATCAAACTGAATAGAAAACCTCAAGCTACTCTGCAGTTTAGAACTTTACTGAGGTGACTTTTAAGAACCTTCTCATCCCAACTCACCCCCCACCCCTTTTTCCTTTGAAAGGCAGCCCAGGTGATCACAGGTGGCAGAACCTGCATGTGACTGACACACCTGCACTTGCTTAAAGGAGGTTGGTAACACCTCTCTTAGGAGAGGGACTGTGCATTGCCTGACAGAGCCTGATGCCCAGCTTACCCACAGCCTATTTGCCTCAAGGAAACATATATTTTCCATTTAACCTCTTATTTAATTTCTATTCTTCTCACTTCAGCTTAGGATCAATGCCTCAAAATGCTGGCAGATCCACAGAGATAGCACAGGTTACCTCCTTCCTTCCTGTTCTCCTTGGCTACCTCACCTTCCTGGGTGTGACCTGTGCCATACACTTGTTTTCTTGTGTGACAAGGGAAACGATTCTGTTCTGCTGCACCTGCAAGAGAGCAGAACCAGCTACTTACAGGTCTGTGTTGGGAGGGCTTGTGGAGTCCAGCACTGGGGCTGCAGAGGTGCTGTCACTGGCATCTTGATCCTGGGCCTGAGCACTCATCTCCTGTGGATGCAGCTCACCTAAAGCTTGTTTTCCAGGTGTCTCTGGAGTCTTATCCTAAGGAGCACAGAGGAGGATACATCTGAAATGGCAGCTCATCACCTGAGTCCTTTATCTAGAAGCCAGTCTGCTGCACATCCCTTTACTGCATTCAGGCTCAGCTGTGAGCTCACTTGGTCTCTCTTCCTCTGAGGATGGTGTTTGACCTTAGTCAGACCTTCCCTGTGCTGCTCAGCTCTCAGTAATAGCTGGGTCTGATCTACTGGAACGTATCCACTTCTGGCTAACACAAACCCTGTGGAACTGCCCAGTGTTGTGTCTGTCTGCTCTCTGGAAAGAGTCATGGGTGCAGAGAGGGCAATCAGGAGCTGAGGTAAGACTGCCTCAAGCTTGTTAAAGCTCGAAATACAGATAACAGGATCCCCTAGAGCACAAGGTTGTTTCCCCAGAAACTCCCACATGAATATGACAGGGAATAGACTCATCCAGGAAGGAGAGTGGTACTGTTGTTGTACTGATTTGCCAATAAAATGTAGAGCAGCAAGAGTAGAGAGAAAGGCTTTTTGAAGTCCAGATGTGGGATTACATGAAGGGGCACCTCAGAATCCTCATGGGTAGACTTCTCAAGAAGAAGCCGGACACTACACTGTGTTTGGTTTTGACCACTGGGAGAACTGCAAGGGAATTGCTGGGAATAACAGCAGTTAAGAACAGAGTAACTGCTAGGAATAACAGTGTTCTGCCAGAACAGGTGAAACCCCTGGAAGCTATTTGTCTTCAGTGTCCAAGTATGAGTGTGGTAAAATGGCACTGTTCTTCCACTGCTATGTTACCTGTCCCAGGAATACTTTGCAGGCTGCTGGGAGCCCACAGTCCCCTAGACACAGGACTGATGAAAACCCAGGCTAAACAGTGCCTGCTTCCAAGACATGATGGTCCCCAGGGGCAGATGGTTATTGCTGGCACAGCCACGTGGGTCTGAAACCAGTCAAGCTGTGCTGCAAAACACAGCAATTAGTACAAGGCAAGTATTCCAGCCTTGCCTTAAACCTGAGAGCAGCCTGCCAGCTCTCATGAGTCACCTTTACACTGCCACGGAGCAGTTCCTCCAACTCACATCTGAGGGTTTGATCTGTAAAAAGCTTCCTGTTTATAAAGATACATAACCATACATAAAAAGCACCCCTCCCTCGTACATTTCTCCTGCGTTCCCCTCCCCACTGTCTCCTCCTGTGTGTCCCCATCTCCCTGCTCAGAACCTGCGACTCTCCCATCTCTTCTAGTTTCCTTCACTGTCTCTCATCCAGGGCCAGAAACTCTTTTAGGACCACCATTACCCTACCTCTCTTCCCCAGAAGTGTTCTTTCTCATCTTCTGCCAGGATGTGTAGTTGACTTCCCTCTGCTCCCAAGACTGCTGTTCCTGTGGTCTTTTCCTGGCACTTCACATCTTCCCCATTATTCTGCTTCCCTGAGCCACAATAATCCCACTGAGTCTGTGATGACTCTGTGCTGCTAATGCAGAGATATTCCAACATCTGGGTTACCTGCAACAGAGTGATTTATTACTTCAAATTGTGAAGGCAAAAGGGAGAACAAATAAACAGCACAGATGCTATTTTTGCATTCACTCACGAACACCTTTCCATTTTTAGGAATCCTTGCAAAATCTTCTGACGAAGCCCTGTGTTATTATTGCAATGTCAGTTCACTGACATTTCTGTGCTTTAGGGTGAGCTGTGTTTTGGCAAAACAGCTCCCTCATTGCAGTGCCAGCTCCAAACGGGAGGAAGGGCTGGGCTTGGACCAGGGAGTGAGTGAACCCAGGGCATCTGTTGTGCCTCTAGACTGTTTCTGTGTATAGGCAGGTAAGTGCCCTGAAATTCCCAGTGTTTCAGGAGGGTCTGAACTACGTTGCCCACCTTCCAGTCATCTAAACAGCCCAACCTCCAAGAGGAACTGGAGAATACTGTTGCTTTTGTGTGGCTTCTCTGCCTCTTGGCATTCTTCACTGTCACTCTCCCAGAGAGGCTCACTCAAACCCAGCTCACAGTCTGCCTCTTGGCTGCTCTCCTCTACCTTTGAAATGGCCACCACTTCAGCATTTCTCCAGCTCCTCGTGTCCAGATCCAAGTCTGAATCCCAGCTGAGAAGAGACTGGAAGTCACTGTTGTCTGACTGGATGGGAGACTTTGTCTCAGACTCACAGGACTGGCCCATCTGCAAACAATAAAAAGAGAGACAGCAATTTCTTTCTACCCTGATCCAGAACTGCCAAACCCAGCTCTTTTTGTGACACACTTGGAGAATCCCAGCATGGGCAGGACTCTGAGGTGAGCAGTCCATACCTACTCAAGTTTACAGCTGAGCCCCACACACAGCATGTGCCAGGGTTACAGCTCTGCAACACAAACTGCTGCTCCAGAACAACTGCATTTCAGGTTTGCTGGTGCTTTTGCTGTGCTCTCCCTCTGCCCAGGGACTGGTGGGTCACTGTGCCCAGGGCATGTTGAACTGGCTGGGAGTACATGGCTTTGCTGGATGCTCCATGTTTAAGGTCCTGAAGGCATCCAGCAAAGTCAAACCGAGTCTGCCAGGGCTCCTCAGCTGCTGACTGTCATGAACAGTGACTCCAAGGACAATTCACGAAAATTCCCTTTGCTGCTCCTTGAGAACCTTTTATACTGGAAATAACTTATTAGAAACCTTAGAGACCCTTTGTTTTTAAAGTGTGTGATTTAACTGGATGGTGGTATCTCATGTACCTCAGTCAGAAGAATTATAACCCTGCACAGATACACACTCACAGAGGACAGTTCTACACATTTCAGAAAGTAAAAATTAGCAATCTCTTAAGAAAGAAACCATTTGTTTCATCCCTGTTCATTAGTCCATGCCTAAGTGTCTTCTACTGCACTAGTCCACTATGATTTCTCTAAGTCTGGGGAACTGCTTGCAGGGTCACAGTAACAACATAAATATGTTAGAAAATCTGTATCTTGCCACTGAATGGAGCTGCTTGGATGCTGCACCTATGGAGAATTCTATGCATTAATTAATAGTGTCTGTAGAGTTTTCAGTTAATTACGTACAACCTAATTTTTTCAGAGTTTTGAACAAGCACGTTTCTCACTGACTGCCTTTTGCATTCTCAGGACTGCTAGAACAGCTCCAAATACAGCTTACAGTGCATAATTGGGAGAAATAAAGAATCCACTGGGTTTGGGATGAGGAAATTGGTTTGCTTATTTTATGAACTTACAAGCAGAGTTAGGATCTGAAAGCCTGTCCTTCTGAAACCTCTTTCAAAGTTAACTTCGGTGGAAGCAGATGAAATTTGATGAGGTAAGAGATAACATTAACTGCTCTCAGCCTCCAGAGTTGGTGTTGGGAAAAGAGTTGGGCAAACTGAGATTTCATCTGCAGAGGAACCCTGTGCCTAAAGCACTGTCCTGCACCCTCAGCAGAGCTGGGCACACACAACATCGGCCACCACAGCTCAGCTGAGCAACAGAAAACTCTTACCCAGGGGTAATCCGATCTCCTGTGATCATCCTGCTGTACTCCGGTAGTACAGTACCAGAGAGGGTTTAAAATCAGGAAGCCCAGGGAACTTGGGCATAAGCATCAGCTAAAGAGATCTTCAGCCTTATGTTCAGTTTTCCCAAATCTTGGAAGACTCAAGATGCCACAGAGTAAAACAGCAGCTTTAGTGCAAGACTGGATGAGTGAAATAATCCCAGGCTGCTCAGCTCCACATCAATTCTGGACCAAGTGATACAGACTTCAAATTTTAATTAAGACCTGCCTGCCAGTGCTTAATTATGTTGGCTACATAAGTCACCAGTAAGGAAACTTTCTCAAATTGGAAAGTTTTAGTTCACTTTGCAGAGATCAGACACTGTGCAAGTCTTGCTAATGTGAGAAAAAGCTGTTAGAAATCAAAAAGAGTCTTTAAAAAGAACTCACATGTCAAAACAAGAAAAATGATAAAAGCCTGAACTCTAATAAGTGAAATGTAGAATCCACATAAAGTAGGCAAAGGAAAAAAAAAAAAGAAAAAGAGAACAATTTGCTAAAGACATAAAAGCAAATAAAAACAACAAACCTCATCAAAAACATCAGAAGCAGAGAACTGACAGATGATCAGTGGGGATGACGCATGATCAGTGCCAAACATCTCAGTGGAAAATAGGGCCAGTTGGAAAAACCAAATTAATCATCGTTATCAGCAGTGCCACAGAGGAGATCACGAGACCTTCTCTTGGGATGGGTCTGAGAGATGGTTTCTAATTAAAATGTCAACAGGGGAGGTTTTAGAACAATTTAAGGGAGTGGGTAAACCTTAGAACCTATTGGGATTCACTCATGAGTTCTAAAGAAGCTTAAATATAACGTGACCAAGCCTATGCTGTGCAACCTGTCATTTAAATTTAAGCAGAAAACCAAAAAGGAGTGACTGTTTTATCTGTCTGTAAAAGGGTGGGTGTTGGGAGATAAAGCACAGTAAAACATCAGCTCTGTACCAGACAGATTAGAACAAAGTATTAGGAAGAACAGAATTAGTAGTCAGAGCATGAGATGATGAATTGGGAAGGAGGCAAAGGGCTTCTGTAAGGAAAATCATATCTTAAGAGATTTAAGGCTCTTAAACATCATTAAAGACTATTAAAATGTCATGGGACAAGGGAAAAGGCTGAGAGAAAAATACCTGGTTAAGAGAAGAAACCAAGGGCAGGAAGGAACAGTGATGCTTGCCATGATGAAAGCAAGTTACTTGTGGGCCTGATAAAGGTCCTCTCATGTGCTGCACCTTCAGTTTTCCAACAGGGACAAAGGCAGGGCAGAGTGTTACAGAGGAGATGGAGCCAAACTCTTCTCAGGGACCAACAGTGAAAGGAGGAGGCAGTGATGACAAGTTGCATCAAAGGAATTTCAGACTCAGTATAAACTAAATATTTACTCCACAAGGGTGGGTAAGCACTGAAACAGGTTGTCCAGAGGTTTTAGAGAATCACCATTCCTGATTTTCAAAACTTGGCAAGTCTACCTTTGAAGCTGGCCATGCTCTGAGGAGCAGGCTGGAGTAGAGGAATTCACAGAGGTCCTTTAAAATCATGCAACAGGTTGTGTTGGGAGGGCCCGTTAAAGGCTCCCCTTGCAATGAGCAGGTGGTCTTCAGCAAGTTGCTCAGAGCCTGATCCAACCTGACCCTGAACACTGTCAGAGATGGGGCACCTACAGGTTCTCTGGGCAACCTGTGCCAGTGTCTCTCCACTCTCATTTAAAAGAAACCCTCTCCATCTAGTCTAAAATGACCCTCTTTTAGTTGAAGACCATTACCCCTTGTCCTGCCACAACAGGCCCTGCTAAAACATTGTCTCCAACTTAAATCATTCCATCACATATACAAAGAACCATGTAACTCTCTGTGCTGTGAAAGTAACAACCTGTAATCTTTGGAAACTGTAACATAAATATTGAAATCAGAAATTTGTTCCCAGGTTTAACAGTGAAGGACAATTAACCAACAACCAGAGGATTTTCACGATTTTCATATCAGTGCGGTGACTCTTGGTGAAAACACACCTCAGCCATACATGGGACTCAAAATAGCAGGCACAGCCAACTTCAACACTAAACTTGTGTAAATCAAGAGCTCTTACTAGGTAAGGTAACAATCCCTCTGGTCTTAATCCCAGTGACTCAGTTTCCTGAACCCTATGTGCCAGAAAGCTGCACCCTGTACATGCTGCACAGAGTGTAAAACGCTCCCAGCTGCTGCAAAGCATCAAGGATGTAGTTTTGTTGGTTTTTTTTTCCTCCAAGGAAGGTTGCAGGGGCAGAAAACGCTGAAGTTTCATCTCACAGAGCACAAAAGAAGGTGGCGACTTGGAAAATCTTACAGAGCACTTCAGCCTCCACGTTGCTTAGGAAAAGGACTGTGATTTCCAGTAGAAAGAGTGAGCAAACTCTGATGTGAAACCAGGTACTGGCAATCCTGCCTACAGCTGCCAGGATCACAGATTTTCACTCTGACTAGTGCAGCCTTCACAGATCTCTGAGGAAAGAATGTACAGTACTTTTCAATGCATTTTCTCCTAAGGAAAGCTCCAACAAGACTGCAGTATTTAACTTCTGATGGTTAGATCTCCTGTGTCATCACAGCGGTGCTGTATCCTCATACACTCAAGCAGAGAATCTTCCTCTCCATCCAGGCACTATGGAACATTCCCTTGATTAATGGATTGCCTCTCATGCCAAAGCTCTGCCATGTGTGTGTGCTCTATGGACAACTGGAAGAGAATGATACTTGCAGATATTCCAGGTGGGTACAGAGGCTTGTACCACAGGATTGCTCCCTGCAGAGCTGCAATGCTCAGTACACTGCACACCCGTTTGTTCCCAGATTTTAATATACATCACATTTACACATCACTAGTAAAAATCTGTACACTTCACATTACAGTACATACGAGCCACCAGTTGCTAGCTAACACCAGGACACTGATGAAGCCCAAGACAACTGCCCTAAAACAGGCAGGGGGGCTAGTCTTCCCCTCCGGGGAAGTTTCTTTGGGATACACATTCCGGTGAGACTGCTTTCCAGAGGGGCAAGTGAAGAAGGTGAACCAGGTCCCAGAAATGGACCTGCAGCTTTTCTTCCTCCTCCAACAGCTGTTAAGAGCAGCCTGCTTGCACTCCAGTTCCGGATGCCAGGTGCCGGGATTCTGCTGGGATTCTCTGTGTGCTGCCAGTATCATTTCTTCATCTTCAGGTCTGCCTCGATGGCGCAGCGCCGCCCTCTGGTGCCTCCGTCCTGCTCACAAGGCAAACAAACACAGTTACACAACCCAGACACCATCGCTGGGCTCCCTCCAGCACGGGGGGGAGGGAGGGAATTCTGCATCTGGCAACAACTTTTCACGCGTTCCAATTAGGAGAAAGGGAAGCTGTCCCTAAGGCAGCCCGGGAAGGCCTGCCTGCAGATCTACCTAAAGACTGCTCTGGACACAGCAGAGTGCTGGGCTTGGCAGCATCTCTGTGCACTGCTGGAGCCAAGGCAGAGAGAGGCAACATGGCTCTCACCCAGACAGATGCTTTTGGAGCCTGGATGGTGCAGGCTTTCTCCTAAACTGCAGATTCTAGCTTAAGGTGGGAAGAGGAAACTGCTGACTAACCTACCTTATCAGCTGCTGATCCCTACGGGAAGTGCTCCTCCAGTTGAGTGACCCTGGCACTAGCTCCCTAGTTTCTTGGCACAGCTCCTTTCCATGAGCAGAAGGCGAGCTGAGAGCTTCTTTTGATCCGCTGCCCTCTCTCTCTGGCTGACATGCTGACTCTCCTGGAGTACTCCTCTGTCTTTAGATACACGTGAGAGATAAGAACAACTCTCCGACTTCCTCTCCTCTCTCCTCCCTGCAACTCAGAGACTTGGGGTTTCCCAGAGGGAATATTTTTCCAAACACTTCCAGATCACCACAACCACAGAGCAAGGCATTTCTGCAGACTGTCTTATTTGCTTTCTGGACCAGGAATGATAAAGGAGTACACAGCTGACTCCTCACTCTCCCAAGACCTTTTGTACTGCCTTCGACGTGCGGAAGGGGCAGCTGTACAAACATGAGAGATGCAGGAACTACAGGTCTGCACCACTTGGTTTGTCTTCCCACTTACACGGAAAGAAAGCAGGAGAGAAGTTGTGGAAAAAAGCAAAAGCAGATGACAAAACAAAAACACTTGGAACCAGAAGAAAAGACCGAAGCCCCTCCCGCTCACCCACGCTGAGAATAAGGGACTGAGATATTTCTTCTCTAAAGATCACAGTGGTGCAACCCCCAAGTTAAACACACCCCGCTGCAGTGCTAAGGATGCTGTGACAGTGCAGTGATCACCCAGACAAGGAGCAGAGCACCTGCCAGCAGTACTGCAGAACCTGCTGGAGCCTTTCAATACTTACAAAGAGAGAGAGAAGGAAGGCAGGAGAGCCCATTGGGACACTGTCCTGTTAAAAGGCCAAACAGAAGGACTTATCAGGCATCAGCTATGGAAATGCACACACCACACAGAAGCAC
Source organism: Acropternis orthonyx (assembly GCA_035583155.1). Lineage (NCBI taxonomy): Eukaryota > Metazoa > Chordata > Aves > Passeriformes > Rhinocryptidae > Acropternis > Acropternis orthonyx. The sequence continues at coordinate 15,009,814 of JAWWEU010000029.1, forward strand.
TGAGCCCACACACGAGCATAGAGAAACATGTGTCCCACTCCCCTTCCCGCACGGCATCAGTCTTATGCAGCAGGAACATAAAAACAGACAAAAAGAGGGATACTGCGAGAGTCAGAATGCTAGGAAAGGGATATTCCCTCCTCAGCCATGGCAAGGCCTGGCCTACCAATTTCTGCAAGGTGCAATTGCCACTAGAGCGAAGCAGGCAGTCCCTGCTGTCACAGTGTTGAGTGCACCAGCTGAGACCCGCTGAGACCACTTCATCATGTTCAGATGTGTCTTTACAGAAGAAAACAAACAAACAAACCTTCACTGCTTAGATCACTGTGGAATTCAAAGGTTCTCTGGTGTGTTTTACACAGCAAACCAGAGTCGACTGATTCTCTAGCTCTAAAAACCTGACTAGAAAGTGAAGGACATGTCAATTCCCTTCACCTTCCTGCCATATCACACTTTTACCAATGCTCTGTTCATTTCCCCACAGTTTTTATCCCCTATTTTTAAAAACAGGTAATAGAACTACTGGGATTACCGAAGAAATTCATGAGACATGCCTCTGGAGTACTGCAGAGCTCCAGAACTGAAATCTAATCAATGGACAAATTTAAAGAAAATTTGTTGACACGAAGATGCTGGAGTCATTGTAAGCTCAAAAAACATTCTGCCTCTCTGGTGTGAGAACTTCATGCAGTATCTTGGGATTCTTCAGAAGATCCCAAGTGCCCTTCCAGAGGGTGTAGCATTCTCACCTTCTCCGAAGCATCCTGCTTCCGAGTGGAGTCTCGCCCCCGCAGGCTCTTTGCACTGATCCCTGACTCTGATGTTTGCATCATCAGCTGTGTGGCCAGAAATTGCTGCAAGAAAACCACACTCTGTTAAGATTGCCAAGCAAACCAAGCTCAGTAAGTGCGTGTCAGTTAACTATCACAGACCACAGGCTGGAATGACTGGGTCAGAGGCAGTTTCAGTTCCTTTTCTGCTGCTCAAAGTAAGTCCCTTATTTACCTCAGGAGCCACAAGTTCTGAGGAACTGTAAAACCTCAGTTCAAACTCTGTTAGTCCTGCCAGTTGGGACATTCTGCTTCACAGGACATTTTAAATGGCACAAATTCATGGGACAGCTTCATGTATACTTTATATCAACATAAACCAGCACAGCCACCCAAAGAATCTGTCGCGTCCCCTGTCATTCACTATTTTGTTGCTTGTTTCTGTTCCTGAACCACGCCCTGGTTTTTGCTGGCCTAAGCATTTCCCTGAAGGAAATTACATTTGAAATTGGTCTGGGCTGAACCTATTAAAAATTTTGCTGCACTTCTTCTAACTCGCCCACAATCTAGTTCAATGCAAACACCTGAGCAAGCACGAGAGAGATGCAGGGAAGGACAGGACTCCTGCATTCAAACACATGGGGAGTGAAACTGTGGTCTTACATCTACAGACCAAGGCAGATTCTCTGTCCTCAGCTCAGCACTTTACCTGGATCTGCTCCAGGACATCTCGCTGCATCTCCACAGCCATATGGTACACATCATGGTCAGAGCTGTTGTACATAACTGCATTTTGAAACATCAGCATAATATCACGCTGGAACTCAGCTGTGGTTCGTATCAGCCCGTTCTCAATGTTCTTTTTGATGGTAGATAAATCCATTGGCCTATGATAAAAATACAGGCAAAATTGCAACAGAACCACTTAACTCTTTCCCCTCTCTTTTGGAAACAGCCCTGGGTCTGTAACATGTCTAGTTAGAGTGTCCATTTAATTTAGCTGAACAGGTTCTGCCCCAGACAGGCTGTGCTCCCGAGTACCAAGGCCTGGGTCAGAAGATGCAAGTTGTGCAGGAATGGTAACAACAGCCTGAGTACTGCCTCAGGAGAGACAGCTGCCTTCTCCAAGCATCACTAAGGAGAAACTAAGGAGGCTAGACCTGCAGTCACTGAACTTGAACTGTTTAGGGGAGAGATTTCAGGGGCTAGCAGGGCATTATAGTAAATCTTCCAGAGAAGTCCACTGTCTGGGACAGTAAAAAATGCTGATTAAAGAAGACAGCTTTTAGGAATTTCAACGGTTAAATCCTACCCTCGGACAGAAACTAGGAGAAACAGACCAGTCATGTATCACCTTACTGGTAAAAATGTTCTGTGTAAATCAATGTCCTTCATGCAAGTCAGGAGTGTGTATGGACATGTGCTTGCTACTGAAGACCCACTTCTTGGGGAAACCAGTTCTGACTGAATCATGTTAGAAAAAAAAATGCTTTTCCAAGTGTTGCGGTTTGCACAGCAAGCAAGAACTACATTGTTACTGCCGGAAATCTCTACACAAGTAAGTAAATATAGAGAATTCTAGTGACAGAAGACTGCTGAGACTCACCTCTGCACGATGCTGTGGTAGCCTGGTGCTATATCATCAGTTACAGGCTGTAGGAAGACATTGGCATACCTGTCCAGAGAAAGAGTCCACTTAGTGTCCATCCCTGCTGGTAAATATTTGTCTCATGGTTTCCTGTTCATTTGTCTGTGACAGTATGATTCACCATCTCCCGATACCAAGAGAGATAAGCCTCTGAGATGGCAGAGTGGAGACTTGTCTAGGATTAGTCACTTCTTTCTGTCAAGACATCAAACTCACTCACCTATGATTAGCTGCTGCTCTCCAAACTAGCATGATGGCTTTCTTCCAGATCTTTTGCGCCTGTATTGCTTCCTGGTCCTCACTGCACACTGAGCTGGGAAGAGAAGAACATACTTCCTTTAGAAGTCTGCACAGTGGCTCAGAGCAGAAAACTCATGGTTTATCTTGCCTTTGACATGCCCATACTAATCCATGCCAAAGACAGAAGGAAAAAGGGGGTACTGGGATACCGTCTGCACACTTGTAAGCAAGGCGAACCAGACAAATCATCAAGGAGTTCCCCTTTAGATCCACTCAGCAACAGAGAAATGAGATTCCCACACTCCCTCCACAAGGTGGGGCCTGCACCTGCGTGCCCTGACACTCACAACTGCGAGGAGGCTGGGCTGCTGGGGATGGAGTCAGCGAGCGCGTGGGACTGCAGAGGCGCGTTGTGGACGCTGAAGCCGTCGTCGCTCTCGCTCACAGGGGGTTCATTATCCATCTCTGACAGATATCCCTCACCCTGATCTTCTTCTTTGGCTTCCTCCAAACTGGCAGCCTCACTGGCACCGTCCTCATCATCCTCCTCACCCTGCGCATCCTGAAACACAAGAGTCTGTGAGCTGGCACAGCCAGCTACAGCAACAACTCAGAGCCTCCAAAGCAACCTTGGTCCAGGGAGCAAAGTGATTTTCTTGTTAGGCTGCTGACAACTGTACAGGCACTTTCACTAAATCTCCATGTCTCTGCCCTGCCCTGCCTACCCCTGCAGACCCACAAGCACATACACACATACAGCTTTACAGATTGAAGCAATCTCCCTTTTAGCTCCAACTGCAGACTGCTTGCTTCTCTCTTCAATGCAGAAAGATGAACACAAGCTTTGCTTTTCAGCAGACAGCAGCAGCAGTGAGATGTTGCTAATAAGATGACTATAACTGAGAATTACCTTCATCTGACTTCTAAACAGGGCTTGGGCCTCTTCCTTCATTGACTCTGTGAAAGAAAGAAATGCAGAAAGGTTGACTCTCTAAAGCAGTCTTCCCTACAAAAGCTCCTGCACCAATGCCTACTGTCCTGCAGTAATTACCACTGTTCCTACACATATCTTTTGTCCCTCCTCCCCAAAAAACCTGAACCAGATCACTGACAACTATCCAGCTAATAATGTTGCATGTAAAAGATTTCCTAGCTGAATTAAGTTACCTGACAGCTCAAATTTGTGCTGAACATCAGCCTGTGAGGAGTCTTCACTCACATTTGGGACTTGTGGAGGGGATGAATCATCATCAGGTGGGGTCTGGAGGGAAGAGAAATGCACAAATCTAGATGTTTGTGTCAGCTTACTTCAGTGAAGGTGTGGGCACATCTCACTCACCCTAACCTAACTCAAGGCAATGAGGTTCACTGAGCACCTTCCCAGCAGCAATTCTGCACGTGGGCGAGGGGAGATACACAAAGGTACTGCCTAAAGCAGAGCTGCTCTGCATATCGAGCACATCAGCAGCATGACTTCCGAGAAAACAGTCAGTCACATCCACTGAAGGGTCACCTTCAGCCCAGCAGTCAACCTTCCTCTAAATTTCTCTCCTACCTGCCACAACTGCTCGTTTCTTTCCCCACACCAGTTCCAGACAGCCTCTCTGCTCACATACCTCTGTGTTCACTGGATTGAGCACTGCATCTTCTCCCTTGGATGACTCTATACTGATTTCAGGAGTCTCTCCTGTTGTTACAGGTGCTCTTTGATCTTCTTCTATCTCTTGACTTCTAAGCTCTGGTGTTTCTGTCACTCTTGCAGTTGCTGGTATGGTTTCCTCAGGGCCCAGCTGACTCTGCTCCTGCTCCACAAGCTCAGTCTTTATTTCTGATGCCAGCTCGCCAATGCCCATTAGGTCTCGAATTCCCTTTGCCTCTGGCTCCTCACACTCCAGCCTCTCCTGCTTCACAGTCACAGACACTTGGGGTATCTGGGCCTGTTTCTCATGCTCCTGACGAATTGAATGCTCCCAGGGGCCAGGAAGGGTCTGAGGGTCATCAGTATCTTCACAGAAAGAAGACAGAGCAGCTTCAACAACTGCTGCATCCAGGACTTCAGGGTGGTCATCTACCTTTATTATTAAAACAAACACACAACAGTGCAGACCAAGGTCAGAAAGATGGATTAAAGAAAAGTTCATGTTATTTGGCACTGAGAAAGCTGTGGAAACCTCAGTGTGCTGGGTTTACAAAGTTGCCCTTCACAGCCAGACTTGTATCGCTCCCTGTGGAGCCTCCCCTACACCTTCAGTTTCAGAAATATGGCACTCCTGGAAAGGATGCTGTGAGCAGTCCTCATCTGTCTGCCAGAGATGTGACCCAAACCCTACCCAACTTGAAGAAGAAAGAGATTTCTTTCTGCACTCTGAAGGGGAGCACCAGTGTCAGACTGGCAGCAATGGTCTCATATGGTCATTTCCTATTGATCTGGAAAATGACGGTGAGAATATGCATTTTGGAATAGCTACTTCTTGCTTGTTTAACTTAACTGAATTGGTGAACAGCAATCACTTGAGATTAACCCAACTGAATGTGGAACAAGAAGCACTGGCACTCTGCTTTGCCCATTTACCTTGTCCTCAATGATGGCTATAATATTTCCAACTGTATCGAAGTCCAGCTCTTCCCCCGTATAGGACACTGCAATATCCATTTTCTCAGCCAAATCCAGATCTTCTTTCCCATCCATGCAGTGATCTTTGGAAGACCCTGCAGTGCTGCCAGCCCCAGTACCCAGGCACTCTTTTTTGATGGAATCAATGATCATGGATATTTCACTGCTGTCCATGGACACTGTCACAGTGTGGGAATCAGACACTGCCTCCATGGAAACACAGGCCTCTGGCTGGCTCACTGCACAAGGATGAGAGGGACAGTCAGAGACCAAGCTGGAGAAGTCCAGCCCACAAAAACAAACACTGCAGTGGATAAGACCAAGCACCAAGCACAACTGTCTCAGGCCCACCCGCACCACCATGGCTTAGATAAATAAAAGACAAATATGGGTTTGCTTTCCCACAGGAGAGACACAAGTGAGATTCCAACCCTTGAACCACAATCCAGCAAAACACCAGCACTCCCACCCCCACCCAGCAAACCGTGTTTAAAACCACCAGCTTACTCCACAACCTGGACATAACCATCCCTTCGGCCAGGATGGCAAGTCTGAGGTGCTAAAAGCCCAGCTGAGAGCTCGCCAGGTGCCGATCCCATGGGAACTTCTGCTTTCCAGCACTGCGGGACCTACGAGTGTGTAGTTCAGGAACACACCTGTGGCTACGCTTTCTGGAGCTGCAGCTGGTGGCACAACGGATGGTGCTGACAGCGTGGGCATCATAACAATAGTTGCCTGGGACACAGGCTCTACGGGGGGTGGCAGGAGCTTAGCTGGAGGTTCGCTGGCAACAGCGGAGAAGGAAGCAAGAGGTGAGGTGAACTGTGCAGGACCAGCTTCTAAAAGCCGGGAAAGCGTAGGAGCACCTAACAGAGAGTAAAAGGGAAAAGCACATGAGCAAGAAGCAGCCACCACCAAAGTACACAAAGCCATCACTGGGCTCTTCACTGTCTGGTGGCTTCTTCTGGGAAAAGACACTGAGAGGTACCTATAAACAGTCCCCAAAGCTGTACAGAGAACCAGCACCCAAAACGCATGACTCCATTGTGTGTGCAGTCTGAGGCAGAGTCATGCAGCTATGGAACACCATTCACTGTAAGGGCTGGACAGACTAAGCCACAGATGCACAGAGATGCCCTTCCAAAGGCTCATCCCAATACCATTATTGGAAATCTGAAAAACAGCACTGAGAGAGCCACACAAGGTAAGCCAAGACAAACAGTCACCACAGGAACTGGGAGGGAACAAAAGGGATCTCTCTACAAGTTTTTCCTGGAGAATTCCTTTTATATCAAAGGTTGCCAGTCATCTTAGCTGTAATTTCCAGTCTGAATTTACTCAACTATCTGGACCAAATTAATACATCATAAAAGATGTGGATAAATAGAGCAAGCTTACTTGTATGCAATTCTATATAAATGAATGGCATAAATCCTCAGTTACAGATAATGTGATTAAACCACTGGTCAGCAGGAGCTGAGAAAAAAACTTCACCGTAGGTAGGTTGCTCTGAAAAAGCCCACTGCAGAGTCTTGCACTGTCCCTCTCATCCTCGCTCTGTGGAACTCACTCTTGAGTTCCCAGTCCTCTGTGGTCTAACCCTCAAAAGACTTCCAAGCTACAGCAGACAGAAGGCACATGAGTTCTTCAGATCCACAGGGAGCTGAGCTTGACACATTGGGAATCAGATACTAGACCATTTTTTCCTCAACCCCCTGTCAACAAACCCTTTCTTTTTTTCACACTGAAATGTGTGGTACTAACCAGTGTCAAAGCCAGAAAACTAGACTGCATGGATCAGGACTGAATCAAGTCTACCTCTTTCAGTCACTCTTTTTTTTCTCCATAAGGATGAGGGTCTTCTTAAAAAAGTAGGGGTGAGAGGGATGTGGGTACAGAAATAGGAACACAACTCATAAAGAAACCCCCAAACCAGCCAGGCTAGATGTCCTTCATCCTTCTCCAAAAAGAATTCACAGAACAGTCTGAAGGTACATCTTAACAGAGAACTGTATAGGGAGAGGCCCAAGTTACCTGAAGCAGCAGGAGATGCAGGGACAGCACCAGGTGTCGACTGCATTTCCCCACTGTGCAGCACTGGAAGGACACTTCCTACCTCCAGCAGCACTCCTGCGGTGTTCATGTGACCAGAAGCCACTGCCATTTCGTTTTCACCAACCTGTCAAAGGAGGACGAAAGTGAAGTTCCTGGAGATACCATTGACATCAGTGATGCTCTGCTAGATATGCATTTCCATTAATAGGTCCAGCACTTGCTGTCTCAGCATTTCCTTGCACTTTTTATCCATGCTAGTCCCTGCCTGAGGCCCCTCATACAAGTGCACAACATGAGAATCTGTAACTGTTCTTCAGCTACAACACAGCTGCACTGCCACCTTCCTCTGAGGTCAGGCCAAACAGATCACAGCTCTAACCTCAAGTTCCTCTGTTCAAGGACCTCACAATCCTTTACAGATACGAGTCTCTTTAGACCCTGAGATGGCACGGAAATACCCCTTGAACTGAAACAGAAGTACCAAGATGGAAAGTAACTTTATCAAGGTCAGACAGTGAACCTATGATGTAAACCAGCCCTGTTCCTACAAAGAAAATCCAGTCTTCCACAGCCATTACTTTTCCCTGCTTCACCCTGCAAACATGGAACCCATGGAACATTTACTCAAGCTAACAAATAGAAAAGACTGACTAAATCTGTGTACTAGAAAAATAAAGTCAACAGCAAGACAGCTACTCCATCACACAAGCACTAACACAGGGAATCCGTGCCACAGGCAGGCTGATGGCTGCTGTTTTCAGACTGGGCTCTGAATGGTGTCAGCACCTTCTAAGACTTCCAGAGTCACTAACACCACAAGTGGGTTCTCATTATGGTGACTTCAGTAACTGTTTACAATAAGGAGAAAAACTGAAACACTTCCATACAGGTCACAAAACCCATTCAAGTATTCCCTCTCTTATGCTAGGACATATTACAAATATTGAAACACAACTTCATGCCAAGATATAAGGAACTGTGAGCGAGCCCAAAGTAATCACCAAGAACAGCTCCATGGAGGTTGATGGGGATGATGCTGACTAACAAGTTTCCTACCCTGACGAGAACAATTTCCTTTAGCAAAGCCTGCAACTCCAACTCCTTATGACTGAGGGGAGACAGCCAGTCCTGCTGGGAAAGTGTCCCACCTCTGTGGCTCACAGGGGTAATTATACCTCTCAGATATCACTTCTGTTGGGACTTTCACAAAACTGCACATTTTTTTAAAAGTCTTTGCAGATCCCCCTTTTTCAGTGGGAGAGTCTGGAGCAAATTGTTTATGTGCTTGCATATATGAGCAGAGAGCTCCATACCAGCCTGGGGCTTGTGGGCAAGAGACTGCCCTTCTTCAGCAGCTCTGAGAGCAGAGGGGAAGGAGGCGGAGTTGCTTTTTGTCCTAGCATCTTTTTCTGGGGTGAATCATCAGTGACTGGGGTCATGGGGGCATCCAGGGGAGCAGAGCCTGGAGGGGTGTCAGGGATTCCAATGAAGGAGGCAACTGGGGTGCTGGGCAATGTCCCTGGCGTGACCTGAGAAAGAGAAAAACCACACTGTTCAAAGCCACACTCCAACACACGGACCAGCCCCACTTGCTGCTTCCCCCAAGAGCATTGTTCCAGCACACCACAGACACCTACTCCATTCACTCGCTGCAACTACTCCAGGCATGTGCTTTCACCCTTTCCCTGCCCTGTAGTTCCATTTCCCAGGTACTCACAGACTGCCTTGGCCAACCCACTAATGCCCCTACATGGGCTTTGATCCAGGCACCGGATCACCACAGACATGGAAGATGACATGGATCCCGAGCAGCACTGTACACCAACCACACTACGGCACTAACGCAGCCAAGAGTCCGCAAAGCAAGGCAAGGGCTTCTCCCCAGGCCCCTTCTCCGTGATGGACGCAGAGCCCCATGTCCCAGGCTGGTCCTCCCCTCCCACACGGGATAGGGATCCTTACCCCTGGACTGGCCTCATCCCCAGCAGGCTGCGACAGATCTCCCAGTGCATATTCTCCTCCTGGGGAGGTCGAGCCAGCGGGGGAACGAACCATCACACCCGTCAGTCGTCGCGGCGGATTCTTAATGGCCTGACGAGCTGGAAGAGAACAGAAGATAAAGTGAGATTCCATGACTCCATCTTGCACTGCCCTGGAGAGTTACCTCTGACTTCATCCTGAAGCATCTTAAGAAAATAATTTACATCACAGGAATTTCTTGCACCACACTAGGCTCAGTTCCCAAATAAGACCAGCTTTGGGTCATGCACCTCAATTTCAGTTTTCTCTGGCACCTGGGTATTTACCACCTCCCATCACCAACAGATTAATGGAATTAACTGCCCCAAGAGTTATAAACGCATTGAACATTCAGAATAAATGTCTCTTCTTTTATCTTCAGACACCAGTAAAACCACAGAGAAAACTAGACAGATGAAAAGCCTGACATTCTAATACAGAGCTCCTTGCTAATACTGCTTCCGCTTAGATACTCCTTTCCTACAGATTTTATTCCTTTCCCACAAGTCTCTGCATTTTGCTCTGTTACAAATATGGTGCTGGAAAGAGAATACAATCTTTCTCTCCAACTCTAGGGTCAAGGAATTCCTCCCACAGGTCTTACTACGACTTAAGTATTTTCCAAATGTTCTTACAAATATATACATCTCTCTGAGGAACAGGAAGGCAGCTCATTTCCAGCTTACCCTGATAAGCAGCATCTGTAGCCTTCCTCTTGACTTCTGCCTCCTCCTCCTCCATTTTTTTCTTTCTGTATACAGAACCAGAACCTGTTATAGAGTGTCTCAGTTCCCCTTAGTTCTTCCTTCACAATCAGTTTACTGACCCCCACACCCAGTTATCTCCAGACAACACTGAACTGCCCCCGTGGATTCAGGCTCAATTCCCCTGAGGAGGGAAGCAGAGCCAGAGAATGACACACACTGGGCAGGAAATTTCACTGGATGCTGCAAGCCATCACCAAGCTCTTTACTGAGCAACTCCAAACGCTGTTCCACACAAGCTGTGCTGAGCTGTGGGATCCCCCAATCTAAACTAAGTGCCCCCTCAGATGCCAAAGCATCTGCCCAGCTGCCCCATTATGCTTAACCCAAAGTACACAAAACAAGGGATGCCTGACAGAGTGTCAGGGAACTACAGAAGAAAGCACAACATGGAAATAGTTAAATAACCCACATCATAATCTCATTGCACAGCTCCTCCAGTCTGTTATCCATGTGTCCAGCCTGGATCAGCTCTGCATCCTTCTTGAGTTGCCTGTAATCAGAAAACCTTGTTACTTACTGATCACTGAGCAGGACACCCTAAGCAGCATTTTTCACCCCAAATCACCATCCCACTTAGACAACTTTTTCAGGACAGGACTCTCAGATGTGACACAGCTTAACACCTCTGCCACACACCTGTATTTTTCCTGTGTTTCTTTAATAATTTTCTTCAACTCCTCAACCCGTTCTGCAGTCAGTTTCCGTACAATAACATCTTCCACGGTTTCCACAACTTCTCCCTTCTCACCACGTTTTCTCCTATAGAGTAAGAGGAAAAAAAAAAGATCATATACAAAACACAGAAAACTCAAATCTCATTTCATAAATGGCTGCTGTCTGTCATTCCTGACATGTTCATGCACAAAAAAATCAACTTCCTCCAACTCTCTTAAATGATCTTGGACAGCACAATATTCAAACAACCTCTTCTGAAAATCTCATGCATCCAGTGCTAAAGACTTCAGGAACAGATCAAAGATGCAAGTCCACTAAAAATTCTCAACCTGCAAAAAATCAATCATTCCACTTCAGAGAAGGTTCTTTTCTACCCATAAAAAAAGCTCTTCCTCACTAACTTTACTGAAGTCCTTTGTCTTTTCAACTCTAGTGCTGAAGCTCATTCAGCATTATTACAAACAAATACTACTTTTAAACATCCCCTCTTTAAGGTAATTTGATGTGAAGTCCCCCATAAAAATTCCTGGAACTAGGAGCAAAAAGTATCTGAGACTACAAAGCTGTAGTGAAACCATTAATAAGAAAATTGTTAAAAAACCACTGCAAAATAGAGGCAAATACAAAATGTCTCCCATTCTCACTCTGGCTGTCCTTTCTACTCCTACTCTAAATGACAAGTTTATGTGTAAACATGTAGCGTTTTATTCCAGCCAAATAAATGCTATCTTCCCCATCTGCCACACCCTGATCCCACTATCCACCCACAACAGCTATCACAGCTGAATTTTCTCATTCCTGAATGCTCCTTTAGGGAGGAACTGGTTGGGGAAGACAGGAAATTAACAGTAACAAGGGTTTTGCTGTCAGAACCAATGAGTTCCCCTCAAATTGCTGCAGACTGTGCTTGAGCCAGACTTTGTACTCACTTAGGGGTCTCCGTGGTCTCCAAGAGCTCTGAATACTGAGATGCACAGTGCTGGGAAGAAACAAAGGAAGTCAGAGGACACTTAAGAGTCAGCTTGAGCCAACACCTATCAACAAAGGCCACAGGGCACTCACTCCTACTTCTTCAGAGGCCCAACATTTTATGAACTGATGTCACAGTTTTCTCTAGAGTTTCCCTTAAGGCTACGATTTAGTGTAGATCACAGTGAGGAAGCAAAAATAGAGCTAAAGAACAGATAATCCCAACTAACAATTCAGAAATCAAAGAAAGTAAAAGCTGTAGCTGTAATGTTTCTGTCTGTGAACATGAACCAAAATATTTAATTGAAGAAGACAACATAACATTATGTCAAGGCCAGTTTCAAAGCTCAACAAACACAGCAAGCAACTATACAACCCAAACTTCTCCTCCCTTGGGTCTCTTAATCTCTTTTCGACCCTTACACAACAAAAGTCCCAGGCGCTGGCTCAGACAGCAGGAGACACCAAAATACATGGGCATCCACAAATTCCTGGGACAAGGAATTCCGCAGCTTAATCATGTACTTGATGAAGAATCTCTTTAGTCACTTTTACTTATTAATTGTGTACTAGACATCCTCAACATTGTGCAGAGATCTGGTATATTCCTGTTACTCACCTTTTCATGTTAAGGGTTCTACTTTACTTAGCCACCCCTCACAAGGAAAGCTGTTTCATGTCTTTGATCATCCACGTCTTTTCCTTAACTTTATCCAGCTGTACTATGAGCTCAAGTTTAATTTCAGAAACAGAAAGATAGTATTTAATTTGAATTAAATAAAACCGATTTTTTTCAAAATTAATTTTACTATCTATTTTTAAACAAACAAATACATTCTCTTAGGTACCTGCCTTACACATCCCTTGCAGAATTCATTTTTTCCAAGATTCAAATGTCAGTATCTCACCTTTTGGGAAAACCAGTCAGGTGGGCGTCCTGGCTCTGCAAAAGGCTTGATGGCTCTGCTGACTGAGACCCTGCAGGAGGGAAATGGCAAGTCACCATCAACTTACTTTCTTCCCCAACCAACATGTGGAGAAAAGCTGACATCCTTGAATTAACCCCATAAACACAATAAATGTTGTTATGTTTGGGACAAGACTCAAAATAATAAGAAGACTCAAAAATATTTGCCTACTTCTAATAAACAATACCTTCAGTCCTTTGCTTTGAAAAGCAAGTGTCTAGCTTCTGATCATGGGACCACATTTCCACAAAACTCCGAGTTTTGTGAGGGGGAAAAAGGCACTAGCCCAGGTTGCTCCAAGGCCCATCAAACCAGGCCTTGGATACTCTTCCAGGGATGGGGCAGCCACAGCTCCTCTGGACAACCCGTGCCAGGGCCTGCCCACCCTCACAGGGAAGAACGTCTTCCAATCTCCCATCTAACCCTTCCTCTGTCAGTCTGAACCCATTCCCTCTTGCCACTCCACGTGCCTGTCCAAAGTCTCTCTCCAGCTTTCATCAGTCTTTATTTTAACACACCTCTGTTTTTACACAGTAGTTATACAGGCAGCAAAACGCCTGTCTAGGTGCACCTCTAACACCTTTAACACCCCATCTTTGTCCTGAAGAGGCAGCGCGGTGACAGCCCCTCGGTGCTGCCGTACCAGTTCTGGTCGCCGCTGCGCATGACGGAGGAGGCCAGGCAGAGCTTCTCGCGGATGGACCAGGGCTCGGTGGGGCCGGCGCTCAACAGCTTGTGCTCTGCGGGACAGGGCAGGAGTGCGCGGGGGCGGCGGGACTCGAACCCCGTTCCCTCAGCGCCGGCCCCGCCCCCTCAGCGGCCGTGGCCCCGCCCCTCCCCCCCAACCGTTGTTCCCGCCCCCCCCCCCCCAACCCCGAGCACCGTAGGCCCTTTCCGGGCCGGCCTTTGCCAACTGCTCCGTTCTCCCCGGGCCGTTCCCCCGCCCCGTCTCCGTCCCCGCCGCCGCTCCCGCCCGGCCCCGCCGCACTCACTGCCCGTGCCCGCCGCCATCTTGCCCGCCCAGCCCCGCGGCAGGCGGAGGCGGGGGCGGTGCCGTGCGCAAAGCCCGCCGGGAGGCGCGCGAAGGCCACGCCCCCCTCACCCGCCCTCCGCGGCCGGTTGGTCAGGCCCCGCCCCCCGCTGCCCCAGCGGCGGGCGCTGATTGGCCGTGGCGCGCGCGCGCCGCGCCCCCATTGGCGGAGCGGGCGGGCGGCGAGATTTGAAATCGCGACAGTCGGCGAGGGGGTCGCGAGTGGGGTCGGAGCGGCGTGAGAGGCGGTTGGGTTCGTGTGCGCGCGCCCCAAGGAGCTCCCGTGTGGTAGGCTGGTCCTGTGCGGGCAGGCCCCGCGTGGTGCTCTCTGGGCGTGCGCTGTGGCGGTCGGTCCGTGCGGAGCCGAGTGTAGGTTTGTGTGTGTGTGTGTGTGTGTGTGTGTGTGTGTGTGTGTGTGTGTGGGGTGTGTGTCCGTCCGTCCGTCCGTCCGTCCGTCCTGTGTGGAGGCGGGTGTATGTGTAAGGTCTGTATACTCTGTGCTGGAGGGGTGTAGCGGGCCGGGAGTCTCACGTGGTGGTGTGTGGAGGGGTCCTGGGTGGTGTTTGTGTGTGCAGGGAGTGTGTTTGGGGTCCTGAATGTGTTTGTGTGTGCAGGGAGTCTATTTAGTGTCCTGGGTGGTGTTTGTGTGTGCAGGGAGTCTGTTTGGGGTCCTGGGTGGTGTTTGTGTGTGCAGGCAGTCTATTTGGGGTCCTGTGTGGTGTTTGTGTGTGCAGGGAGTCTATTTGGTGTCCTGAGTGGTGTTTGTGTGTGCAAGGGAGTGTGTTTGGGGTCCTGAGTGGTGTTTGTGTGTGCAGGGAGTGTGTTTGGGGTCCTGGGTGGTGTTTGTGTGTGCAGGGAGTATGTTTGGGGTCCTGGATGGTGGCTGGGGGTTGTGCACGTTTGCAGCAGTGTCCTGTGTGTTGGTGTGTTGTCAGGAGGGTTCCATGTGGCAGTCCATGTCTGTGAGGATTGGTGGATGTGGTAGTGGGGTGTATCCATGGGGAGCAAAGCTTGGACCGCTGTAACATCATCCTGTCCTGTGCCCCTTTTTCCCCAGGAGCCGTGTGAGACGTCATGGCGCAAGCGCTTACCTCCCCAGGGCTGTTCTCTGACGATGAGGCTGCAGCCTCCCCTGTGCTCGAGTCCACAGCAACAGGGTTTGGGGCTGACGTGCGCAAGGACTTGCTGTCTGAGTTCTCTGCCATCTCCCCAAACCTGGAGGGCTCTCAGGTGAGGCTGGAGCTCTTCTAAGTCACAGTGTTTTTGCTTGTGGCTGCGGGTCTAAAGCTGATGTGATGCAGAAGGAATGGAAACTCTTCAAGAACAAAATGCTGCACTGTGGGGAGCAGTTCCTGTTAGGAGCAGTGGACTGTGAAGGGCACAGTCAGCAAATGCCTCTTACCACAGAGTATCTTGGGGTGGCGCTTGGTCTGGGGATGGGTTTTGGTGTCAGGTCTTTGGGTTGTTGGTCTCATTCATTAGATAAACAAACAAACAAACAAATGCTAGTGTGTTTGGAAATGCCTAAGAAAGCTTCTGGCATTGCTGGTGATTTTGGGACTAGACAAGTTCCTGAGCAGTAGGTGGGGTATCCAACTTGTGTGTTCCACGCTGTGGCTCCTGTTAAGTGTTCTGATGGATGTCTGTGTGTTGCACCTCTGGCTGCCATGTTTAACCTGTGCTGACTTTTGCAGGCTGTAGCTGAAGACAGTAATGGCAAATTAAAGGTCTACCTGAGAGTTCGACCTCTGAAATCTACAGAA
Source organism: Acropternis orthonyx (assembly GCA_035583155.1). Classification (NCBI taxonomy): domain Eukaryota; kingdom Metazoa; phylum Chordata; class Aves; order Passeriformes; family Rhinocryptidae; genus Acropternis; species Acropternis orthonyx. Next base: position 15,025,332 of record JAWWEU010000029.1, read on the forward strand.
GTGGAAAAAGGCGAAGACCAGGTGAGGATCCCAAAGGAAGCAGGTTCTGAGCTGGCTCTGTGCCTGCTGGGAGATGATGTTGCCCTTTACTGTCTATGCTGTGGCCTTATGTAAGCCACTGCAATGATGGGTTCTATGTATTCTTTAGGGCTGTGTCCACATTGAGAACTCAGAGACTCTTCTTCTAAGAGCTCCTAAGAACTCCTTCACCATGCGGAGCACGGAACGTGGAGTGGGACAAGCAGTGCACAGGTTCTCTTTCAGCCGGGTAGGTAACTGGGACAAACAACCCATCTGGAAGTTATTTGAGCTTAAACCAGCCTTACAGCTTGACAAGCTGGCTTACAGATACTCACTGCCTGAACTCTGCAGTCTCATACAGTCCTCTCTACATCAGTTCTTCTGTTGCTGTTTTCTTAGTTTTTCTCTTTAAGCTGTTTCTGAAGCTTTTTTGGGCAGCAAGTGCCAAACTCTTGTTCGTAAGGCTGTAAACAGACTAGAGGCTGCAGTGATATCCAGTGTTACTGAACTGAACAAATGAACAGCTTGCTTTTGTAAGGGGCTCAGCTGGAACTGCTGGCAGGTCTGTTGCTGGTGGGTCGGGAACTGGAGGGAAAAAAGTACTACATAATATCTCTTGAGCAACCATCAGCAAAGGACAGGAAAGACCTACATGAGGCTGTTTTTTGTGTCTTGTTTGCAGATCTTTGGACCAGATGTGGGGCAGAAATTTTTCTTTGATGAGACAATGAAACAGGTGGTAAAGGATGTACTGAATGGGCAGAACTGTCTGGTTTATACCTATGGCATCACCAATTCAGGGAAGACTCACACGATTCAGGGTAAGGAAAGCATCAGGTGTTAGGAGCTTGTTGAGGGATTGTCTGCTGCTACATGTGAATCCTCAGCTTGCTGCTGTTCTTGCCTCAGGCACCAACCAAGATGGGGGGATTCTGCCTCGTTCCTTGGCAACAATCTTCAACAGTGTGGGGGACCGGTTGTACCGAGCCATGGACCTGAAGCCTTCCCTCTCCAATGAGGTGATCTGGCTGGACAGCAGGCAGGTGAAGCAGGAAGAGACCAAGAAACAGATGATGCTGCAGGGGGGTCTCTGGGAGGTAAGCATGAAGCTTCTGGGAGGTTCAATAGCAAGAGGAAAGGGATGGTGTGATGTTACCTACCTGCTCATGTTCTTGGCTTCCTTCAAGGAGGAGCTGTTAACACCACTGAAGAGGAGCCACAGTGCTGAATCTCAGCTCCAGGCCACCACCAGTGGCAGTTTTGACAGTGGAGTTGCTGGCCTCTCTTCATCCAGCCAACTCACCAGCCGTTCAGACCTCAGCCAGACAGAAGGTATGTCTGGAAGCCTCCCTGCTTCTTGTTGCTGGAGGATGGAAGAAAGGCTGTTTGGATGCTTTGTTGTGGGTAAGGGAGCAAAGGTGCTCCCTTACAAATGGGACAGATATTCCCTTTGAAAGATATGGATGCCAAGGCAGAACAACTTTGTGCAAATGTTTTGCCAATATCAGAAGAATTCACTGCTGCAAAATAACCAAGCCACATGAAATAAAAAGTTACTCTGTGCTCACTCACTTCATTGAAGGCATGTGGCTATTGAGCAGCCAACTGCTGGAAGCAGAGTGCTAAAGTGATGTGCTGCACTGAGCTTTTGTGCCCACTTTCAAATTCAGGAACTACCAGCTGATTAGGTATCCAGAAGCATGGAGTGATTGAGATAACAAGGACTCAAAATCCATTTATGCTGGAAAAAGTTCATGTTTGAAATACCCTGTAATTCTGGAGTCAAAATCAGTTATATAAAAAGTCCTTACACAGGATAGAAGATACTCTTAAAGGAAACTTCAAGCTGTCTCACTGGGGACAGGCATTAGAGTAGATACACATGGAAGGAGGTATATAAAAGAATTTAATTCTGGGGTGGTTTTTCCTGCTGAAGAAAGCATCTCACTCTTACAGCTAAACCATTCCAGTTGCACCTCTGAAAAACTGCAATTGTGATTTGGTTTATGTCCTTTTTTTTTTCCTTCCTCTTTTTTCCCCCAGAACTGGGCCCCCTTTGGGCTGATTTGGATCGGATTTCACTCACCAGCACAGGAGATGTGCAGTTCTCCATCTGGGTCTCCTTCTTTGAGATTTACAATGAGTTAATCTATGACTTGTTAGACCCGGCTCTCCCTGGACAGAACCGCAAGCGGCAAACACTGCGGCTCTGTGAGGACCAGACTGGCAACCCTTATGTGAAAGGTAGATTTACCTGGAAGGGACCTTTGGTGGCCTGCTAGGAAGACTTTAGGACTGAGGGGGTGGGTGGCTTAGCAGTGATGTGCTGGGGAGTGATGTCTGGATTATGGGAATGTCAATTTTATTAATGTCAAGGAAATGCAGTGGTGAAGTTGGGGCTGATAAAAGTTTTCTGCCAGTCTCCTAAACTGCTATGCCCAATGCATGCTTGCTTTTCCAGATCTGAACTGGATCAATGTCCAGGATGCTGATGAGGCCTGGAAGCTCCTAAAACTGGGTCGGAAAAACCAGAGTTTTGCCTGCACTCACATGAACCAGAACTCCAGTCGCAGGTCTGAAGGGGGAGGGGGTCGTTTAGGCAGAAATGCAATTCTGAGGGGATTCTTAAAGGTTGAATTTCATTGTCTCTAAATATCTACATGTTTCTTTATAGTCACAGTATTTTCTCCATTCGGATTCTGCACTTGCAAAGAGTGAACCGTGAGGTCATTCCAAAAATCAGCGAGTAAGTTTCATCCTCTCTGGGATCTGGGGGTGTTCTCAGTGGATTCAGCTTTCCTGTCTCTTCTGTTGAGGAGCTGCAGTATGGGAAATATGGTCTTGTTGAAAGTATTTTGAAGGAGTAAACGTTCCCAATCTTAAGTCTTAGAACTGACAGGAGTTCGAGGAGTACTGCAAAGTATAACCTGAGGTAGTTCTCAAGCTTGAAGGTAAATGTGAGTAACCTTACCCTTGCAGCAGGACTGATTTGAGTGCTGCTAGTGCCTCTTCCTGGGATGTAGTTACCTGGAAATGGGTTATCTCAGTACCTGGGAAATGGCTGTTTTGAGGACTGGCAAAGGATCTTTGAACTTGACACCACAAAGCTCATTATGGTGTTACCTTGTGTAATGCCTACACTTAGGGTAGGACCCTCCATCCAGCAACAGACCAGACACCCCAAAGGAGTGTTCCTGTGCCCTTACGAGGAGGCTGGGAAGGTGATTGCAGAGTGTCTGAATTGTAAACCTGGATAGTGCAGGACAAACCCAGCAGATTGTGCAAATACTCCTGTTTCCTTCAGGTTATCCCTGTGTGACCTGGCGGGGTCTGAGCGCTGCAAGGACCAGAAAAGTGGGGACCGAATTAAAGAAGCCAACAACATCAACACCTCCCTGTACACACTGGGCCGCTGCATCGCTGCCCTCCGCCAGAACCAGCAGTCCAGGTGAGCACCCAGAACTCCAGAGGGAGGGTGTGGTGGAGCTGTTTTGCTTTCTCAGCTCACTCCTGTCTCTCCCCACAGGGTAAAGCCGATGGTGGTTCCATTCCGGGACAGCAAGCTGACCCGTGTGTTCCAGGGATTCTTCACCGGGCGTGGGCGCTCCTGCATGATTGTCAACATCAACCAGTGTGCATCTGCTTATGATGAGACTTTGTATGTAGCCAAGTTCTCAGCCATTGCCAGCCAGGTGAGTAGCACAGACCAGGATCACAGCATGGTCAGGGTACTGCCTGCTTCTGTGGGAATCAGCCCTTTTCCATCACAAGGAGAAGGGGCATGCTCACGAGTCTTTCCTGTGCTTTTCCAGTGGGTTGTTACCTCTGGAGTATTTCCAGATTCTACTAAACAGAAAGGGCTGACCGGCTGCAGAAAAGGGCTGTGTTTAAAGGCTACACAACTTCCAGGCTTTGCAGATGAGTAATGATGGTCTTTTCCCCTTCAGCTTGTTCAGGCACCTCCCACAAAGCTGGGACTTCCATCCCTACAATCCATCATCAAAGAGCACAACAGGCGAGCCAGCCAGGTGGCAGAGGCAAATGAAGAAGTGGAATCAGAAGATGAAGACACTGAGGATGAGACAGATGTCTCAATGTATGAGAAGAAGGTGGGTTGTGGTTTATCTTACAGCCTTTATGGGTAGGTAGCTTTGGCCTGGGAGGTGGGATTGGACCTTGGCACTATGTCAAGAGAGATGACAGAGAACCTCAGAAGGATAACAGAACCCAGGAAACTGGGAATCTATGACACAAACATTCCACAGTTGGTTGGAACCTGATGTGCATGCTCAATTTTGACACACTGTTATCTGTGGAATAGTGACAGTAAGAGTATGGGTGCAGACCTCAAATCTTAGAGATCAGAAGACATGCAGAACAGGTGGCTAATTGAGGAAAAATAAACTTCCTGGATACTCAAAGCAGGCAGCTGGAACAGCTGAAAGATCAAGATGGAAGTCATACACCTAGAGAGACTCAAGCTGTCCTGTCAATGGAGCAAACTCTCGCAACTTCTCTTTCCAACTGACTAAAATAATCTTAAATCTAGATCAGTGCAGCCTGCAGACACTTAGCTCATTCCCAGGTCTTAACTTTATTGTGCAGTGTGGGCAGTGGAGCTGTGTCCTTCTTGCAGGACTTGCTGCGTGCAGTGGAAGCTGCACGAGAACTGCTGGTGCAGGAGAGGCTGAAGAAGCTGCAGCTCGAGATGCACCTGCGTGAGGAGATCTGCAACGAGATGCTGGAGCACATGCAACAGAAGGAGCAGTGGTGGAGGTACAGCCTGTGCTGATCTCCCTCCCTCTGCTCGTGCTGAGCTACAGCACCAAGAACCACCAGACCCTGACAGGGAGTTGTTTTTTTTGTAGCCAACATGTGGATGCTCAGAGGGAGCAGCTGGAGGAACTGTATGAGGAAAAGCTGACTATCCTGAAGGAGTTACTGACTGACCATTATCAGGAGAAGATCCAGGTTTGTTCAGGGCAATGAAAGAACATCAGGAAAATTGCAGTGGCTTGGAAGGGGACTCAGGGTACTTAAGTCCAAGACAATGTTTATGCAAACTGAAAGATTTTGCTTTATGAGGTATTTTTTTGTGATATTATTTGATTGATCTACAATTTTTGCTTCTTGTCTCCTCCTTTACATAGCTCACTGGGCTTCCTAATTTTCAATCCTTAATCTGAAAGCTGACATGCAACCGTCCTGACTCCTCCATATGTTCAACATGATTCTCTCCCCACCTTACTCTTTTCGCTAGTGGCTTTCTTTGCACTCTTCAGATTCAAACAAGTTGTGTGAATTTCTCTTCTTGCTCTTAGTTGTGATGATGGGTATGGGCCTGTCTATGTTTCTCATGTTAGAGCATTTGAGTGGCCTCTGGGACTTGTTGCAGATCTGTCTGAAGACACCAACCCTACCAAAAAATCCCTTTTCTTTATAGGCTGTAAAGAAGTGGTTTAGGGTTCCAGGAAATGGGTTTCCTGTATTCACTCAAAGGACCTTAAAGGCTGGGTCCAATGTGTGAAGTGTGGGACTGAGAAAGTCTCCAGGAACAAAACAGAGAGTGTTTCAGAAAAGTTGGGGTAAGAAAATCCTGTTGAATATTTGAACAAATTTCCTTTCTAAGGAGCGTGATGAGGAGATTTTGGAGCTCCAAGCTGCTCTGCAGGAGGCGAAACAAAAATTGGAAAGCCTGGATACTAAGGAAAAGGACTTGGAGCAAGGCTTACGTCGATCCAAGCGAGGGGCAACCTCGGGTACTCTGCAGAGGGAGCTGGCAGATACCAAAGCCAGACTGGAGCAGTGTCAAAGGGAGTTAAATATCACGACTGCAGGTATGTCAGGGATGCTGCACTGGTTCTGAATTGTCCCTGAGAGATCCTTGTACAGGGTCAGATAGGCTTTCTTCAGGGTACAATGGATTCAGACACCCCAAAACCATTATTGTGAGTTGTAGGTAACAGGAATAATGTGCTGGATGGGCAGTGTTTCACTTCATTTTCACAGGAAAATGGACTTTAGGGCAGGATAATCTCCCTGGGATTTCTTAAGTCCCTTTGTGTAACTGAAAAGTTGAAGCCTGGCATGTTTGTGCATGTCTGCACAAACTCAAATTCAAAGCTCTTCTTGGCTTGCCTGTGGCAGCTTGTTTCAAGGCAAGTCTTGAACTTCAGGCATACTGAAAGCTGATGAATGTCCTGTTGCTTACTACTTTTTTGTCTGTTCCTAGAATTGCACAAGTACCAGAAAATACTGGAGCCACCTCCCTCTGCCAGACCCATTACTATGGATGTAGACAGGAAGCTGGAGGATGGACAGAAGGTAACTCCAGCTCTGTGTTTTACAGAAAGGAACGCTGCAGGGCAAGGTGGTTGGCATTATAAGCACTGTTTGGGGCTGCGGTTTTCAGGCTCTTAAACAAATGGCTGAAGTTGAAATGGGCTTGTTGAACTTACTGGAGATGTTGATGGCTGTGGTATCTGTGGGCCCAGTGTATCTCACTCAGATGGGATCCTCCCTCAGTGCTGTATGTCTGAATTACCTTGGAGTGGCTTTCTTAGCAGAGCAGTGCCAAACCCCAGCTGTTTTGAATCTCTCCACTGTAGAATGTCAGATTGCTGCGTTCAGAGTTAGAAAAAATTGGGGAGCACCTCCAGTCTGCAGAGCGGGCGTGCTGTCACAGTACGGGAGCAGGGAAACTCCGAGAAGCCCTCTGCACGTGTGATGACATTCTGGCCAGACAGGTAATGTGTCTGTTTTGTTGGGGGTTGCACAGGGTGGGGCTTAGTCTTTGTGCTTTGCCATAATCAGAGTAACCTCAGTTCTATGCTCCAAATAAAAACTACTTACTTGCTAGTACATACTACTACATGAAGGGAATTACATTGCTGATTTTTCAATCAAAGGAGACACAAATTATTCCTGTTCAGTTAACTGTCAGCATGCAGAAGAAAGCAGAAGAATTCAGAGTTCTCACTTCCTTATCCACTTGATCACAGTTGCTATAGCAGCATATTTGGAACAGGATGGAACCAGCTTTGTCCTAACCCTACTGTTCCTATTTATTATTGAACTGCTAGACTGTTGACAGTAGAAGCTTTTAAGCATGGCCTTACTTTGCACAACAGTTAGTGAATTTTGGCAAAAGGCAGTTTATTCTCCTGAGTTCACAGTAACCAGGGAATTAGAAAACTTGTCATAGTACCTGAAAGGGAGCGTACAAGAAAGATGGAGAGGGACATTTTACAAGAGTGGGGAGTGACAGGACAAGGTGGAATGGCTTCAAACTGAAAGAGAGCAGGTTTAGATCAGATATTGGGAAGAAATTCTTCCCTGTGAGAGTGCCGAGGCTCTGAAACAGGTTGCTCAGAGAAGTTGTAGATGCTCTATCCCTGGAAGTGTTTAAGGCCAGATTGGATGGGGTTTGGAGCAACCTGATCTAGTAAAAGGTGTCTGTGTCCACAGCAGAGGGGTTGGAAGACGATGACCTTTAAAGTCGCTTCCAACCCCAACCTTTCTATGATATCTTTATTTTTTTTTTAATATATATATATATAAATATATATTGTCTTCACTTCTTCAGGACCAGACCCTGGCAGAACTGCAGAACAACATGATGCTGGTCAAGCTGGACCTGCGGAAGAAGGCAGCCTGCATTGCCGAGCAGTACCAGAAGCTCCAGGCTTCTCCAACATCCAGCAAGAAACGCTTGGGTGCCAACAGGGAAAACCTACAACCTAACCAGCCCCCTGGTAAAAGGCCCTTCCTGCGCAACCTCCTGCCACGTTCTGCCACCCGTCCTGTTGCTACCAGAGGGTGGCAACTTCGTTCAGTTGCTGTATGACTTTTCAAAGAGATCCTACCCCACTGTTACTGGAAGAGGTGGCAAATCCAATATAATGGCATCTGGTTTCATTGTGCGCTTGTTTATTGTTATTGTAGCTGCTTGAGAGCTTATGTAAACATTTCTGGATATGTATAGATAAACTTTTAATCAATACCAAAGTGGACAACGTGACCTTCTGTAATTTAAACACTACACTGAGGAAAGTCTTTTAACTATAAAATAATGCAGATGATCAAATTTGTTTACCCAAGTGACAAGGTGTCATCTTCAACTATGCTGGCACACAATTCAAAAATAAGTTCACAAGTTCCTCCGTGAAAGATATTTTGCCTTCCTTGAATTATAATCCTTTATTAAAGTATACACGTTCTAGGCCAGGGCTGCTCTCTTGGATCTGGGCTTGCATTTCTGGCTCCAAGCGCGATACAGACATAGAACTAAGCAAAAGAAACAGGAAAATGGTTACATAAAACAAGCACTTGAATGTAAAATAAGATGGACAATGCACCTGATTAAGCTTTCTGAATAGTGAAAGGAGTTTTCAGATCTTTTTATGTCTTATGAAGGAAGCAAATCAGACCAGGGGCAAATGAATCCCTGCTCAAATGGCAGTAAGACAGGCTATGGAGTCAGGAAATGGGGTTGCCACTACTATAAGGGTTGGAATCCACTTTACTTGCTCAAGGTTATTGCTGGCAATAGAAACTTACCTTCCTAAAGGTGTTTTTATTATATATTATGTACTTGCCTATTTAACTTACTACCTGATTTTATTCAGTTGGATAAAAGGTTTATTTTTATAAGAGTCAGTTCATAGTAAAGAGAATTAAGCTGCCAGGTCATTTGAAGAGCTGCAATTTCCTGAACACAGTTCAAGGTCTTCCTCTGTACTGGAGAGCCCTGGCTAATATCAAGAATTGTACCATGTATGCTAGGCTGGTTTGTCAAGTCATCTCCAGGTAGCCTAGTGACACTTGTTTACCACAGCTCTCAGTACTAGGCCAAGCATGGAAACAGATGGTGTCAGACAGCTTTGTTGTACTCAAACAATTGCATCTGATGAGAATTGGGTATTGTTCTCGGGAAGTCAAAGCTACCTTAATTATTCAGTACTTTTTTTAATGGATTCAGCTCCAGCATGGATTGTTTAAGCTACACCTGGCAGCTTGTTGAGTTTAGACAACCTTTTTTAATAGGGACAGCTTAGTTGAATTTAAGGTCCTGTCCAGACTATACCAAATTGAACTAAGTAAGTTCATTTGTAAATAACTCATTCAGATTTCACAAGTATTTCAGTTATAGTGAAAATTGTTTCTAAGACACTTTTCAGTACTGAGCTATTTTTGTATTGATGGAAAGGTGCTTCTGGAGAAACATTAGTCAAATTACAAATAAACACAGATAGTCCAATGCTGTTCTGTATAACTGGGAGAGTTTCCAGCTGAAAACAAAATGGGCTCTGACTGTATTTAATGCATCATAACCTTACTGGACATGAATATATTGTATAGACCTCATCTTGAGCTGCTAGGGGTTTGTAAACAACTATTATATATTACTGATGAGTAACGTAGTTATTTCTTTTCTGTATATTCTCTTGTTTATCACCTTTGTTACATGGGAATAAAAACTGTGTGCTTCACCAGGCAATGACTGCTTGTTTCTGCCTCTGTGTGGATCTTGAGTGTAACAATGAAGTGAGAATAATAACAGCAATACACACCTTTTCTGAGGAAACAGTGCACAACACAGGGGAGTTGCAAACACAAGACTAGAGGAGACAAAAAAGGCATTATTATAATAGTTAGGGTGCTAAAAGAGAAGTCAAAAACCTTATGCATGATTTAGGTAAAAAGCTTTGTGTTTTGTTTTGGGGTTTTTTTATTACAAAGTGAGGTAATGTTCCACAAAATACCATGTAAACTTTATCTGTCCCTGTATTGTACCTTATGAAATAACCTACTACATAGTACTAAATGCATCAATATCATGCTTCCACATGTGTTTAAAATTATCATTTGATACCCTTACAGTGTTTTACATTAGTGTGCAGGACAACAGAAAATGCTAGATGCAGCAAATTCAACTCTATTAACCAAATGTTTCAAGAATTCATCATCTTCCAGGATTATATTCCACTGACTGTTCATGGAGATAGCAGCTAAACCATCTTCAAGCTGCCACATGCCTTTTTTTGCCACTCCTTTTCCCCACTGCTTTTCTTGGCAGCTTCTTCCTTGCTAAATGGCTTTTTTGTTTTTAACATGGTATTATCAGTTACAGAGATGGAAGTGAAGTAACTGCTGTAGTCTCATTAACTCTCTCAGCTTTTAAAGTGTAAATATTGCTACTTTGTCAAAAAACAATACAAGTATCTCTTAAAACAGCAGACCCAACCCAAAGAAATAACTTACCAGATTCCAACTAGTCCAACTTGAATGGGAGCACTCAGCCAAGGATATCTCTGTTGAAAATAAATCACACACAGTCAGTATGGTATCTTCTTCTCCCTTCCCCTTTTTTGGAATTCTTGTTTTCTAAGAGAGATTGCACCTAAAAGACTCTTGCACACAAAAGCAAAACCATGACCTGTGTGCCTCGAAGTTGAGCTGATTTGAGAGTCAAATCCCTTTGAAAGGTTGTAAGGAAATTCCCTGTGGAAGAAATGTACACTGATCCTGAGTATGTGTCCCTTAGAAACTCCAACAGGTGTTTGACTTAGGATGTGATTCTGAGCCCATGGGCCTTCTGCTTGAATCACACAAGCCCACGGTAGCAGCATAGCTGAAATCTGGAGCAGTGCTGCCACACCTCTGAAGGGCTCAGTGAATTTTGCCCAGGCATCCCAAGGAACAGCTTGGTCTGGTTACAGCTCCTTCTCTTTGGTGACATCAAATGGTTTTGATGTGCAAGCTCGAGCCACCAGCCATAAACAGGGGAGATGTCAAAGCAAAATATAAGTCTGCCTCTCAGTCCTTTCTCCTGTCATATGATTTCCCCTGATGTGTAGAAACTTGTCTCTGTAACAACACTCCAGTTCTGCAAGAGTTTACCTTTTGTTGAAGGATTAGGGAAACAGGGCTGGGAAACCCACCCATAACCTATGGATGCATTTTTAGCATGTTTGCCATCACTAGAACTTTTGCAGAACTTGAATATATGCCACGAAATATTGGCAGGCTTTTAAATTATTTAAGAATTCGCTCCCCCTCATATCAGAATTTTGATTGAAATTCATTGCTAATGAAGTAAACCCAGACCTGTTCAAAGGACAGGGCTGCACTGGCTGCCTTGTTGCTACGATAAAAGCAGTGCCGAAAAAGCAGGACATACACAGCTACCACAGAAACATGAAGGGGATTTTAAAACAAAACAGTTCATGAGTTAAAAAACACATGATACAGTGGATGATGTTTTCAACAAAGATGTTTGTTTCTGCAAGAAGCATTTCCCGAGACTGAGAAGTTAGAGGGGAAACTGGTGAACAAAAGCTGGGCACTAGTTGAGAGTAGAAATGGACAAAGGAGATGTAGAAAGCTCAGGGGGACAAAAGCTGGGGGCTGAGGAAGGTCACAGCAGCACAGGAGGCAGGGAAAACAAGCCCGTGTGGAGTAAACTTTCTCCAGAGCCTGAGGGAGAAGAAATGATGTAGAAGACTGCTTCTCTTTTCTTTTTACTTTTTTTTTCCCCTGGAGTCAATCTGTAATCCAGAAATGAGTGCAGGAAGAACTGTGCAATTCAGCAATAACCTGCAACAAGAGATAACAAATGGGAACAGACAGAGACAGCAGGAAGGGTAAAGAGTGAAGGCGGCAGAGCTCCGCTGTCCTGGCATTCCCTGAACACCTTCGTTTGACTTTCAGCTGAGAAAAATTCACCCCAAATACTTCAGATTTTATACACTGGGAGAGTCCATGACAAGAGTTGTGGACACAAACTCTCTACTGCAAACGACTTCAGTCTCCGAGATGGGAGAGGGATGTTACACATTGCAGGGGGAGCGTGGGACCCAAAATACGTAACAGAAAAGCCCCAAAGACAATTTTATAACTGAAAAGGCTGTTGGAAGGTGCTATGAGAGGAACAGATGGCTTCATGCCTTGGTCAGAGTTGGTCATTGATCTGAGAGAGGTGTTGTCTAGTACAGACTCCATAAACAACATCTATTTCATGTGGTGGAACATTTTTTTTGTCAACTTGATCTGAGCTACAGCCTTTCTTTTTCCAGAATGTTGCCAGGCTGCACTAATCAGGAAAGACGGTGAGGAAGAACTCTTAACACTGGGAGGTCAATATTAAGAACTAGAGTTGCCCAGGAAATGAAGCAATAAAACAAAACTCAAATGCAGGCTACATTATCCCTACAAAGAGATAAAATGGAGAAGCACATAACAGACAGCAGAATCGACTGTGTTAGAGAACTATCCTTTAACTCCGGAAGAAGGCAGTTCCCAATGAATTAGAATTTAATTTCCAGATGTCTTTATGACATTTTAGTGGTTAATGCAAACAGAGAAAATGGAGAAATGATAATTAAGCAAACAAAAGCCTTAAGGAGAACCAGCTTTTTTCTAACTACTTCCTTTCATTGTTGGATCTAAAAATCTGCCACCTCTCCCAGGCTAGCTATGCCTGTTTTCCAAAAAGTAAATAAATGAAATGACAGTTAAATTAGGAATGTATGCAAGACTGCAGGGCATAAGACATTCAAGAACAATGCTTAAAAAAAAAAATAACAGCTCTCTGTTCTGGTTTTGTAACAGTTTTGAATACAGATTTCAGCTGCAGTCTAAGAGACCCAAAAAAACCTCGTTTTAAGGATATATGAAGAAATTTCTTGAGTAGCTTGGATGTTAATACAGTATGCTACGCAGAACAGGAGAGAAACTGAACCTATAAGAGTAGTAATAGAAACTAAAACTTTAGTGTTGGAGTTTCCATAAGTTTCTACAGAAAACCCCCCAATTTCTTTCCTTAGAAGAAAAGTTATATGTAAGTAAAATCTATAAATGCTATGTCTCAGAGTAAGGTTGTTTATGGATCCCCAGCTGCAGCAGCTAAAGTATCTTGGTTCTGCACAGAGCTAGTCAGGTGTATGTCAGTAGGAATAATGAAAACAGACATTATGCAGCCTAATCCATGACTACAACATTGCATAATCACATGAAAGGGCCCCAAAGCTGCTGCCGAAACCTACAGCAAAATCAGATGTACATATAAAAATACCTTTTCAAGTCGGAAATAATTAGATCCTTTTTGAAGCAGTAAGTATGTGCTTGTGCTCTAAAACAATTCTTGAGTCATTTTCTAGCAATAAAATTTGGAAATATTGTTAATTCACACTGATGCCTTAGTGCAAAACACTGTGGGAATATGGGGGATGAATAGTGCTCCATGACCTACATCTTATTTCAAGTATCAAAGGATGACAGGCTGCTATTACAGACCAGAAATCTGGGAACATTTCCTTCTCTCTGTCTTACTGCAGACCATGGATCTATTTTTTTTTTATCATTTCACAACCACTTTCCTATTTTCTGGCCTTCTGTGTTGTTTAATAGGCTTTGGCAAGCATTCAGGAATTATTTCCAAGGGTGGTAGTGCGCAAAGCAAAGGCCAAGGACAGTGATTTAGTAAAGCATTGTGGGGATGGTGTTGGGAGTGCTGTGAATGGGATGGTGCTTCTGAAACCTCAGGGGGACATGCAGAAGCTGCTTGTTAAAAATGCAGCTCATTCCTTAATGGTTTAATACTAATGTCTACCAAGTGTTACCACTGACTACCTGCAGAGCAGTGTTTCACCTGAACTCACAGTCTCTGAGGCTGAGGGAGAGGAACAGGTGAGCATAAACGGTCATGATGGTACCAAAGACCACTGAGTAGTCACTGAAGAAATCGCTCATTTTTGTTGATCTGAAAAATTCACAACACCTTTATATTGTTTATACCACATAAAACCAACAGATATTTGTCTCCAAACCCTGAGGATTGCTGCAACTTTTTCACAAATGTCATGTGTTTGACAGCTGAATTCGTAGCATTTGTGACATTTCTCCCATGTCAAATACATGTAATTTTTGCTCTAAATTAATTATTTTTTAATAGTTTTTTTTACAAGGGTTACTTTTCCAGGTAATACATTCTCAAGAACATCACAGCATCGCAATTGTAGTATGTTTGGATGTCCTGCAGGGTCAGTTCTTCCAGGAAATACAAGCAGCACACACTGACTTTTACCCTAAAACTCAAATGCCACATTGCTGTTTTTACACTCTGAGCAATAGTGTTTTCTGTTAAGAAGGTGGGAGGGAAGTAAAGCACTTCAGGAAAAAAAAAAGGATTTTAAAATTGAAAGACAATCATAGAATGGTCTGGGTTGGAAGAGACTTGAAAGATCATCTAATTCCAACCCCTGCCAGGGGCAGGAACACCTTCCACCAGACCAGGTCCAACTAGACCCATCCAACCTGGCCTGGAACCCTTCCAGAGATGGGGCAGCCACAGCTTCTCTGGGCAACCTGTTCCTCGTTTGTATCTACAGAAGCACTTTCAAATGGTGTTGTCTAACTGGGTAATCTCAGTCCGCACAGGTAAAAAGAAGGGCAGAAATAGTAAGAGATATAATTTTAACATTTCAGAAAGCTTTATCTTAGACAAACAAAACCAGGCAACTTTCCCTGCTTGTCCTCCCAGTCCCCACACAAAACGCTTTTCCAAGGGAGGGTCTGAAGACTCAGACCAGGCTTTTCTTCCTGACTTTTTCTAACAGAAAGGAGACAGATTAGGCTTGTTGGGTAGGTTTCACAGGCAGAGACTTTGCCTGGAGCTACACAGTAATTAAATCAGTGATATCAAGTGGTAAAGATTAAACTCCCTTTACTGGTAAAGAATTAAAATTCATCTGAATATTATTTCTCTTGGGTTAGAAAACCCTGTGACTAATTTCATTACTCCTCTTTACCCTCTCATGAACACAGACTGCATAATGTTGATGCAGGTTATGGATTTACCAACACCAGGTGTTTGGCTTCACACTACATTAGCATAAACAGAATATAGGAAATAAGTAATCTTTGATGAAGAATTGCCATTCTATGCCTGTACTGCACTTTACATCCAGTAAATTTTAAAGGATCATTTTCAAAAGGGATTTTTACCACCATTTTTGTTTCCAACCTCAGATTGCTACTACAGCAGCTAAGTAAAGCCTCCTTATTGCCCTCTTGAAAAAAACAGCATTATTAAAATGTCCATACTTTTTTCCCCATAAACTATATTCCAAGACTGAGTACAAGGAAGGTTGATTTCACAGGAGGAACTGGGCATTTTAAGAACAATTATGAAAATAACAACAAAAAAGTTCCTATTTTCTGAATGTTATTTTACACTGTGATAAAAAGAACCAAGTTATCTCTGAGCAAGGTAGAAAGGAAGCAAGAGCTGTAAAGCAAGCTCTGCAGGGATGTGCTCCCACAGTATTTGGGAGGCAAATGTGAAGGCTCAGGAAGTATTTCATATTCATTAAAATATTAACTTAGGATCTGAAACACATATAGATAGATAGATTATCTCAGACTAACCTTTAGAAAGGCTCTTTTTTCCAAAGTATTCATTATGAAGGGAGGAATTGCTGCAAATAAAATAAAAAATGCATTAATTTTGATGAAAAAGGCACTTTGTTTCCATTCTCTGTTTGGCTGAACTAATACCATAACACAACTTTTACAGCCTTTTTTCATTCATTGAGTTTTCATTTCACATTGCCAATTCAAGATACAGAACTGGTATTTGCAGAAGTAAATTCTCCCAATAAGCAAAACTTGTAATTTCACATGTAACTAAACTTGAGCTCAGTAACTCAGCACTGAGAGAGCACCCATACCAATATCAAGCAAGTGGAATTTGCTACCATTCCTCTGCTATCTGTATTTTTTTCTGCAAAAGCATCCCAGGAGCTTCTCTGCTGCACTTCATTGTAACACACTGTGGATGTTTTCACAGCGAGAAACGTGTATTCCTCTGGGGGAGCTTCTTAACAGAAAGGCAAACACCGCCTGGGGAACTGTGAGGTAATTTGGCCTCCGAGAGAAATCACTTAGGACCGAAAGCTCTCTCTCACATTAGAAACTGATAACCAGGACTGCAGTTATTCTTACCCATTCCAGGAGCAGCCATAAGAATCCTTGAGATAACCACCTGGGTGATTGCCTGCTGAGCTGCTTTTGTTGATTCACCCAGTCTGTTCCCGTTCTCATCTGTGACGGGGATTCCAAACTTGATTTCCCTGTTGAATAAGGAGTAAAAATAAAGCAGTGATTGAGGTGAATTTATTCACCCTTTTTTTGACGCCTTTTGTCCCTTAAAATTGTCAATTTTAAGACTGATGTCTTTATTTTCTACGTTAGACTGTTTGAAACAATCTGCAGCACAAAAACATTTCAAAAGGCAGAGAAAGATCCGGAGAAAAATATGCTGGAAAGTTATCAACTGAATACTTGGAACAGGAATCTGCTGCTTGATACTGGTCACACTTCCAAGGGGAAGAGAAAGGAGATGTGTTTTACTCTGTAGTACACAGAAAGGAGAGGTCCCTTCAAAGAGCACTTCAGGAAAGTGGAATTTTCTGGATTGCCTGCATGTAATCTATCCTTTCTGCCAGACAGTTCATTGAATACAGGAGGGTTAGTTTCAGTGAGCTGAAACAGAAGTCTACATGAAAATTACCCTCTGGCATTCTAGACTGAGTTTTCATTTCACCCACTAAGAATATATTTGCAAGTATAAAAAGATGCACAAACCAAACTGTATTTCTGTAGCTGCACTATTGTCTTTTAGGTCTTTTGCTCAGCTGCAGGGTTAGGTGTTAAATTCACACACTGGGAGAAGCAGAGAGAACTGCAGATATCCTGAGTTTATTCTTCTCATATTTTATAAAAGATAAAATACCATGGATCAAATTTCATTGTAAATACAAAATTTAAATATTCCCCTTTCTGCCCATAACATTGTGTTTATAAGAGGATGCTTTTAATTTGTTTTTCCCTACTAATATTCTTACTCCATGTCAAATAAGAACACATGAAAGTTCGTTTCTGACAAACTGCATATTTTTGTAATCTCAGGCAATTAAACTTCTATGATTAAGTGCTGCATGTGGGATTTGAAGCACCATGTTTGAAATTACTGTATTCTTCCAAAGTGGGGTCTGTACTTCAGGGTCCCTGTGATCAAGTTTTGAAGGACCAGTAACTGGCTTCTGAGATCCAAGACAGAAGAACTCTATGGATACTTAGCTGAAGAGAATGATGGTATATTTTATTTAATACCTGTCACAAATTGTCAGTCAAAACAAGATCCTGCATGAGGTTTTTGCAAGATTCTGAAACAAGTTAAAGACACAGAATGTGCCTTATTTAATAACGTGCTGATCTACAACCTCAGTAACATCCTCTCTTCCAGCAGGAGCGATCTTTGTTCTTTTTCTTACCTTTGTCTCATTAGTGGAATATTAATACAGTTTGCAGAAGCAACAGCAGCAAATGGAACAAACCGTCCTATAAGAGGTGAGACTCGCTGTAAAACACACAGGGAGGGGGGAAAAAGGGGAAAAGAAAAAATTTACATAATCATTGTCTTTCCCAAAGGTCATATTCAAAGGCTTCATGTGATAATGATAGACTGGACTTATTTCCTTTACACTAAAATTCAGTGAAAACCCACTGGTGGGGGAGAGGTAGAACAATAAGCAAGAAATAAGTCATAAATGCTTCTCTCGGGAGTGAGTAGTGGCAGGAGAGTGGCAAAACCAGTCTGAATTTAGTAGCATCACACTCCACTCCAATTAAATTTCAAGTATTATTAAATACCTTTGAAAAAGAAACTGCAAAAAAGGCACCTTATTAGATACATTTTGCAATAACCAAACATGAGGCTGTTTGAAACACATATATAAAACTATCCACACGGGATAAAATTAAGGTTGGGATGTAAAGAAAGGAGTTGCCAAATGCCACTGTAAGTCCATAGTGGGAGCTGTGGACATGACTCCGATACAGCAGAGGAGAAATGAGCTGTAAGCATCGCACAGAACACCACAGCCTAGTGAGAGTGGAAAAAAAAAATCAGCAATACCTTTGCTAGTGCATTAAGTCCTAAAGCTGTTGCAACAGCACCCGTGGTGGCAGAAACATAGGCTGTTCCCAGCTGGCTAAAACAGAAATTAAAATGTTTGCACCTGCACGACAATTACATTTATATCACTTTTAAGGATAATTACATTTTACACATGAAGTTGCACCCCTCCTCAGAAGTTAAGAAATAGAACTTTCTGTGCTACTGCAATAAGATGTGGATGGAAGATCTAAATGGGACCCTAAATTAAATAGTTTTATTTCACTAGCAGTAAAAATCACATGCAGGCAACATTGTAATATTGAATCAGGTTCTGCTGGTTGTGCATTGCTGCCTGTTCAGCATTTTCTCATGTGTCTGAATGAACACCTTGAAGGATTAGTGCTCTATTTAATTTCCTAATTGCTTGACCTAATAAAATCAGTTTGGATTTCTAAGGCCATGACTAGAATAGTAATGAAAATCAACCATACCAACCCCTGGACATGCAGATGCCTCTGCTGCAAACACTGCCCTAAACCACACTGTACATACTTCCCAGCTAGGAGGTGTCTGTATATGCTTCAATCCATAGTTTTCTCCTGGCCATCATTAAGCAAGTCATCCCAAAACCAGAAAGTCAAGCACTGCAATTCCGGTTCTCTATTCACAGAATCACAGAATAGTTTGGGTTGGAAAGAACCTTAAAGGACACCTTGTTTTATCCCTGTGCCATGGGGCAGGGACACCTTCCACTAGCCCAGGTTGCTCCAAATCCCATCCAACCTGGTCTTGAACAATTATAGGGATGGGGCAGCCATAACTTCTCTGGGCAACCTGTGCCAGGGCCTCACCACTCTCACAGGGAAGAATTTCTTACGTATGTCTAACCTAAATCTCCTACCTTTCACTTTGATTTCCCCCTTTTCAGTTTGAGATTTCTCGCTCTTTGCATCTATTTCGTCTCTTTTTTTGCCATCACACAGAAACAAGAACAGACCAGTTCCCTGAAGGAATCTCTTTTTGTAAATACGCCCCCAGTGTGGTGTGTGCTGGGCAGTGAGAAGGTGGCACAGTGACACACCTAAAGGTCCAAAACATCGGTTTAGAAATATCCTGGTATGACACTAAACTGATGAAGCACTTGCAATGGTTGACTGAGCCCTACAACACAGACTCCTATTAAATCCTACACAGTTACGTGCTCATGACCAAGGTGCTCAGGCTTGTCTTTAAAGGCAGAAATTAAGTTCTCACCTCTCTCATTTTCAGAATTCTCATTTGTGCATTTCAAATTAATAATCAGTATAGATAGAAAAACTTAGCTCTCTCTCACCTCAAGCTTTAATGCTCAACCATGGTCGAGCACATCAGAGAACAGCTTATAAACTCATGAGAATTGTGTGGTTCGGTGTCTGACCTGACAGTGATTGGGGCATCCCCGCTCCTGTTCGTGTAATTTACTACAGCATTGAAGGACTGGTTGATCCACTGCCAGAAAAGCACTGCTGGTGTCGTTCTTGAAAAGAGAAGCAATTGTAATTATTATTATTATTAAAACCACAGCTGAATCAATAGCACAGAAAAATGATGGCAAACCAAGAAAAGCCACTGCAAGCAGTAACCATGCAGAGGTTCTTGTCTATTTGAATGAAGCAATACAGTCAGTGAGATACTGTCTTGTTATTAAGAGTTCTTCTAGAAGAAGAATTTAAAAGTATTGTAATTAACCAGCAAGATTCACTTGGGACAAAGGTTTGTTGTAATAACAGAAGCATTATGGCAAACCTCTCCACAAAAAACACCCAGAGAAAGAGGAAATGCTCTAATTTCCAGAAGGCTTTTCCAGGGTTATCATTCCTCTACAATCTGCTAGTTCTCTTTGGAAGCTCCATAAGTGACTGAGAGGTGAATTTTATGAACCAGGGTTTATCCCTTCAGAATTCAAAAAGCTAATATGATGCAATTGTTTTGATAAACCCCTGTGACATAAAACCATTCAGTCACATGTAGAACCAGATTAAAAGACAACTCCAAAATGAAAAATTATTTTCATGAAAATATCTGCATCTTTCAATGATTTAAACAATCTGATGCATTTAAACATAGTTACTCTAAATCTTTTGACAAGAACACTGATTTTCACTTATCTAATTTGTAGGCAAAAGTTTTATGTGTTATATAGCCACCACTTACCTATAAAAGGTCATCATACAACCTGTGATAGTCATGTTCATGGGCACCTGAGCAGACATTCGTCCAATCAACACCATCTTTTCACCAGTGTCTGGGTGAAATGCTGAATCATAGATGTATTTTGCTCTCCACAACTCATCTTCTGTCAAACCAGGTGCTACAATACCTTGCCTTGGGACAAGTTAGAAAACAAGATAAGACAACAGCAAAAAGCTCAACTGTTGTAAAGTGTTGCAACATCCTGAGAAGTACCATCACCACACTGAAAAGTGTGGCATCAGAGTGACCATCCCAAAATCCTCTAAGTTAATCAAGCCTCACAGCTAGCCTGTAGATCATCTTCTGGCTTTTAAAAGGACTGGTGAAACAAAAAGAATCAAAACTGCCAGTAGGAGTCATGTTGGCTTAGTCAATATATTTGGAACCAAATTTCTATTTACTCAAACCTGCACTGGATTTTAGAGCTAAAATCTTTGGGGTCATTAGTGTGAAACTTTAAAAATTCACTTGGCCAGTATTTAAGAAACCACTTGCTCCAAACAATGCAACACACAAGAGGAAGTTTTAAGCTCTGCTGTCATATTAACTAATTTCAGAATTAAACACTTCTGTATTTCAGAATGCTTAACTCTTCCCCAACCATTAGCCAACTAGTTAAAAAGGGAGGTTTCAAGCTCTGAAGTAAGAATAAAGAATGGTGCAGTAAATACAGCGTTTTAAGTATTTCTTTTTAAATTCATCACCATGCACTTATCACTGACGTGGATGTTTTTTGGGTCAGAAGTAGTCAATGCCATACCTGTAATCATGCACAATTTTTCTTGCATTTTCCAGTTTGGCATCAGATAACAAAATATTCCGGGGGTCTGTTACAGTAAAGAAGTGATTGGCTCGTCCAGAAAAAGTGCTTTGATCCCATCGGGGCTCCTTGATGTTAATATTTAATGGTATATCTGCTGACATCTTCTAAAAGTCTGTGAAGAAAACAGGAAAATTTGCAATTCAGAATTCTACTTATTTCCTAATGTATCAATAACCTGCAAGAAGTGGTTACATTTACAGTAAAAAACCCAGAAAATTTGCTGAAAACATAGTATTGTAGGGAAGAAGAAATCAAGTATTTCAAGAGATGCCTGAAGTACTATAAAGTGCAGTGACAGAAGAATTATTTAATAAAATCCAGTTAACTTCTCTGGCATAGCAAAACAAAACAAAACTAGGAACACAAACACACCCAACTTCTTTTAATAAATGTTGTTTCTCTAAATCCATGTTTTAACAACACAGAGATTATATAATACAACAATTTGCCCCATTATGAACACATGATCAGATCTCCTAACGATACTTCAAAGATGGTTAAAGAACCACAATGAAGGACACTGAACTAACATAGTTTTGCATTTATGGGGCATACAGCTCAGAAAATTAAATATTTTTTCAGGATGACTGAGTTTACTTCAACATCTAATGAAAGGAGGACAGTCCCTCCATAGAACAAACTGTATGAATTTTAACCTTCAGAGAAACTTCTGCAACACGTTCAATAGCCAGTTAAAAAAAGAACATCCTCCTTACAATGCTTGTTCAAATGGCTGAAAGAAATTGGATCTATATAAATACAAATATCACATAGCATTTTGTCCATTTTAATAGGAAAAAT
Organism: Acropternis orthonyx; assembly: GCA_035583155.1. Lineage (NCBI taxonomy): Eukaryota > Metazoa > Chordata > Aves > Passeriformes > Rhinocryptidae > Acropternis > Acropternis orthonyx. The sequence goes on from JAWWEU010000029.1 coordinate 15,047,171, forward strand.
ACCATTATTATGAGGACAGCTAATACACATGGCATAGGCTGCCACTGAAGTGTATTTTCATCTTAAGGACACCATGAAGTTGTCTGAGACATTTTGGTCAATTTGATGAAACTTACATAATGTAGAATGGAAGACAGCCACAACAAACACCACAAAGAGAAAGTAACTAATTCACGTCAAGTGTCTCCATCATGAAAAAGAACTTGTGGGGAAAAAAGGAGAGACGATTCATGAAATGTGAAGTTTTGTCCACCTCCCAAATGTAATTATGACGCTTTTCCTCTACCTCAAGTGCAGAAAATCAGAAGTCTTTGGAAAAGTAAACTTCTACAGAAATAAAGGTGTAAGTCTTCCCATCTAACCAGCCATAAACTGGCAGCTTTGAGCAACAGGAAGATGTCCCGGCCCACGCCAGAAAGTGGAACTGGATGACCTTTAGAGTCCCTTCCAACCCAAACCATTCTGTGATTCCATGATTCCAGAAGGCTAATAAATGTGGTACAGGAGGGGAGACTGATCTTTGCCCCCTTCCTCCACTCACATTTCCCTCACTGTTAAGTTCATTCTTGTACAGAACAGTAGGATTATTTTCATGTGATACATTTCTCACCAGGCACATCACAAATGAACAAAGACCGTGGAAATGAAAAAAGACTCAGGGCAGATTTGGAGAACAAAACTCTCATGCAGAGCATCTGAACAGGAGATGCTCCTTAGGTTTCTTTTCCCTTTCTTAGTACTTTATCATTACCATATGCTCCCATGAACAGTGACATGTTGTGAAACAACAGTCCATCTTCTGGTGTAAAGTGGGAACTGCTGGTTTTGCAAATCCCTGCGAGAAAAATGCATTCGTTTATTCAAAAATGCTTTTCCACACACACAAAAAAAAAGATAAAAATATGGACACTAGGGCTGGTAACTTGTTCTTTGAATGCTTCCTCTTGGTATGTTACTTGTAGGAAAGTCCAAGCGTAAAAATATTTTTATAATTAAATTATCTGTTTCATTAAGAAAAGATTAAAACCTGCTTAGGATAGCTTACAATAATCTGTTTAAAGCTGTCTAACAAATGCTGAATAAAGCCCTCCATAAATAAAGGCTCTTTTCTTTCTTTTCACTCTGATTAGCATATACACTATTGGGTTGTCTGTGAATTGTTTTTAAATACTTCTGATACCTCTGTCCACAAAAAGGTAACTTAGTAATAAGACGTATAAACAATAAGGATCTTCTTTCACTGCAGGTGGTTTAAGATGGATCTACAGATCACAGAAGATACCACTTTCACATCCTGTCTTTATCCCCTCCTCACTTGATCTACTCCATGTCCACTCTGATGCTCCTTGACCCAGGTGTGCTGATACAACTTACTACAGAAGGAAAGCACCCGCACCTGTACAGGCTGGGTCTGACCCGCTGGAGAGCAGCTCTGGGGAGAAGGAATTGAGGGTGCTGGTGGACAACAAGCTGTCCCTGGCTCAGCAGTGTGTCCCGGAGGCCAAGAAGGCCCATGGAATCCTGGAGTGCACTGGGAAGAGCATGGCCAGCAGGTCAGGGCGGGGATCCTGCCCCTCTGCTCAGCCTTGGTGAGGCACAGCTGGAGTGCTGTGTCCAGCTCTGCGCTTCTCTGTATGGGAGAGACATGAAGCTCCTGGAGCAGGTCCAGTGAAGATGAGGAAGGGACTGGAGCATCTCCCTTACAAGGAAAGGCTGAGGGAGCTGGGGCTGTTCAGCCTTGAGACGAGACACTGAGAGGGGACCTCATCCATGTCTGTCTGTGTCTGCAGGGAGGGGTCAGAGGATGGACCAGGCTCTGCTTGGGGGTGCCCAGCAATGGAGCAACAGGCAGGAATGGATGCACAGGAAGTTCCACCTGAACAGGAAGGAGAACTTATTTACTTTGCAAGTGACAGGCTGCCCAGAGAGGGCGTGGAGTCTCCCTCACTGGAGATATTTCAGAGCTGTTTGGATGCAATCCTGTGCCATGTGCTCTGGGTGATCCTGCTTGAGCAGGGAGGTGGGACACTGTGGTCCCTTCCAACCTGACCTGTGCTGTGATTCTGTGAAAGCAAAGCAAGACCGGCTCAGTCTCCTGGATTAGGATGTTGAAGAGGCACAGCAGAAGGTTGGGGAGCAGGGAAGGTCTGCACTCTCATGCTCCTCCAGCAGACTAACCAGTGACCACTCTGGGGCACTGCTTGCTCAAGTTCAGGACCTGCAGATGCAGGAGTCAGGTCTAGCCTTAAATCTGCAGGAAAAACAATGAACAAGGAACATAGAGCATAGCTAACTTAAAACATTTCAACATGCTAGAGTCCAGAGATTGAAAGTCTACATTACTGAGCAAGAAAATGGGTGCAAGAGAGGTCTAACTTGCTGTAAACTGGTAAAACTCCCAGGCCTTGTGTATCTACAGGTATGATGGTAGAAGAGACAACAAGATCTAAGCAGCAGGGGTAGGAGAGTAACCAGGGTGGCTGTCACACACTCTAGCAGAATAAAAGCAACCCAAAGACAACACACAACCACTCTGGTTGCCAGCACACGGCAAAATTCCTGTTTCAGGCCTTTCTCCCTGTTACCCAGACTAAGCTACCAGGAGCATGTCAGCACATGTTCTGGTCTTTCTTTCTCCTTGTAAATCTACCAAAGAAGCATTAGTGCTACAGCAGCAAAGAGCAGCCTACCACGAAAAATGGAAAACATCCATTAATACACAAAGTATGAAGCTACAACAGAAGATCATGCTTGAAATCACTGTGTGTGTTTGGAAAGGTGGCAACAGAAAACACTGACTTTGCTATTACTAATCTTAGTAAAGATAAAGGACAGTGTATAGCCTCCAGTCCTGCATAGCATGGAGGGGGCGGGTCAGCTGTCTATCCTGAAAAAGGTTAGATCTCATGTAAAGAAGCGTTAAAATTTTAGGTGACAGCTATTTAAGTGCCCAAACTAATTTTCTTTTCTCAACGATGTGACTGATATAATTGATTTGCACTTTTAGTAGGTAAGCAGGAATAGTACTGTTCTAAAGAACTTTAAAATAAATTAGACCACCAATGCTCACAGAGAAGGAGCTGTTGTCATGCACACAAGGGAATGTAAAAGAGTTCAGACACTGGAACAACATAATTTGGAGACACATAAAACTTGCAATGAAGAAGTGAAAAATGTGGCTGAGTTTGCCAGTCTTGGGACTCTGAGTCATAGACCTGTTGCAATAGTGCATAAGAGAACCATGGAATTTCTGCCTTGAAAACTTACAAGTTCTCCAGCAAAGTATTTTTAGGATAAAAGCCCCACCTCTCCTTTTAAGGAAATTGTACGATGCTACTCATAACTTATCAGACCCAGTTAGTAAATGCTGAAAAGAGAAACAAATCCCATAAAGCAAAAACATAAGTTAATAAAATGCTTATATACTTTGTAAGTACTTTCTGTAGTTATAAAACAAAATGTACAACTATAAAGTAAAAATGGTGACTGTGCAGAAAAATGGTTTCATAAATATATTATCTAACAGTCATACGGCTTTTAAAATTTTTTTATTTAAATAGTGGAGACTGTAAAACTCCAAGGAATAGGTACAACACCCTCAATATAAACTGCTGCAACAGTATTTTACCTACTTGTCACCTTAATTTTCAGATACAATTTCAGGGGGTGCTGCTGTTTGCATAATCCATTAAAATACTCAGTAATAAAAGCACTGTAATAAAACGACCTAGGATTTAATTATTATTTTCACTACAATGTTTTGTCAAGGGTGTAACTCCACTACTTTCAGTGATACAATTTTCCATCTGTATTAAGTGTGCCCAAGATTAAAGTTCTCATTACCCATAATTTAATCGTGTAAAGAAAACATAAAGGACGTTCTGGTTAAATCAAATTTAAATAAATCCATCCGAACCCTGAGATATGTAGAAAGTTTGCAAAGGAACTGGAAAGCAAAAGCACAATTCCTCTACAACAGAGATAAAACTGTTTGCTTTGTTACAGTCAATTAAGGAAAGTAAACCTCAACAACTACCTATCCACTAATTAATTAATTAAGGTGCCTACATATGAACAGCTGAATTTATTGCTCCCACCTGCTGCTATTCAGTAAGTACCAGCAGAGCAGAGACCACCCTGAAAGAAGACAAACATTTGAATCAACAGCACCTGAAATGTTAAGGTGGAAAGGTACAGCAAAAAATTGCCCAAGCTGATAGTGAAACAACTCTCCTCCACAAACAACTCTCCACCACATTAACAGGTGATTTGGGAAACAATAAGAATTTTACAAACACAGCAGTTACTGCAATAATCCATAATGAGTATAACTTTGAAGTCGTGTTACACAGGAGGATCAGCAGTAATGGAAAGGATAAAAGACAGCACCATAACACAGTCAAACAATTAACATTATCATGGAAAATATGCAATAAGGAAGGAAAGAATACATATTCTCACCATTTTAAACAACAGACCAATTAGAAAGGTATTTAATAGAACCACTTGTACCTGCAAACCCTGCAGCTGCTGATGGTTCCCACCAGTAAAATAAATCAGCAATAAAGAAAGAGCTATGCTCCCTGTCACGTTCATATCACTAAACCCTTTCAGTTTCCAAACCAGGGCAGCTGTATCCAAACTGCCCATGGGGAACAGCAGCTAAATCCTCCCTTGTGCTGACGGATTGTCTGGGTGAGCATCAGCAGTCCCGGGTAAAACTGCTCCCCGCTGCGCTCAGCGAGTTAACAATACGGGGAATGGCACTCCCATGACCACGAGCGTTTTGTAGCACTGTTTGTCTCCCCAGCACTGACATGGAGGTTTGATTATCCGTGTGTTTCACACTGCAGCTCTTCCTGTGTACCAAAGCATGCTTTCAGAATCATAACTTATTGTGAGTTTGTGAATGAAACATGACTGTGTTTTCCTCCTATGAGGAAAGGCTGAGAGAACTGGGATTGTTCAGCCTGCAGAAGAGAAGCTTCAGGGTGTCCTAACTGTGGACTTCCAGTACCTGAAAGAAGCCCACAAGAAAGATGGAGAGAGATTATCTACAAGAGCCTGGAGTGACAGGACAAGGGGCAGTGGCTTCAAACTGACACAGAGAGTAGGTTTGATGTGGCTGCCCTATCCCTGGAAATGTTCAAGGCCAGGCTAGATGGGGCTTTGAGCAATCTGATTTAGTGGAAGGTGTCCCTGCCCTTGGCATGATGATCTTTAAGGTCCCTTCCAATCCAGGCCATTCTACAATTCTATTCTATCATGCATCATAAATCAGGATACGAATGCTGGGGGGAAAGATCTTTGACTTGCACTTTCAATCAGAAAGTGACACTGAACTGAGCTGGAAGCCTCAGTACCAAAAACACCCAAATTTCTTTCCCTCTCTGATCAGATAGAATCATCTGCCAGTTCGTGGTCTACTGTTTAATACTAGTATTAACTGGAGGGGAAAAAAGGGGCTTAACAGTGAGAATGGCCTCTACTAATTTAATAATTACATACAAAACCAGCACGAAGTCCGATGAACACTTTTGGTACAAAGGCTAAGTTTAGATTTGCCACAAAACCAGCAACAGCAGAAGACTTTAAACCTTGTTTAAAGGTTAACAACAGCAGTTGCAGCAATTATATAAAATGCAGATTCAGGAGTTGTCAGGAGTTGAACTCTCTGCAGTTCCTTTTCAAAGTTCACGTTTTAAACATCCCATTGAAGGTCATGCAACCACTTTTCCAACCAAAGCAAAAAGAAGAGTAGCAATTATAATTTAATTTGTTTCAGACAGTAACATACCACCCAATTTTGAACAACTCAGACATTTGTTCATTTATTTTTACCCTTTATAAACTGTGTTGCATGACTGAATAATCCAGATGGGCACATGGGGAAATTCTGGGCAACTTAAGCTCATGCAGCAGTGCACAGATGATGCAAAGCAGCTTTGCTGCCTTCCTTGAAATCAGTTGTATTTTCTTATGTTACTGACACCTTGTATTTTAACCCAAACCTTAAAAAAAAATACATTCTGTAATTAAGAAACTCTGTCAGTTTCTTTCCAGCATCCAAGCTAAAATTGGGAAGAGGGTGACAGAAAAAAAAGTTTCATGATGACATAGCTGTGAACCCAGGGAGAAGTCTGAAGCGAATTCTACATCCAAAAGTAGTGCAGACATAATTGTGATAATGTACATTGTGACATCTCACAAACTCCCAAACTGCAATGTGCAACCCTCAAATACTAAGCATGGAATGTGCTGGGTATTTCAGTTTAAAAGAGAATTCCAACCAGACTGCACTCAGGAGGGCAAGTGAGCCAACACAGATGCAGAAAGAAAGGTATAACTCGTGTGGTGTCCTTTACCAGAACTCAGACCCCTAAGTTCAGGTGATGTAAAGGTGTTCAGGTCAGATCATGATTCACAAAATCTCCTAGAGGCAACTAAGAATTTCTTTTTAGAAAAATGAGAGTGAGGCTTTTCCCTGAAAATCCAGTAAAAATAGAAGGTAGCAGCTGTACCTCTTTCTTAACAGACTTCTTTATAATAGGAATAGTTCAAAAGTTAGAGCCAGATGAGGCTGATGTTTCAAGTGCAGACTCACTGGGAGAGAGAAAAATAAGATTTGACACACTTAGGCCCTAAATCTCTATTTTTCAAAGCAGTCCCTTAACAGCCTGATGTCCAGCCGTCTGTGCCCTGCCCTGTGAAATGAGATGTAGGCTGGAAAATCCTGAGGTTAAGAAAAGCACCTGCTGCTATAAAATGGAGGGAAGAACAGCTTCTCTTCTTCCTCTGACATGTTTACTAGCCACAGCACTTATTGTACCAAATTGCTGTTGTTTTTGCAGAGTTGAGTTCTTTGGAAACCTTTCCCTGCTTTTCCATGCTGCTTTCACAGAGAAATACTCAGGGGTCCTGTTAGGCCTCTTAATTCCTCAAATAACACAGTGTTCCTTTTTAGGGCTCCTTTCTGTAAACAAACTCAGACTTTTCTTTTCCAATGCCCAGTTTTCCTCAATGCCCATCCAAACAGCTGCTCTGTTGGGTCAGGAGAAAAGACCGGAGATTAACCACCCTCTCATTAGTAAAAGGTGACCTGTTCTACTTAAAACTACAACACACTGGCAAAGCAGCAGCAGAAAGGCAAACAGAGCTACTACCCAGATTTTAATTGCTCTGGCAAAGAAAAGAACACAAGGCCTTCTCCAGGGATGTCAGTCATGGCAGTTAATTAGTTCACGAGAAGAACTTTTAGGGGTAAAAAGCATTTTTGTGTGGTGGCAAAAGAGTACATATCAGACTTAACAGGGTTGGTAAGCAATGGTATTTGGTATTCCTCTATTTGCACTAGTTTTCTGCCACAGTTTGAAATAAGCAGCACAGCTGATGACTGGGAGAAGTATGATGCAATGTACTTACACCAAATGTTAACAAAGCCACTTGCCAAGTTTTCACTCCCCAAAGCAGCCTCTACCACCAATACCTACTTACATCATCGGGGGGGGGGAAAAAAATCTTTGTCTGCACTATGATTTTTCCTACTGCAATCCTAAATGGAACACTGGAGAAGGCAAATCATGGCAACACTACAAGATACTTGTTTGGTTTTTTTTTTCCTTATAAATGTACATCCCACTTGTAGCCTAGCAACAAAAGCAGCAGCCAGGGTGAAATGGATCGAGCCTGCTGCTGGGGCTCTCTTCTCAAAACAGGAGCCATCTTTGGCATGTAACTTGACCAGAGATTTCATTATTCTGCACTAAAGCCACCTCCAGATGTTAGAGGCTCCTGCAGCCAACTCAGCAGTGTTGGCTTTCAATCTGCCACCTCATCTCCCATCCCCATCAAGCATGAGGTACATCACAGAGACACAACACGTGTTTACCTCATCTCCATGTTAAGGAAAATAAACCTTTGCTAAACAGGGTTAGTGCAAGCTCTTATTTGGTTGCTGCAAGCTTGTGTCTGCTCCTTATTTTTTAACTCCCCGCCCTGGTAAACTGCAGTAGGTTTGGCTCTACTCATGCATGTTCATGGCCCTCTTCTGTCCTCTTTCACTATTTCATGTATCTTTTTCTGACAGGATCCATACAGGTGATTTTTCAATTGCACATTGGTACAAAACCAGTCTTCACCCCCCCCCCCCCTCCCCAATACCAGTTACAATAAGAATAAACTATTTATAATTAAAAAAAAATTAAAAAAAAAAAATCAATAGTCACAATTAAAATCCCTACCTCTGGCTACTGGTTGTCTGACCTTGGAGCTATCCGGCGTGTCCCTGTCCTGGAACGGGCGATCCTGCAGCAGGGAGGGCTGTCTCCTGCAGGCCTGGGATCCGAGCTGGTGCCACGCAGTCCCTGTGACACAGAGCCCACGCTCAGGGGACAGCGAGGGGCAGGGGCGGATTTCGGGGGCAGGAGGGGAAGCGGGGAGCTGTGATGTGGGCAGGCAGGAGGGGGCTGTGTGGCACTGCGAGTGTCCGGCCCCCCTGCCACAGGGAGAGGGTGACCCAGGGGCTGGGACCCTGCGGAAGGGATGGGGTGACACAAGAGGCTGGGAGGGGACAGGGTGACAAACAGATCAGGGCCTCTGCAGGGGTAACAGAGGGGACAGACCGGGCCTGCAGAGGGGCTGGGGGGTGTCATGGGGGGCTGGTCTCCTATGGAAGGGACCGAGGCGGCAGACAGAGCTGTGGAAGGGACAGAGGTGACACTCAGAGATGAGACCCCTCTGGCGTGGGCAGAGATGGCACACGGGGCTGGAGCCCCGCGGAGGGGACAGGGCTGACGAACACACGAGGGCCTCTGCAGGGGTGACAGATGGGGCCGGTCTCCTCTGGGGGGGGCGCGGTGACACGGGGCGGGGGGGCCGGGCTCGGTCCCTGCCCTGTCGCCGCCACCGCAGGGGGGTGACACGGGGAGCATCGGTCCCTCCGCCCGGCCCGGCCCGGCCCGGCCCACCCCCGGGGCCCCGGCCCGTACTCACCGCGGCCCCGCTGCCCGGAAGAGCCCTGTTGGCTCGGCTCGGCTCGGCTCGGCGGGCGAGGGGCCGAGGGAGGCGGCGGGGCCGGCCGGCTCCGCCCCGCTCCGCCCCGGGCAGGGCGGGCACCGCTCCGCTCCCCTGGGCCCTGCACGGGGCAGCCCCGGCCGTCCCACCGTGTGCCTGGGAGAGCTGTCCGTCCAAGCACTGCGGAGCCCGACCACCCCCCGGGCGAAGAACCTGTCCCCAGTTCCCAGCCTCACCCTGCCCTGACACGGCCCTAGGCGTTCCCTCGGGTGCTGTCACTGTCACTGTCACAGCAGGGATCGGAGCTGCCCCTCGTGAGGAAGATGCTCACCCCGAGGAGGTCTGACCTCAGTCTCGCCTTTTCCGGGCTGCACTGGATTGGGGTTGTTGTCACAGGTTTATTATTAGAAGCCCAAGCCACACTAAAGACCCCAAACCTGGTGACGAGGTGACAATAAACTGCGGGATGTGAGGAAAGCACCGACAGCTCAGGAGGCTGCTTTGAAGGTTGCTCAAGTATGAGAGGCCTTGTCACATCGGTCTCACCTAAGGGAGGAGATAAAAAGTGCATTAGCAGCCAGATAAGGAGTATCCACATGTCACTGTCACTCCCTTGCTCACCCTGGAGCGGGACATCCCTTCCTGAGCCGGGCTCCCAACCCATAACCCTGGTGTCTGATAGGGGCACTGGGAAGGCAGCAGCGCCCTTGCAAAAGCATCACTGCTGCTTTTCTCCTGAACTCAGCCCGTTCCCAGGCTTGAAGCAGCAACACGCTCATCTGCACATCACGCTCCCATTATTTTGTCCATGGTTTTCAGGGCAGGACGTGTCTTCATCTCTATTTAAGCAATTCATTGCTGCTGGTACCCAGTAATGATGTACTGTGGATGCAGCTGTGGGAGAGGAAATCAGCACTGGGACAAAGGGTGGCCTCGCCACTATCACTGGCCTTCTTTCTATTATTCCCAGCAGTGGCTGGGCTGCAGTGGCAGTAGACACACTCAGGAATTTCAACCCTTCTGTTTTGCTCTTTTTCTTCCTCTGAAGTCCTGTGCAAACTGCCGCCTCCTGCCTGGGGTCTGTAACCCGACATGTCCCGACAGGTGACACTGTCCCCGGGGCTGTCGCGGGCACAGTGTGAGCACGGGGAGGGGAACAGGCCCCTTTGGGCTTGGCGGGGGCAGGGCCACAGCCCCGGGCGGGCGGAGGGTCAGCCCGGGCGGGATGGCACGGGGTGGGCGCGGGGAGCGGGGAGCGCCCTTTGCGGGACGGCACCGCGCCCTGGGTGCCGATCGGTGCCGACCCGAGCAGTACCCACCCGAGCAGGGCCGACCCGAGCAGTACTGATCAGTACCGGCTCGACACGACCGGTTCTGACCCGGCTCGGCACGGCTCAGACCGTGCCGATCCGACCCGTACCTATTCGAACCCGAACCGTGCCCAGCCGAGCCGGCCCGGTAACTGATGCGGAGTGTTCTGGGTGTGTTCAGCTCCAGCGGTGCCGCACCCCGTTTGCAGCCTGCGAACAGAGCTAGTTCACTCCTTTCCGTGGAGCGGAATAACACGCCAACACACAGAGGAGGATTGCAAGTGCCACCTATAAACCCAGTCCAGCTCCTCTTCTGGTTAAAACTCCCGTTGTAAAGTCGCTATGCTGTCCACAGGTCCCATCCCTGGAGAGGTGGCAGCTGTGCGTGCAGAGCAATTCTACTTTTAAACAGTCTGAATACGGTGCTGGCAAGGTCTGACCTCCCTCTGCCTGCTCATTGCAGGGCACTGAATTGGAATTTTATATTAAAAAGCCATTGCTCTCTCCAGGCATGTTTGTGGAGATACATTTACTGATGAAATCTTTGCTGTTAAAGCTCAACTTATGTGTTCTGCCTCTAATAATTTTCTTATATGCCAAAGACATTAACTTGCTTTAAAATCTGCTTTAAAATCACACCTGGTCGTTTCTGCATATCACAATCGAAACATTGCAGTCTTTCTAATGTAGATGTACAAATTTCTCTGAGTTGGTACATGCAAAACTGCATTAATTCCTTAATAGTTTGCTCTATACTTGATGCAGATGGTTTTGAACAGCTACATAACTTCTCTTTCATTAGATGAGTAATTTCTCCCATTGCTGAGAAATAAATCTGGTATTTTGCCAGAATTCTGAAAAGTTTTGAGATAGCCCTGAGCAACCACCACCAATTGCTCATGAGCTACAAACTGCCAGGCAAATGGGTGAATATGAGTAGTCACAAAGAATATCTGACCTCTGACTATATGTGTTTCTCTATCTGCAATAATTTTCACAGTAAAATATTTTTGGCTGTATTAAAAAATGCAGACTCTAAGAGGATGTGCCAGCTCCCAGATCCAGATGGGGGTTTTGGCCTGATCCTGTTTCTATTCTACATTGAGACCTGGTGTACTGATCCTACTGATGCTTTCTATGAGCAGAAGGTGGTGTGGGTGGGCTGGAGGAGCTCCCGTGGTCTCCAGCGAGCTCTCTACCTTGGAAAATCAGGAGCGACAGATGCCAGAATGTGGTTTTGAACACATTGTTCTGAAACTGAATATTATGAACTTGTTCTTCAAAAAGTTCTGCCTCCCCCCAAAAGGCTTCTACACAGCCAGTCCCATGTGACCAAGCCATGTAGCTTGGTCAGTACCCCATGGGTGAGCTCAAGTGTGCGTTTTCTTACAGGTTCATGCAGAGCATAGTGTCTTGCTTGTTAAATTACAGCCAAATACTAATGGTACATACAGAATACATGTATATTCATGCCTAGAGATTATGACTGGATTAATCAAAAAAGCCCTACCCCAGCTCCTTTTGAAGCCTTCCTTTCAGTTGCCTTATTTCCCAAAGAGTCTATTAATATGATTCCTGCAAACCTCCAGACGTATTTGTTGAACTAGGGATGAATTTAATCATCTGCGTGTTCCACCTGGAAGACTTCCCAGACTATTATAGGGAAAATTCTTCTCTACAGTGATCAGAAAAGGAGAATTTCTATTCCTCTAAAATTACTGCCTCGTTTAAGAAATGAGTATTTGCTTTCCTTAAGCTTTTCAGTATTCCTAAGTGGACATTAGTGTTTTTTGTTTTTCTCCATTTCAAATTGGCCTTGGGAATCAACTGAAAAAATGAAGAGCTGCTGCACATTGATTTTATGAACATAAATGTCCAGTAAGTGGCACTACAGGACCAGGAATTCCAAACCCTGGATGATAAACAGTGCAGTCAGTGAGTAAAGGCAAGCGTGGGAGATGTCAAGACATTTCTGTTCCAAGAAAAAAGTAGCTGTAGAGTAGGTGGGGAACGATGTGGTGACGTTCCTGAAGGTACAGTGCAGGGATCTGAGGTGTATTCAGCTGCTGTCTCTGGAATGTAGTCTCAGGAGCTGGCCTTGGCAACAAGCTGGCTGTTATCAGAGGTTTGCCAGAAGAAACCAGCAACATTTCTGGGAACTATTCATTAGCACTCGATGGGAGGTGCCTGTGAAGGCTTTGTGCTGGGTTTTGCCATCAGGAGCAGAATGCTGGGCGAGGTGAATGATGTATATACAGCATTTCCTGTGGTCTCCTGACGTAATGTACATCAATTTTATGTAGAAAATCCCAGCCCCAGACTGGAAGGGACGTCAGTACAGTCTGCAGGAGTTCAAGGATTGTTTCTGTAAATGAGCCAGATTTCTCTGTGAATGTCTGTGAGTCTATGTCAGTATATCAAAACCCATCACCCTGTTTTTCCATTCTCAGTGGATAAGGAATAAACTATAATCCTGGGAAATTTGATCAAACAGACAAGTAACACTACACTTTTTGGCAATATAAATTGTAATAAAACTCTTATATAAGCTGATAAAGTGTTACTTATAAAATCACTTAAATGTTTTGGCTCCATCTGCAATATTTGAACTCAATTGTGGGTTACTCATGCTATACTGTGCCAAACAAAATTGATGCACACTCAATTTTCCTATTTCTCTAGATGCATAATTATATCAGATACGAATGGAAGGGAATGAAGATGAAAAGCCAATCTGCATTTAGAAGGGACATAAAGATATATTTAAATGGATAAACCAGCCTTTCAAAGGGATTAGGAAGCCATTTCCTCTATGATGTGTCTATTTTATAAATGTCTCTTGTGGGATCATTTGTGCCCTGAAGCATCTGAGCACCCTGTGCCAGCTGCTGTTGGCAGCAAGACCCTTGGCCAGGCTGAGGGATCTGGGATGTCAATACGCACCTGTGGGGGCAAGGGGAGGTGTAGGAATATCCCATAGGACACAGGGAACAGCCACAGGATCTTAAAACTGCCTGACAATTTTTTTGTCATCATCTAGATACCAGATATTGCTGAAGCCTTATGCTTTCACCTCCTGAGTTTTTCCAATGGCTTTATAAAATAGCAGTTAAAAACAGGAACTCTCAAATTTCTATTCCTGCAGCCAGATAGGATGGAACTTTGGCTGCAGAAGCAGAAGATGACACACAAGACATTGTTTCCAGCAACACGAGCAAACAGGTGTGGCAGCACAACATATGACAAAAAAAGACACCGCAGGACAACTTGGAGAAATACACAGCATGCCACAACATGCAGCAGCACAAACAGGATGAAAGAACACTTGACACTGTGCCATGGCATGATAGATATACCTAAAAGCTGATAGAAATGCCTAGAGAGTGGTGAGAGATTCATAGAGGCAGCAAATTCCTATAAAGGTATGGAAAATGTCTAGAAAACCACATGAAAGACCTAGGAAACTACAGGGAACTCCTGGAAAAACTATGGGAAATTTTTAGAAAGCAAAAGTGAATTCCTAGAAAGCTGTGTGAGGACTCCAGGAAAGCAAAATGTGAATTCTGAGAAAACTGGCTACAAATTCCCAGAAAGCTAGAGGGAATTTCTTATGAAGTAAGGAGGAATTGCTATACACCCATGGAGAAATCCTAGAAAGAAATGCACAGTTCTTAGAAAGCTGTTTCAAACTTCTAAAGAGCAGAAAGGAACTTCTGGAAGCAGAAGGGAATTCCTATAAATAGAACATAATTACTAAAAAACATCAGGGAGGTTTCTAGAAAGTCATTAGTGCTGGCACTGAGTGTAGAAAAACGCAAGACAGTGGAAAAATCCTGGTTGAACTGTCCATAGTTCCTAAAGACACAGGGGAAACTCTTAGAACAAAATGCTGAGAAAAGCACAGAACAAAATCCCTGTAAAGAGCAGGGAAAAAGTGAGAGTAAAAAGTAGATAGGAACAGATCCTATATCCTTTCCCAAGATGGAAATTGTATCTAGAAGACATCCCTGATTTTAGTGTCTCCTAAATGGAGAGGACTGGTTTGATGGACTGAGAAAGAGACACTGCATGCCTCTGTTGGTGGAGCTGAGCCCTGACATGCACAAAGCCCAGCCTTGGGCAGCTACGCTTTGCTGGAAGGGAGCAGGGAGAATTGGCTGGCTTGGAAGGCTCCTGACCTTGGGACAGATGTTGACAAATGGATGGTGAAACTCAGGGAATATTTCCAGCCTGGGAAAGTACTGTCTGTTAGAGACGGTCTCAGCAAAGGCTCTTTGCAACACAGGGAGGGAAAAGCCAAGGGCATTGAGGCAGGATGCAAAGAGGTAGATGTTACCCACGTTGTGAGGATGAAACAGTCCTGCCTGATGTGGTGGGACAGGCACAGAGGCTGGAACAGGATAACATATCCAGGTGAGCTGGGATGAAAGTGGATTTGGGAGTATATTGTATTTTGGGGTAATCTGGTCAGATCAGTGGGTTTTTCAAAAATTTGAATGAAAGTGATGTCAGGTGGAGTGAAGCAGCCCAGAGTTTAGACCTCAGTAAGGATTCTTGTTTGGAGTATTGTCCTAATATTTTACTGAACTTGGTGAAATGCTTCTGACTGCCATTAAGGCCAGATTGTGTGATTTGACTTTGACAACCAGTATCTTGCCTTAGAGAACAGTTTAATACCAGAAGCTGAAGGTGGAACTGCGACATTGCAGCAAGAGCAGGGTTCTCTGGGAAGCTGCAGATGGGAAAATGCTGCCTGAGACAGCAGAGGTCCAGGACTGGGACGTTTGGAGGGGTCTGGTCACTGCTGGAGTGCTGGTTGACCCTCTCTACCATAGCTGGACCTGCTGCGCTCCTTGGGCACTGTGGGGCTGCTCCCCTTGCAGAAAGCCCTGGCTGGGCTCCTATGGCTCCCTGTGGTACAAGTCTGAAATGGTGCTGTGAGTCTTCACTACGAGCAAGAAGTGATGCTTCTTTTTATTTATTTATTTTTTTTTTTTTGGTAGGTGTTAGTTTAATTATCTTTAATTCAAGGATTTGTAGCCTGCCAATGGCAAAGCTGTGAAGCCTGACCATGCTGGATGTGAATTTAGCAATCAGCTCTAGGGCAAACCAGTGCTCACTTGCGGTAGGTACCAAGCACAGCCTTCATCATCACATGTCCTGCACCAGAAAACCACAAAGATCTTCTTTTAAACAGTTCTCCATCCATCAATCAGGCTGGGCTGGAATATGGGTAAGGATCTGTTTGATGCTGGCATGCAGCTCAGGAGTAAATCTGTAACACCAGCTTAGAAGGGAGAGTGCCACCTACCAAACCATCTGCTGAGAAAATTGTATTATCCACAGTCTCATCCACTGCTGCTAGAAATCACTGTCACACTCACTGCTGAAGAGTTTTGCTACTAATATATCTGTTTGTATTCTTTTTATCCATCCCCTCAGAATTAATTATTCCTCAGATTGATTTCATTCTAATGAATCATTCTGTATCACTGGCTTTATTTCATTTCTGAGATACTAATTAATATGTCAAAGGCATTTTTAACATGAAAAGTGCTGTCATTTTTCCCATGACTTTTCTTTTGATTCATATATACAATTTTTTTCTGAGGGCCTAAAATGTCTGTCCAGTGTGGAGTAAAACAAAAAAATTAAAGCTATACAGTATTAAGAAAAAAGCATATGCAAATAAAACCTAAGTTGGGCAGCAAAGGCCCAGTTTGTATTTTTGTGTTGATTTGCTAGTTTATGAGCCATTTCACATAGTAGGTCCTCAGTAGGGATTTATATACAATACATGGCATAGAATATAAAAATCAGCAGTACATCCAATATCTACATTTGTCAGTGAAATGATCAGAAATTTTGAGGTATTTTGTATTTGTTGGTGTAGATTAGGTTTTAAAGAAAGGGTCTTGTTCGTTTGCTGTGGGTTTCCTGGCACTACTCTGCTGTGCCGCAGGGATGAGGCAGTCAGAGGAAGCATTTTTCTTTCCTTAGAGCTCTCCTCTCCCCTCCTCTCCTCTCCGCTATAATTTATTCTTATCATCCTCTGCAGTTTGGCTCCCTACCCACTCTGGAGGGAAGTGTTGGCAGGGCAGTAATCCCTTTCCTACCCTGTATCTCTGGCAGATGGAAATCCCAGAAAGAGAAGGGGGGAAATTTTAGGTTTCCCTACTCGAACGATTTCCAGGGTGATTTAAGATCCAATAATGGCCTTTGCATTGATGCAGCAGGTCGAGCTGCAAGAGGAAGGTCACTCCAAGTATTCCTTGTGGGAAACTTCTTTCTCTGGTCCTGTGGGAGTGAGTGGGTGGAACTGGAAAAACCCCATAAAAAGTCACTGCATAAGCTCTGCCGATTAAATAACACAGTTATTGGCAGCATTGCACCGAGCTGAAATTACCTACAGCTCCTGGGGCTGGGGACTGTGCAGGTGACAGCTTCTGCTCGGATCCCTGGCTGCAGGTTTGGTACTTCTCTTTCTTTCCTGTCTTCCTCATCTCTCCAAAAAGAACCATTTTGTTGTAAAATCTGGGGCGTTATGGCTGAAACCCCCCAGCTCTGCTCTGGGTTTGCAGGCATAGAGAGGGATCACTGGTGAGGGAGGGAAAGGGGACCAGAGCCTGAGCGGGCTCTGTGGAAGGGGATGGGAGGGGAACACGGCTCCTTCCCCTTTACAAACAACCAAATTATGGTTTTCCACCACTCCTAAAGCTTGTGTGTGACATGAGACTGCTTTTTGAAAGGCTGCTGCTTGATTCCTGTAGAGCAGAAACCCCTTCTGCAGGCTCCAAATGCTGTGGCCTGGGGATGGAGTTGGGTTCTCCTGGCTGGGATCAGAGCTGAGCTCTGAGAGTCGAGCATCAATGTCCTGAGAGGGGAGAAGGCAGGGGAGCAGCAGTGCCTGGTCCTGCCTCGTGAGCACCCTGCAGCCAGTGCATGAGCTCCAGATCCCAGGAAGCAGTAGCACTGCACAGCAAATCCTTCCCATTCATACCCTCCTGCATTACCCTCTGTGTCCAGCTCTGCCACTGCCTGACATAGCCACCTCAAATGAGTCATTTAAATTCAGACTTTCATACATGGTGTTTCTGTGGGGGCTTTTTTCATTTTCCTTTTCCCTGTCAGTGTTCAGATTTCCTCACATACTTCACCAGTGACCTGATACCCAGGGATGCTTCATCCACTGGTTGCTATTGGAAATAGTTCACAAGTCAACATCACAAGGGCACTAATGTACTTTTCGAGATCAGCCCTACTGAAACCCCCAGACACCAAGGGACATGCCTCTAATCTACAGTCAAAAAAAAGTGCCCACACTCAGTACTGAATATTTAGGCCTCTTGTCAGTGTTTGGGGACTAGAAATCATTTCTCTCACTGATCCTCTCTCCCTGCTGATGGGTCTTTATCATTCATGACTGAGCTTGAGATCCTTGGAAATGTTAGTAATACCTTTTTCTTCTGCCATTCTTTGCTCTGTGCTTTTTAACTCACTACTGTAGTTTTCCCTGTGGGATGCCCAACATGATAATATCAATTTAGACAATGTGCTTTACTGATCTTTAAACGAGTTCATAGCTGTTTTTTCATTTCCAGGTACCCCTGATTTTCCAGAGAATGTTACAGTGAGGCTAAAGTTACCTTGGCTTATTAGTATAACCAGCTATTTACAAACCTGGCAGCTCTTTTAGACAGTATTTCTGATACCACATCTCAGCTGATTTTATGTTTAATAAATCCCATGCATGCAGACCCAAAAAAGCATCCTGAGAGTGATGTAAGTACAATTTGTATCCATGTACTGTAATATATTTTGTAAATTCAGTTGCCTTCCTTCAGCTCTAGTCTGTGCACTATTTTGTAGTTTAAAGCATGTTTATCTCCGAGTCTCTGATCTGGGCTTTGTTCAACTCTGACTTGATCTTCCAGTAGCTAATTACTGTTTGGATGAAGATCATTTGGATCAAGGTGCTACTCAGTATTTATAAATTATATTTTTAAATCTTCATAAGTAGGATCTTCTCCAACCAGAGTCTCCTGGGAGGAGCAGGTGCCTCACAGGATGGAAATAGAGACACAACAGCTTTCCTTCGCTGGGCATTGCTTTGATTCCAGCATCAGTCAGGAGTGATTGAAAAGCATTACATAAAATTAAGCAGATGTTTTATGTGGGCACCCAGGGAGAATTAAATAAGCTCTGTGCTTATTTCCGAATCTCCAGGAAACACCTGCACCATCATCCTGTTGCTGGCAGTTTTAGGCAAGTCGAGACCTGGATGACAGCTGATCCTTCTTGCACTGGCTGGGGGCAGGTTGGTCAGAGAGCAGCAAAAGAAAAATTCACCCAGCACTCGTGTAACTGGTTCCCAGAGTAATGTCAATTTGCTTCCTAATCCCACCACTAAATTTACTTAAATAGTAATAGGGGTTTAATGGATTTCACTTCTATTCCTCACCTGGGTATGACTATTAAGTCATAAAAGTTTTAAAAGCTTATAAATTAGCTGAAATGACAAATGAGTACAGCCGGGTGCCCTGTGGGAACTGCTGGTGTTTGAAACCCCTGTAGCTGCTGAAGGGGCTTTGCTGCACTAGTGCAGTCAGGGCTGAGCCAGACCTCGTGTTCATCCCTGAACTGGAACTGGTCACACAAACTTAGAGAAGACACACAGGAGACAGGCTCTGGCTTCTGAAACTGATACTTGAATTGCCAAAAAAATGAGGACTGTGATAGTCTTACAGGCTGTTGTGGGTAGGAAGCTAATAGGCTTTTTCCTAATGTCAGATTCAAATAAAAGTTTGAAACCCTCACTCACTGGAGCAGCATTAAGTTCCTCCAATGGTGAATTCAGCCTCTTCCCCAGGAAAGGCCACTCCCTGGCAAAAATGAACTGAAGAGTTCACTGAATGAGAAGATAAGCAGAGGCTTGAGAGCGGAGTGCTCTCTCATCTGCAGTGTCTACCTCAGTGCTGTGAAATGTCTGCTTTTTGTCTGCTTGGGAGTTGTGATTTCTCCTGGAATAATCCAGGATGGCTGTGGTAGAAAAAGTAATTTTAGGAGAGCCTCTGGAAGTTGTTGCAAATAAAATCAAATGTGCTCAGTGATTTCTTATACAGGCAATATTATCTTCAGCCCAGTTCTGGAAAAATAGAAGTGTGCTACCTTTTCAGAAAATACGTATCATGCAGTAAGCTCCACCTGTGTGGTGCTTTAAGAAGGAGACAAAGGAAAAAGAATATTTAAAATAGAAAAAGATAACTTACAGTGACTTTCATTAGAGATCTCTATTACCAAACAGCACAGGATTCATTTTCTTGTCTATTTTCACCCTCCTCTGGGAATGAATGATGCTTAAAGGACAGGATAATAAGCAGAAGGGTGGAGGGGAATGAGAACTTGCTGAGAAGCACTTAAAATTTATAAAAAAAGAAATAGAATGGGAAAAGAAAATAAGTGTTTAAGTTAACTAGTCAAGATTAGCTGAGAACTGTATCTGCTTTAAGTGACATTATGAAAAATTACAGATGGCAACTTCAATAGTGCTGAACCTCACAAAATTTATGTTGAAAACTTAGTGAGAGCATTTGTTCTTCTAGGAGATTTCTTAACCTCCCTGTGATGTCTTTTTTATTTATTTTCTGAGTTTTTTGGGGGTAAGATTCCTATGCAAAGGCTACAAATCAGCATGTTCATCTTTCTCTGCCTGTTGCAGCCAAGGTAAGCAAGGAAAAAGCCTTTGTCAGGAACGAAGGGGTTTGAGGAATAACCGCTCTGGTTTTGGTGCTTACTACCGAACGGGAAGGATTTTTGAAAAGGAGAAAAGAGGTTCTGAAGAGAGCGGCACATCCCATTGCACTGGGCTTTCTCTGCCCTCGGGGGTGCCCGCTCGGGGCTCTGGCGGCTCCGCAGCGCTTGTCCCCACTCCCTGCCCTCGAGCCAGGCGGGATGCGGCTCCTCAGCAGCTACGCGTCCCTGGGAGCCTGGGCTATGAGTTTCCCCTGCTCCCTCCCTGCCTGCCCGCAGGATAACGATGCCCGCGGGATAACGATGGGGCACGGTGGGAGCGCGCCGGGGGACGCGGCGCATCCCGTCCCCTCCGTGCCGCCGCATCCCCGACGGGGCTGGCGGCCGCCCCCCTCCCGTGCCCACCCCTCGGCAGCCCAGGAGAGGGAGCTCGGCGGCCGCGGCTGCGCCGGGAGCCGAGGGGCTGCGCCAGGCGGGGGGCGGCGCGCAGGGAGCGCGGCCCCGGCGGAGCCCCCAGCCCCGGCCTCCCGCCGCCCCTGCCCCGGCCGCCCCTCCCGAGCCTGCCCGGAGGGAACGCCGCTCCCGCCGGGGTCGGGGCAGCCACTGTGCCTCGTCCCGCGGCCCCTCCCGAGCATCGCCCATCGCGGGGGCGCGGTGCCGGTACTCACGGTCCGCATCAGTTCACTGAACGCGCCCGGCTCGCAGCGCCGGGGCATCGCGCAGCGCCCCGCGCGTCCCGCGGCTCGGCGGAGCTCGGGACCGGGCAAAGTAATCCCGTCTGCGCTAAACTCCAGGACAGCCGCTCCCGGAGCCCGGCTCTGCCTCTCGCCCCGGCTGCCCGGGACGTTTTTTCCCCACGAAGGCAAGAAAAGCTACCCAGAAGAAGCAGCGCCCAAGCGAAGATGTTAGGGGAGGCGAAGGGGGGTGGCTTTTTGCCCTCTGCGTGCCTCCATGCCTGTCATTCCCTTGTCTTAATCCTTTAGGAAGGAGTCGCCAGGCAGACGGAGCGTTCCTGGAGGGGCGATGCTGCCGAGCCCTGCCCCGGGCAGAAGGAAGCCGGGAGATGCGCGGCCCGGGGCGGGCTGCGGGAGAGAGTGAGGAACTGCCTCCGCCTGCGCCTTTCCGAGAGGGAAAAAGCATGGTGAGAGCTGGACCCGATCCCTGGAGCGCAGCCCCGATGAGCAGGAGGTGGGATTATTCCGGAGTAGTTATGGGGAGCTATAACCTGACAGCGCAGTGTTAAAGCGACTTGTCCCTGCTGTAAGAGGAACCCACTGCGGGCACCGCCGGCGTCGTGGCCGAGGGAAGGTCACCCACGTCCTTCTCCTCTCGCCCTTCTTTCTCCATCCAGCGAACGGCAGAAGAAAGAACTGGTAGTGTTGGCAGTGTTGGGAATACCGTGCCTTTTGCCTGGGATGATTTGCCCTGATGTGCCACTTCCACGGGATGTACAAAGTGCGACTGGGACTGATCCGACCACCAAAGTTTGCAGAGTGATCAGCAGGGGCCGTGGGATGGAGGGAGCTGGGCACACACCAGCAGGGTCCGTCAAGCACGGTCCGACAGCACAGACCTGCTGCTCCCTTGAAAACTAACTCCTGATGGTCCAACTCTTACTTCTCCCCTGCCAATTTGCACTTTCAGGGAAAAAAAACCATGCAATGCAATGCAGTGTTCCTGTGTTGGTTTTGTATATAAGATTTGCTATGCAATTCCAAAACTAAGAGAGGAGGAGAGACGGCCCTGCATTCCAGAGCAAAGAGAGAATCATAGGTGAAAGGTAGGAGCAAGCATTTCTTGTTTAAGTAAAACTAAAAAACCTGAGCTACTTCTCACTGAAAAGCTTTAAAAGACACTTACTGTATGTTGATTTATGTTGTCTTGGAAATGTAAAAGAGTTTGAAACAAAGTGAAGATTTGAATTCTGACCCTGCCAAGAAACAGAACTGATATATCTTGTAACAAGACTGTACAGAGGAGGAAGGATGGAGCGTTTAGTCAGTGAGACATTTAGGGAACTAGATAAAAGGCACCTTGTATAATACGCTTCAGTAAATAAGGGCTAGTGCAGTGGACACTGGAAACACTGGAAACACTCGATCAATAGTCTATTTAAGTGGGAATATATGCAAGCATAAAAAGTGATTGCTTTCCTGTCTGTGGGGTGTGTTTGGAGGGGACAGCAGCAGAACATTTGCAGGTGAGCTGTCTGAATTAAGCTACTTGGTGCCAGGGTGGTGCAGTGTGTTTCTGAAGGGATTGCTGAAAAGCCCAGTCTGTAGGGTGGACTGTGCTTATGCATTTTCAGTTCCTGCTCGTAGAGCTTTCAGGATAATTCAGAGTGGGTGAGGTCCATCCGGGGGCGAAGGGACTGTAAGAAAGGACCTTTGGTCTGTTTGGTGATGAGTAATTAATGGACGTCTGATGTCTCTGATCTCTGCAAGGAGAGGAGCTGATGTCGTCATGAAAGTCATGATATGATTTTCCCTCAGGAGAAACTATGACTTGGAACGACACCACTATGGACGGGGAAGGGTTGCTGGTGGAAAGGGACTCCTCTTCCTTTCGGATCCTCACGGGCTGCTTCCTCTCACTACTGATCCTCTCCACGCTGCTGGGAAACACGCTGGTCTGCGCAGCTGTCATTAGGTTTCGCCACCTCAGGTCCAAGGTGACCAACTTCTTTGTCATCTCCTTGGCCGTGTCAGACCTCTTAGTGGCAGTTTTGGTCATGCCTTGGAAAGCTGTAGCCGAGATCGCTGGTTTCTGGCCTTTTGGTTCATTTTGTAACATCTGGGTGGCCTTCGATATTATGTGCTCAACAGCCTCCATCTTAAATCTCTGTGTCATTAGTGTGGACAGATACTGGGCCATCTCCAGCCCATTTAGGTATGAGAGGAAGATGACCCCCAAGGCAGCCTTCATCATGATCAGCGTGGCGTGGACTTTGTCCGTGTTGATTTCCTTTATCCCTGTGCAGCTGAACTGGCACAAGGCTACAACCACAAGCTTTTTGGACCTAAATGCCAGCTTACAAGGTGTAAGCATGGACAACTGTGATTCTAGCCTAAACAGGATGTATGCCATCTCCTCTTCCCTAATTAGTTTCTATATACCCGTGGCCATCATGATAGTGACTTACACGAGGATATACCGGATTGCTCAGAAGCAAATCCGGCGCATCTCAGCTCTGGAGAGAGCAGCAGTGCATGCCAAGAACTGCCAGAACACGAGCGGCAACAGGAGCAGTATGGACTGCCAGCAGCCAGAGAGCAACTTCAAAATGTCCTTCAAGAGGGAAACAAAGGTGTTGAAGACTCTGTCGGTGATCATGGGGGTGTTTGTGTGCTGCTGGTTGCCATTTTTTGTATTGAACTGCATGATTCCCTTCTGCGAGCCTACCCAGCCGTCCAAGGGAGCAGAGGCTTTCTGCATTAATTCCACCACCTTTGATGTTTTTATATGGTTCGGATGGGCAAATTCTTCTCTCAACCCCATCATTTATGCCTTCAATGCTGATTTCCGGAAGGCATTTTCGACCCTGCTGGGCTGCTACAGGCTCTGCCCGATGTCTGGCAATGCCATAGAGACTGTGAGTATTAACAACAACGGGGCAGTTGTTTTTTCAAGCCAACATGAGCCCAAAGGGTCCAGCCCCAAAGAGTCTAATCTGGTTTATCTGATTCCACATTCAATTATCTGTCCGGAAGAAGAACCTCTCAAAAAGGAAGAAGAGGGTGAACTATCTAAGACCTTGGAGAAAATGTCTCCAGCACTGTCAGGTATCTTGGATTATGAAGCTGATGTTTCTTTGGAAAAGATCAATCCCATTACACAAAATGGGCAGCATAAAACCTGAACAGTAAGGTTTACTCAGCAAGACCTAATGGTGTATATTGTAATAATCATTTGGGGAAAAAAAAGGTATACAAGATTTTTTTGGTAAGAAACTAAGCTCTAGGGAGAAAAATACACGTTTACACCAAGCCCAGAATTAATTTTCCTGGCATTCAAAGCAAACTTAACATTTTAAACAGTAACAGAAAAACATACTGGAAATTGGTTATAAAAAAGCATGTTAAACTGTGCTGTTCATACTGAGGAAAATACACAGATTTAGGTACAGTGCAGTGACAAAATACTGCTTCTCTACACACAGAAACCAATTTCTAGCTTAAAGTGAGGAAAAAGATAAATGTTGAGTATTTAATGTTTACTAGAAGTTAAAAGATTGCTGTGTCTTGTGATAGTGGGTGTTAACAGGTCCTAATTAAAGATGGAGGGATTGTAAAGGTAGGTAGATGCCTTCTGAAAATTATTTCTGACAAATAATTGAGCCTTATAACGAGAATGGTTATTTTTAAAGGTTTGGGAGGTAATATGTTGATGCTGGTTTTATTTATTTATTGTTTTAAATCGATATTTTTCATATGTTATAACAGATCTAGCTTTATTTATGTTATTTAAGATGTCTAAATGATGGGATATTTTTGGAGTGTCATAACTGCATTTTGACCAGTCAACCGGTCAGCACTTTATTACAAGCTCTGATAGTCTGGAGAGCTGGTGAGGGGAATGAAGGAATGTTAAGAAGCTCAGCAAAAAATGAGGGAATCAACAAAACTGATGCTGTGTGGAGTTTGTTTGCTTGTGGGCTTTTTTTTTAAAATTTAAGTGGGATTTCTTTCAAAAGATAGGACCAGCGTTGACTGAGTTGTGAATTCTCTTCCCTTATAGAAATTAAAGAAATTGCTGCTATTTATTTTTAAAAAGTTTCATGTTACAAAGACTTTGCTGGAATGTCAAGTTTGTGGATCTGTAAATACCTTAAATATGACTACAACCTTAAGAAGAATCCGATTTGGGAAGGAAAACTTCTTAGATAACAATTCCTAGTATATTATGTTTTGTATTTATGTAAGATAAACAGCTTTCTCAGACTTTTCTTATTTCAAGTCTTGGATATCTTTTCTGAACAAACACAATGGGTTATAATGGTAGTAAAGATGCCAAACCTCTTTATCACCGGTGTTACTGCAGGACCACCCGGATCATTCTGTATGTCTGCTACTCTATCACGGTCAGAATTAAAACGTGAGGTACCTGGTGCTTTACTTTGGGAACTGGGAGGACATTACATTTTAGTAATTGCCGTGTCAATAGTCCATTCAATAAGGAATAGTGCCTCATTCCCATTTTGGATTAAGACATTTCTAAATGCGGATGGAACTGCAGCCCCCACCTCAAAATCCTCCTGTGAACTCCAAAAAAGTTGCCAATGTTTAATTGAAAAAGCCTGCTACTTTTCCATTGTCCTTCCTTGCTGCTTCCCTTTGTAATGCCAAAAGCAATCAGTGAGCATTAGCAACAGGAACACGAGGTGTTAATATTCAGCAGCGTTCAAAGAAATCGATTTCTTTTCTGAATGGGAGAAAATACCCTTTGGAGCAACTTTTTCGTAACATATATCAAAAAAATGTGTTGTCAGGAAAAGAGAACTGAGAGGAAAAAAAAATTTAACAAACTATATACATCCTGCATCAGGTCTGTGTATTTATGTATTGTGAATGTTTTCATAATTTTATTGCCTGTATGCTGCTTTCATACATATAATAAAATTATTTTGTGAACAGAAAGTCAAATAAAACAATCTACATTGCATTTATTAAATTCATGCTGTTTTTTGGTTGTTGTATTCGTCATGTTAAAGGGAAGGACAGTTCCCTTTTCCCCCCATTTACCCTTATTTGGGATTACACCCATGAGGCAGATGAGAATTTCTGTTGGAAGCAGGAAAACCTCCCTAGTAGAGACCTCTGAGCCCTAGCTCTAAACTAGGATTTGAAAGCAGTAAAAGCAGTTTGGAAACAACCACTCTCTGCTTTAAATGTGTAAAACTTAACCTGCTGGTGACTCTTATTTCAAAGATGTTTTTTGCCTTGGTGTAACAGCATAGTGAACTTGGTTTATAGCATGCTTTTGTTGTTGATTTTTCCTTTTTCTTCCCCCTCATTTTTTCCCCTCCCAAGCTGTGGAGTATTTCTCAAAGACTGATACAACCTCACTGCTTCTATCTGCTTTTTTGGAGCAAAATGAATCATTTCAGAAGTGAGGTGATGGTGGGTGCAGCGAAGGTGTCCCTCTGTTCCTGGCAACCCTGTACTTTGTTTTTGCCTCGGTCAGCAGATTCATTTTGAATTGAAGAAACCAACCTACGTGGTCACTTCTGCCTTGAGCATTTACAGCATGACCTGCCCAGCATCTGGTACCGGAGCTGGTGCAGGAGCTGCTGGAATGTCCAGCTCCTCCTCCCTGGGTGCTCCTGGGGGTCAGTGAAGCAGCAGGTCGGAGGCAGACAGGACATCGTGGATGCCTCCAACCTGTCTTCGCTCCTTCTTTAAAATTCCCCTGCATGTTTTAATGCCATATTTCTTTTTCTTTTTCTTTTTTTTTTTTTTTTTTGGGTACTTTTGAGAAATTTTACTTCTTAAAAAGTGCACAGGCCAGAGATGAAGTTCTGTGGTTTCTTATTTATTCTCAAGACTCCCAGCAGTCTGATATGTTAGCAAAATACAGAATATGATTTAAGGACATCGTGTAGAGCAAGATGCCGTTTTAGCACTGGTTTATAGGGAATGATTTTTATTCTGAAACAAATGTTTGCTCTGGTCTGACCCAGAGCTGTCCCAGGACTTGCTTTCTTGCAGAAGGAACTGAGTTTCAGGGGCACTCTGTGAAGGCTGGTGAAGTACAGCTGCTACTGCTGCTGGAGTGATGGGGGAGACACTTGTATGGCTTTATTTTATTATCTCGCCTTCTATTTAATATTTGCTTCTGATCCTTTCTCCTTATGTACATTTCAGAATACAAAGAATTGGCTTTGATCCTCATTTACCAATGTACCCCATGTACCCCTTCATTTCCCAGCCTTCCCCAGTGAATTTCTCTACCTGTCCTCTTTGCCTTTCCTCCCACCACTGCCAGAGTCTTTCTGTCACCCTGTTTGGCTTTTACTTGCCCCGATAATGCTTTGCTTGGAAAAAAGTCCAAGTTAAAATCCTTCCCTCCAGCATGGCCAAGAGTCCCCTTCCCACAGCCTGCACCCAGAAATGTCTCTCTTACCTGTTGCAGAGCCTGGAGAGCAGTGTCAGGGGTGACTAGAAGGGACAACAGAATGTACCTGCTAAGTGCTGCTCTATTTATGTGCTGAGTTAATTGCTCAGAAGCTGTATTACCTGCTCTGTGCCTGTTCCCCCAGCTGCTCAAAACCAGCGGTCTGCCCTTTTCTCCCTGCCTTGCCCCCCCAGCAGTATTTTCCTCTGCAGACTGAACCTTGCTGTGTCCCTTTCTGCAGATAACCTGGCTAACCTTTTTTCCTGCATTGCTTCCTCGTGACTGATGGTATTTTTCTGTTTGTGGATGGAAGAGGTTAATAATTCACCTGATGGCCTTGATGAAGGAGCTGTTTGCAACGAATGAACTGTAATCACTAGATTAAATCTGAATACATTTCTCCCTTCCCTCCCTCATTTTATGCTGATTTGAGCTTTTAATGTAACAAAGCATACAAAAGGTAGAGGATGAAGGAGGAAATGCCTTTGCTGAGGTACAGTTTTAATGACACAATTATTGAGAGCCAGTCCTGGAGTTTTTTCAAATCAATGGTTTTCAGAAGCACCCAAATGTGATTGAAATCTCAAAAGCCTGCTATGCTTAGTATCTTGAAAGGCAGATTATTCCAGTAATTATTTTGGTTTTTAATATAATGATAGCAGAGTATGTTCCTAGCAATACCACTTGTATGGCCACACAATGAATGTGACTTAACAAATAAGGAACACACTCATATCTGTTTTACAGCTTTTAAAAGGTGGAAACACATACCCAAAGTGTTCTTGTGCTGGTCTGGTCCAGCAGAGGAGGGCTGTGGGCTGAACCAGATGTTGGGATCCAGTTTTGGATCAGGCTGATGTTGATCCACTCTTTGAGGGAGGGTCTGGGCTCTCTGGGTGCCTCATGAGCCCCACAGGAGGCTGCTGGGTGTGCACAGTGATGCTCCTTCCACACCCCATATCTGTGTTGGGTTGCACTTGTAAGTACCAGCCCTGTGCTGCTGGTCCTGCTCCCCTCCCCAGCCAGACACAGCTCCTTCCAAACCACGTCTGCCAACGTTGATTCTATAGGTGTAACTTGGAGGCTGAATGTGTAAATCAAGTATATGGTGGTCGTTTTCCTGTTGGTTTGTCTTTACAGTCACAGTTCCTGCCATGCCTATTTTTATTCTATTTCTAGGAAAGCTTTTGGGCGCTGATACTGCTGGCCCTGTTTTGCTGGTGGCCATTGCTTTTCTATTTTGATTGCATTTCCCTTTTGATCGTGCCAGGCTTTTCCTCCCTTTTTTGAATAGGGATGTTCCTGTTGGTTCTTCGGTTAAGGAGTTTCCTCAGTGCCCAGCGGTGATGGATGGCACTGGCAGGGTGGTGCAAATCCTGCTACCTCTCACACGGAGCTGCAGCTACAGACCTGGAGCCTGGCTGTGCACTGAAATAATGTGATTTATGTCAGTGGCATGGCTTTAGTTCTTGTCCCTCTGGATGGGGTTGGCTTCACCCAGAAAGGCACAATGGGGATAAAAGGGATACCCTGGGTCTTGTTCATCATCACCCTGTGGAGCTGCTGAGGGGGATGATTCGGTGTAAAAGAGGCATAAAAGAGAAAGGGGCTCCAGGGTTGGCTGCGGGGGAGCAGCGCTGGGATGGTGGCATGGGGGAAACCCTGTGCCCGGGTGCCTTACTGGAATCCTGGGCATCCAGAGAGGGATTGAAGGAAGAGCCTGAGTCCAGGCCAGCCCCAAGGACCAAAACAACTCCCAGTGCCTGCATCACCGCAGACTGGCTTGGCAGGGAACGTGGTTCTCGCTCGAGGCCAGGCTTGGTCCAGCCTGGGAATGCTCAGCACTGCCCGTGGGTGCTCAGTGGATGAGCTGCTCTGGCTTTGGGCTGTGGTTTGACTGGAAAATAAATGAACTTTGTAATGATGTCTGTGGCAGGGGATTTGTACAGCTAAATTACACTTTGCTGTACTTCAAATAGCTGATACATTTGTGTTTCTTCGGCCTCCTATATTTGCTGTCAATAGCTCCCCTCCAGATCAGTTGTGTTTTTTCCTGTTTGAATAGTTCCCGCTCAACAGATCTAAAACTGTTTCTGGGATATTCCAAATAACAACAACAAAAACCCCCAAACAAACAAACAAAAATAGAAAAAGTGTTGTTTGTATATACAATTTTTGGATTATTTGACATTTTCAAAATTAATTTCTCTATTTTTAATGTGCTTTTCCATTTGCAGTGTGAAATTTTAAAAACTCAGATCTCTGGTTTGAATATTCTGACAAAGACGAAAACATTAAAAAGTAAAATGAAACAGGTTAATATGATTTGCATTAAACAATTTGATCATTAAAAACCTTTTCCTGCTCCCATCCCTTCATTTTCAGACAATAAAATTAATTTCACATTTTCCTAAGAGAAGGAAAGTTTTCGAGATCTTGAAAGAAGACAGAATGAGAAATGTTTGCTTCTCAGATTCTCCTATTGATGCAAGCAGAGGAATCAAACATTTCACTGACCTACACCACCATTGCAAAGTTTCTCTTAATTTCAGAGAGAATTATGGATTCAGACACTCAGGAATTTCCCTCTATATTCATTTTGTTTCTCCGTTAATAAAGGAGTTCTGGTGCCATGTTCTTTATGATTTGGATGCCAATCTGTGTCAGTAGCCATAATCCATTTTCATGTGCTTGTGTGCACACACACAACATCCATCATGCCCAATTAGTAGATTCATGGAACGTGTGGAAGGGATGAGTGGTGAACTTAAATGAGTATTTCTCTGCTGTGGAAGCAGGAGATGAACCAGGCCGGTATCACCTACATTAGAAGGACAAACCTGTCAGGACTGATAGAGCTTTCATGCCAGCGGTCTGTGCCTGAGAGACAAAAGGTTAAAATAATTGTAAAAACATACCCTTTGGAATTGCTCCATAAAGGTAATAATAAAAAAGACTTAACAATGCTGTTATGTACTTTTTCACTTTCTTGTTTTCTAAGGCTTCTGTAACTACTTCTGTAGTGATTTCAGTGTCATAAATGGGACCACGCAGTTTCCTTCTCTTTGCTCTTCTTGTGCTGGTGTCAGACTTCAACGTTGATTTGTGTTCCCAGCTGAAGAGACTCTGCTCCAGCAGCTCCTCCAGCCTGATGACACCTGCTGAAACCCTGGATCCCACCGGCTCTGTTGGGATGTGGGACAACAGCGAAAGGAGCCCCCTGAAAACAGCTGCTTTTGAACAGTGGGAAATAATTTTTGAGCAAAACAGTTGACTTTTCTATTGGTGTCTATTTTGTATGTCCAAAACCTAATCCATTTTCATATTTTTCCTGGTTTATTTGCAAACAGTTTGAGTTAACTTACTCAAAAACAAGACTTACAGCTTCAACAATGCCAGTATTTTCTAAGTGAGAAAGGTTTTAATGTTATAGCAGTTATAATTTCAGGAACATTTTAATTAAAACTTTTTACAATCCTTATAAACTAGAATGTTTTCATTGCGTTTTGTTCACGTATGACATTCTTCAAAATAGGAGAACAATTTCTGATGAGAACAGTTTACTGCAGAAACTTCCAGTCGTATTTCTTTCTCACTCGAAGAGAATAAAATACAGTGATGGGAAGCTTTGGGATAACATGTAGCACTAGTAAAAGCATTTCCTAGCAAATAGTGTAGGCAGTCACGTTTAGACATCTAGTAATTTCATTTGTGCTGTGTAGTCCTCCTCATTTTACAATATTGATTACCTTTTAAAAAATAGATTAAATTAGTATGTCAAGGTAAGTTTCATTTTAGTATGTGCAATTAATTGGCCTTTTGCTGGGAGTCTCAGTGGACTTTTACCTCTCCAAGTGGCATTTTTGTACCCAGGCTACAGCACAGGAATTCCTGCCTCTCTAACAGCCCTTTTGCCTTTCAGCAGGAGCAAATTCCTTCTTCCCTCTTCCCTGTCTTTTATGCATATTCTTTCCCTTTTGCCTCTTTATCCTTCACTTACTAGGATAAAGTAAATTGCAGGATGTGATTTGAACCAGTACAGTGAGCAGGTTTTTACTACAGCAGCACAAGTCCCTGTCTGTGACGCAGCCAGCCCTGCTGTGAACACACCCACCCATTGTCCGAGCTTTACTCTGACCCCTGTGACATCCCTGGCACACAAACACATGCATGGATGCAGCATCCCGGAGAGCCTGTTTATTGGGACCTCTCCACTCACATCCTGAGGTGAATGCTGCGCATTTTTGGGGTGGAATGGGGAGAGCCCGTTTGAATTCAGTGGGGCATTCTCAAGCAAAAGCTAAGAAGTCGATGAGCTCATACCTCATGGTCAGTGACAGCATACTTAACCCCTGGAGCAGTGCCCTTCCCAGCTCAAAAACCATTTACAGCCATTGATTTTATTTGGCAGTATTTACCCAGCCCTAATGCACAAACACTCGTAACTCCGACACAGGAGTGAAGACACAGCTGCAGGATAAAAACAAATAGAATATAAAGTTATCAATCCTGACACCTAGGAAAAAAACCCATCAACAAAGGGCTGGGTTCCCCCACCTTGACAGGGATGTCAGCCAGGGAAACCACACCAAAACTGCTGAGTGAGGAGCCAGAGTGGGGTCTCGGTGCCGGGATCTGCTCTGCAGTGCCCACCCATTCCTGCTCCAAAAACAACACAATAAAAGGAACAATTTACACACCATGGACTGAAATCAATGGAACATTCAATATTTCCATCACTTCCTTTTCCAAAGTGACTGGTATTTCCTTTCCACCTCCATTTGCTGGCTCTTCTCAAAATTAAATGTAGGAAAGAGTCACCAGTAAAAGCCTCTGGGGTTTATAATGCAGTCAAGGGGATGCATAGGATGGCTGTGTAGCAAATACACTTTTGCTTAAAATGGAAGAGCTTTGGTGCTATTTTATTTTATTTTATTTTATTTTATTTTATTTTATTTTATTTTATTTTATTTTATTTTATTTTATCTTTTATTCTCTTTTATATTGTGATTTTATTTTACCACTTTTCCTTGCTCACAACTGACAGAAAATCATTCCTGAATGCAACTTTCCTTTGTGCCTTATGTAATATTTTGAAACTATGAGCACCTGTGGATAATGAAGGCCAGCTCACTGATTAAGGTCTGCCCAAGGTGCTCCAGAAATGATGCCCCAGAAATGTCATGGAGAAACCTGGATCCACTGAATTGAAGAGCAGGGTAACATTAGGAAGGAGGACCTTCTTCTCTGAGAAGCTTTTTCTGGCCTCTGAAGTGAGGATTTCCCTTCCTTGGCTGAATGTCTCATTTTATCATGAAGGGACTCCCTTTTATTTTGCAACATCCAATGTTGCTTCTCTTTTTAGCAGTGAGTTGATGTTTAGTTGTATCCATAACTCAAAGTGCACTAAACAGCATGTAATTGTTTCAGCAGTTAAATTAATCAAAATGCCCCTTATGTTTTCATTCCTGAAGGAAATTGAAAGAATGATATGTAATGCTGCAGAGTAGTTTCTCAGTGCTGAAGTTCCCTCTCAGGTACCTGTGAGTTACGGCCTGCACTGAGGTGTGGGCACGGCTCGAGTTGTCACTGGTATATACAGTGCATGGAAAAGCAGACAAATTAACAGGCCTCATGATCACCACAGACAGATCTGGGGATATTCACAGTGCTCAGACTTACTTAAATACTGTGATTTCTGTGACTCTTATTTAAACCAGCATCCAGTGATGAATGCAGGATCTTTTACTTGGCATGTCAGGGAGGCCACGGTTCCAATTTGTTCCTGCAGGCACGGGGTGTAATGCCATTTCATACCTTAATTCCAGTGTGTTCCAATCTAACACATCTGTCTCAGTGGGAAGCTGAGATGGGAGGAACATCCACAAAGAGGTTTAAGTGTTGTTATCATTTGTCAGTCCTGGAGGAGCCATCACTCCTGTTATCGCAGAGGTCCTGGGCAGGTGGGATCGGGAGACCCTGTGTTTGCTTTGCTATGAGGGTGTCACTGTAATACCCCCTGACTCATCTCCATCACAGCCATCAGGTTGTGTCTTTTGCTTTTTACATGGACAAATAGTGATAGGACAAGGAGAACAGTTTTAAACTAAAAGAGAGTCTTTCCTTACAGGGTGGTGAGACACTGGCACAGGTTGCCCAGAGAAGCTGTGGTTGCCTCATCCCTGGAAGTGTCCAAGACCAGCTTGGATGGAGCTCTGAGCAACCTGGTCTGGTGGGAGGTGTCCCTGCCCACGGCAGAGGAGTGGAATGAGATGATCTTTAAGGCCCCTTCCAACCCAAGCCATTTTCTAATTCTTTGATATATTGGCACCCCAAAAAGCTTCTGCTTCCTCTGCTCCTTTCTGAAATCAGTCTCTCCCATAAAAAAGAAAAAAAAAAGAGCTGCGTGTAGCAGTCCCTCAACATGCAGTTTCTGGGGACAAGGTCAGCTAATCCTGAATGCTCCATTTTGAGTAGATGGAGACATTCCCACCCACATAGCTGGTACGTGATGACTGACAGTGTGGGTGCTACCAAAGCAACTGCTCTCTGCTCCGTGGTGCCTCCTGTCAGCAGAGCTCCAGGAACAGCTTCCCTGAAATCACTGCTGTGAGCTGCTGCTGGATTAACAAGGCTGCCCTGGTGCTACTCGGGTGGGCAAAAATGTTTAGAAAAACATGGTGATTTCAGGACACAAATGTTACTGATCCAGTCCCATGGACTCTACAGCTGCACACAGAGCCCTTGGGATGTTCAGCAAGTGCTGTCTTAGCACAGTGCCCTGATGGAGGGGGTACCCACAGCCCCAGTGCCCCAAAGGCTGCCCAGACTCACTCCCTGTTACCTCCCTGTCTGTAGCTCAGGAGTTACATGCTGGAATTTCCGTGGAAGCCTTGATTTTATTCATTCTGCAGCCAAAATTAGGCCAGCAGTGCTGCCAAGAGGCACACTTTCTTGGTTTGATACATGGAGAATGCATTTTTAATGCTCTAAGTGCTGTTCTCTGCCATTGGACTCTCATGTGATGCAGAGCTGCAGTCAGAGCCCTGCAGTAAAACAACATTTGCTTCCAAGCAGGATGGAGAAAAATACAAGAAATAATATTTTTTCATTAAAACTGTAAAATGTTACTTTTAACTGGCTGCCTCCTGACCTTT
This sequence comes from Acropternis orthonyx, assembly GCA_035583155.1. Lineage (NCBI taxonomy): Eukaryota > Metazoa > Chordata > Aves > Passeriformes > Rhinocryptidae > Acropternis > Acropternis orthonyx. Next base: position 15,081,513 of record JAWWEU010000029.1, read on the forward strand.
CTCAAATCTCAGCTGCCAAGTAGTAATTCTGTCTTGTGAAGCTAGAGTTGGAGCAAGAACAATTTTCTAATCAAAACCAATGTTTACCACTGCAGGAAAATTTGTGTGTCTAGACATGGGCACCAACCTTCAGTTAACATTGAGAAACATGATTTTTTTTTTTTCTTTCATTGTGGTCATGCTGTGAACTACTCTCTAATTGTAGAAAAGGCTTGTGATTAAATGTGCAGGCTTCAGAAATCTGAATTCAAAACTGGGCAGAACAGTTTTAACAATGAAAACCACCCTCCAAAAAACCCCAAACTGCCTCCCCACCAATGCAGAACTCACTGTGAGGTGGTAACAAATATATTTGATTCTTGGTCATCTGTGATTCCTTTCAGTAATACAAACGTAAGATAATAATTGAAAAAAAAAAATGGGAAGGAGGATTACAGATTTTCCTGGATTACTATCCACTGCACTCAGATGGAGAGAGATTCTTACCCGACAAAATAAACCTTTCTGGGTCATGGACTGTTGCCAACCATTATGCAGTCATTTGGAAGCAGGTGCAGCATTTCACTTGTCTTTGCTTCCTCCATGTGAATTGGGAGCTGGGATCAAAGGTATTGGGGTGCTTGAATGAGAAAGGAGAGCAAAATCTTGGTGGTGATTTTGTGTCTTAGCTGCCAGCCCTGCTGCTTCTCACTCAGTCTGGGCTGTGGTTTGTGACCAGGTCACTTTGGTGAGGTTTCCCATCCTAGAGATTTTCTGATTGCAAAAGCTACCTGGTCACACCTGGAAAGGTGAATCATTGCAAAGAATTAATGAATCATCTGAAATAGAGTCACATAAAATTAGGATGTTAGCTGGAAAACAGTGAGTTAAGCAAAATCTGAGCAGTGAAGTGTTCACTTTATTGCGCTTCTTGTTCTCAGTCACAAGCAGAAGGAGGGAGCCAGATCTGACTGTGCCACTGTCGTGACCCAGCACACTAAAGTGTTCCCTCACTCCTGTCTCATGGTGAGGGCCAGGAGCAGCTCTGCCATGTGGGATCAGTGTGGAGAGCATCTGGTTAACTTGACTGTGTCATTTGGAACTAGATTAGAAACAAGCTCCGGCAATCCCCGCACTGTCTGGGAGCACTTTCTAATCAGCGAGTTTAGGGAAAGACAGTGCCAGATGAGCAGCTATTTAATTCCTGAGCATCCAAGAGCATGCAGAAAGCAGGGTACATGCTAACACGGATCTGGGCAACTGGTCTCTTTCTGGATTAATGCAAAAGATGTTTCAGGAGAGAAGTGCAGACATATGAAGCCTCTTGAGCTCTGAGGAATTACTTTTCCAGATTTCCACAGTCTGAGTTTACTGTGTTTTCCATGTGAGGGCATGGTTATATATCTGTGTTCATTTCAGACAGGAGCCTCTGTCTTAGAGAAATTGTACATCTGAAATTCTCCCATCAAGCAAAAGCAATTGGTTTCTTCCCCTGTTTCCTGCTTAGCAGAAGAAACGTTCCCTCCCGTGGGGGTGCATTAGCAGGGAAGAGACTGCACACACAGGGAAGAAATGCTGGAGTCACTCTGGGACAAATGCTGATCTATTACAGCTGAATAAATCCACAGTAATATAATTTACTCCCTGGGATTTACATTAGATTTATCCTGACATATATGAGATCGCAGAACTCTGCATGCACATTTCCCCCACTCATTAGCACAAACGTGATTCGGGTGAGGTCCAGACCACCTTAAGACTGTCTGATGTTTCCCTCAGAAGACCCTTTTTTTCAGTGCTTATCTCTTTGCTGAGCCTCAGCCATTTGGATAGAGATTTTTTCTGTGCTGGATCTGTGCCTCAGGCAAACCTACAAACTTTTAAAGTGTCAGTCACAGCAGTGAAGTCAATGCAGCGTAAGAGAACAGGAGAAAAGGAAAGTTGTGTTTCCCACATGAAAATTCGTGGCTGTTGTGAGGAGATGCTCAAGGGTTGCTGTGTTTTGGAGCAGACAGTTCTGCAGGTGTCTGGGTCTAGTGGTGCCTTCTGTTGGACTTTGCTGTTCCACAAATGAAATAAACACCTGAATTTCAGCAATTTAGGTGTTTTTGAAACTACCTCACCTTGTGGGTGCCCGGGGATGTCTGCACCTTCCTATCTGAGACATTTCAGTGTAAACATGAGATGAAAACTGCTGTTCTTGCAGCGCCATCACCTTCTGGCATGAGAATTGTAAAAGAAATGTGTTAAAGTATTTTCCACTTGTCATTAGAAAAGGTGGAATAACAGGGCTGAGAGGGTTTCCTGCTCAGAGAAGGGCCCTCTTAGTGAAGGGTACAGGAAAGCTACAGGCAGGTGGAAAACAGTGAGGATGGGGGCTGTGAACCTCCACTCCCAGCCCCACTATATTGGCTGCAAAGCTGGGTTTTCCCCTCTGGTATTAAGGATTTATTATTAAACAATAACAAAGAGGAAGAAGTTTCATTTGCATTTTGAAAATCTTTAGTGAAAGTATTCACCAGAGTGTGAGAAAGGGAAGATATTGCCTATTGTTTGCTTCCATGTGTATGTTTAATGAGCAGTTGTGTGCCCAAGGTGATTCCAGCACTGCCATTCAGGAATGGAAATCAGCAGAAATCTTTCCTATTAAAGCTGACACAGCTTGAGAGGACTTAAGCAACAGAAATAAAAAGGAAAATGAACAGCTGGAAGCTCCATTCACATTGAGGCAAAAGATGGGGGATAGGCACAAGGGATTTGGTGAATTTGTAAAAGAAAAGGAGTCGTGTCCCACTCATAATATACTGCCAGCAGCACAGACCAGTGCTGGGGAGTTGCTGCTCCCACCTGTGATGCCCAAAGCTGAATCCAGACGGCTTCCTTGGGCAGAATCTTGAGGGAAAACAATCCCCACAGGGCCGTCAGTCTGCATTGTTGGAATTCACACCAATTTTACCTCATACCCAACTTGTGTTCACAGCCCACCATGAGGAGAGTTTCTGTTGTCTGGCTTCAGGCCTCACATACGCCTTTTGAAGCAAGAATTGCTGTCAGCAGCTTTGCAGGATTGCATTTTCATGCAAAATGTTGTACATTTAAAGTAATCTCTGATATTAAGATACTAGAATCTATGATACCGGTCTCTCTGAACAGGAGTTTTGATGATAAAGACTGTATGAAGCAGTCTGAAATAGAAGCAAGTGGCATTCTGGCTCTGTTCCAATTAGATGTGGCCTTTTTGAGGTACTAAAATGAGTGTGGGAATGGGGAGAGACTTGTTTTAATTATTTTTTATACCTATAGGCATCTTTTTTCATAGCTGACTGAAAAAAATGCTTAAGTGACCCTGTTTTACTAATGGTCCCATCAACTTTCTAAACCCACCCCTAAGCAAAGCAACTGAATTGCTGATATTTATCTGAGCATAAAAAAAATAGAACCCTTGCAATTCCTGTATCACAGGAACTGAGAGGCAGCAAAACATGGCAGCTCCATAATCTGGTTTTGCTGACATTCTCAGGCCACGAGTGTGACATCTCGCAGAATTTTTACAGGATCAAAGAAAGATTTTTATTACCAAAACTGAAAGACAAATCCAGAGTTCCTTTACATGATTCATTTCCATTTGAAGAATCCAAGTTGTTTGATGGAGCTGATAGAAAGGAAGAAGGACAAGAAATTCTTAGATTGAGGATCTGAGTTTGTCTGAAAGAATCCAGAAGCAGATCAAGCTACATTTTAATTTTCTGGAAAATCTCAGAAGGAATGGACACATTGGTCTCATAAAATATTTCTTTTATTTTTACTTTCTTCCTGACCAGTTTCTCCAGTGTTTGACTCTTTCTAGAGAGAAGAAAGAAAGCCTGGAAGATCTACTCCACTGCCATGTGTGTGGGATGACATCATATAACAGTCCAGGCACCTCATACATTATTTTCTTCTTTAGGTTAGTGCTGCTTGGCTTATTTCACCCTCATGGAAAGCTTGGACAGAGGGGAAGAATCCATCTAGACTGATGCAAAAGCTCCAGCCTCAAGGGGAGAGGAGTGAGAGGACCAAGCCAACCTTCATATTCCTCCAGGTCTCCCCACCTCACCCATTTTCAGCATTTACACGATTTCTTCCTATTATAAGCCACCCACTCAGCCACCTTCCTGCCATGGAATATTCCAGATCAGCCAGAGCAAGCAGAGCCCTGGCCATTTCCTGCAGGGAGCAGTGGGATGTGTACATTTATCTGTGAGTGTCCATGTGCTTAATCAAGAAAAGCGTTTCCCATCAGCTGAAGTGAATGGCCAAGTCCTGTCCTGACCTGTGGGCAAGGCTGTGACACCTATGGAATAACCTGCTTCTGCATGACCTGGGTGAAGCACAAAACCCTCCACCTCTCCCTGGTCCCTGGGGTTATTTGCCCCTTGCTGTCCTGCCCGTGCTGGTGCAAGGAGCTGCATGTACCTTGGGTGGAACCGACAGGCTCCAGATGGTTGGGATGGTACCCTACAGAAGAGTCAAATAATAATTAAAAAAAGCCATGAGTGATTTTAAAAGTAATAAGATAATGCTGCCATTGCATGAGGGACCTGGGATCGGAAAAGCAATCCCTTTTGGATAAATCATTCAACCATTTAACCTTCTTAGCATCTGAGAAATCCCCTGTAATGGACTCGTGGTTATGTAGTACCCCCCCGGATGTGAGGCAGACACTACTATTGTAATTGTTTTATCCCTCTTCATTCTGCTGTCTGTTAACCATTGTTTTCTCTGTTAGATAATAATAAAGCTGAAGTGCATTTTACTGTGTTCTGATATATTGCTCTCTAAATGAGAGGAGATAATTTCAGTTGAATGTCAGGCTCCAGTGAAGGAAGAAATGAACATGAAAAGCAAGCATCTATTGAAAGAATAGTTCCAAAAGCAGAATTTATAAGTGCGTAGGGCATGCCCATTTTTCACCAGTGTTTTGTACAGTAACAGAGAATTATGTATAAATTGTTACAGCTCTATTGGCTTTAATAGCACTGCACTTAAAACTGGCACCTTGTGTTGAAACCCTTTGGAATGACTGATATTTAAAAATGGCTGTGAACATTAAGAAATTGCATTATTCAGATAACAATAGGTAACTCTTCAGGGGCTTTAAAAAATGAAGAAAAATAAATTCTCTGATTGGAATCAATTGCTTGTTTTTTGCTTATATCTTCAAGAAATGGCTGTTTTAGGATTTTAAATATAAATCTTAGTGTGGCATATGTAGACTAAGGTAAACATCTAAAGGGAAAGGAGAGCAGCTTGTGCTTGAGCACAACCAATAAAACAAATTTCAAATTTAGCATCCTATTTTCTGTAATGTGCTTCTGCTCTTCATGCACACTGTAATCCATCCTGGAGGTTCAGTGCTCTGGCTGAGTGCTCAAATAACCACGGAAGGGAGTATTTTACCAAGGGATAGTCCAGGATCTGTATTCTGAGATGTATTTAAGGAGCTCAGGTAGGGCCACTGGCTTGATTTGTCTCCAGAATACTCCCCTCTGAAGCTGTTTCCTCAGCCAGTGGGGCAGGCACACCTGATGGATGGCTGTCTTTCAATAGGATCAAGAGCTTGAAAAGCTGGATAGGATGTCTACTGGAAAATATACTCAACAAAAACAGCAATTTGTCTTTGGAACAATTTGGTATTTGCAGTGGAGTCCTGGAAATCAGAGTAAAAGAGAGGAAAGCCACTCATCAACAGGAGCTGTAGTGGTAGGAGAAGGGGGAATGGTTTCAAACTGAAAGAGGGTAAATTTAGGTTAGATATACAGAAAAAATTCTTCCCTGTGAGGGTGGGCAGGCCCTGGCACAGGTTGCCCAGAGAAGCTGTGGCTGCCCCATCCCTGGAAGTGTCCAAGGCCAGGTTGGACCAGGCTTGGAGCAACCTGGTCCAGTGGAAGGTGTCCCTGCCCATGGCATGGTATTGGAACCAGATGATCTTTAAGGTGCTTTCCAACCCAAACCATTCTGTTATTCTAATAATAGAGGAAAAGTTCCCTTTGTGTGTGTAGACATATGATAGAGCTCAGACTGTTCGCTTAAAATGCAGGAAATAACAACATCCAGTGAAGGAGTTCAGCAGAAACAGTGAGATGGATCAGGACAAAAATGTAACTAAATTTTCTAAAAAGGGTCATGGACAGTGTATCCTTACAGTCTTATGGAGAGAAATTAGAAAATAGCCTGAACCCAAAGAAATCCGAGACGGTGATGTGTGAGTCACAGGAACTCAACCACAAGCCCGAGAGATAGAAAGTGAGCTCAGATTTTCAGCCATCCTCTCCAGGCAGGAATGACTCAGGCAAAGAGACATTTGATGATACTCGTTCAAGAGAGGAACTGGAAAATTTGCAGCAGGAGAAGAGCAGCCAGTGTGTGAGCTGGGCGGCTGTGCAGAGCGCCGGGGGAGCTCAGCCCAGGGCTGCTCAGCAAGGGATGCTACAGACAGATGTCTGAGGGCAGAGCTTTGGCTGCTCCAACCTCTGCCATGCCCTCATTGGGAGGGCTGGGATAAAATCCTCATCTAGATGTAACTCGTGTTGCTCTGGCCCTACAACAATGTCATTTAGCCTATTGCGTACATTAAAAAAAGAGCATTCTTGTGTTGTCTTATTACTTGATCTATGTTTGCATCATTCTGGATATTTTGGTGTTGACTTTAGAGCTGTTTTACTTCGTGGGTCTCTCAGATTTGGCACTGGAAATGCACCATGAGAGACCAGTGAGGGGCATGGGAGTGCCTGGATGGGATGGGGTTAAAAGGAGAGCTCCAGGCTAAAGGAGTCAGATCCCCAAGAGGGTTTAGAAGTGTCCCCTGCTATTTGAAAGGGCAAAGTTACAAACACCCACACCAGGGTACAGCAGGAAAAGTGCCTCTCTCCGTGGCTGTGTTAGACCCCCATATTTTGAGGCTGGGTGAGGAGAGCTCTGCAAGAGCTTCAAATGGAACAAACCCCACTGTCTCATTCCATTATTTACTTCTAGGGCTCTGTGGTTGCTGATCCACAGTATGGGCAGGTCCAGTCTCATCTCCGAAGGCAGCAACTTGCCCGTCCCCTTCTCTGGAGGTCCTGGGTCCAAACAGAACCATAGCCATGTCGATTTGTAACCACTGAGATAACTTGGTAGCACATGAAGCAAGTGCTTGAAGCCTAACCGGTTTCAAAATTTTCCCCTGGTGTCAAAGGCCTTTTAAAGTAAAGTTTTCCTTCTTTCTTTTTTTTCCTCCTTTTCTCTCTTTGGAAGAGCTTCAAATATGCTACGTTGCATAACTCCTGCTATTTTTTTTCAAACATTAAAAGCCACCAGGCAAAATGATGCTGGCAAGTTGGGGCTGGATGGAGAATTGGGTTCTGAATTAGGTGATCCCTGGGCTGGGAGGTTGATGTCCCACCCCAGGCTCCCACCAGTGAGAGATGCTCTTTCTTGGTCTCTGAACCCCAACCCCCTGGCGCTGTAGGACCTGAGGCATTTTCTGCTCCAGGTCTGCTCCTTTGATAAGGACAGATTAAACACAGCTGGATGAACTAAGGGTGGCCTCAGAAATTGATGGTTTCCCTCATATATAAGCAAAACAACCATAAAAAGCATAATTTCCTATGTATGCTGCCCTTACCTCTCTGGAATTTTTTATGAGATTCCAGGCTCTGAGTCTGGATGAAGATCTCCTCCCACAGAAAATTTAAAGATAAATGATTTGATTATAGAAGCACGAATTCTTATTTAGTGTGAATATTCTCCTGAAATAGAAGAGAGAATTATAAAACCTTTTGTCTTACAAAATGAAGCTCTTTCTTCAAAAGAAGAAAGACTCAGGACTTGTTTTTAAGTATGTCGTGAAAAGCATGTGGAATGCATGCCGGAAAATTAAAAATACCTGAAATACGGGCATTTTGGATGTCCTGAAAATACAGAACAAGGCTGGTTTTGTGAGATTTTCAGTTGGGAGGTGGTATTATCCAAGCAGTGTTTTCACAGGACATTTTCTAACCTGCTTATGTGTCAGCATGGCTATTTGTCCAAAGCACAAATTCAAAGCTATATCAAGCAAAAGTAAAACCTCCACAATTTTAATATATATTTAAAAATAAAGGGAAAGGGCTAGAACTGAAAAGTAAACCAGAAAATTTTGCAGTTTCGGAGTAGCATGAGATTAAGGTGGGCTTTAGCACTTTAGGTAGTATCTAGGTTATTAATACAGCAAATAGGAAAAGTGGGCTATTTTAGAGGTAACCTGATGGCTTGTTGGTGACAGTTTCTTTCAGTCCCTTCCTGAATAACAGCATCTCCCAGTTCACCTCCTTTGCTTATATTGCCTAAATATATTAAGCTTTATTAGCCAGACCTTTGCTTTTCTACCTCCAAAGCTCTGCTCTTCCTTCGCTGTGCACACACGGCTTCTCCCCCACTCCCTTCTCTGAAAGTGAGATTTAAACCATCTGTATTCCCCTTTTCCACGAGGGAGCTCCACTGCTGTGCTCAGCGTGCTAAAGGGGGCAGTTTGACATGACATTTTCCCTGGAAATTCCCGTTGTCAGATGAAGGTATCACAGAGAGCCGCTCCCTCTCCGGGACTCGAATAGCTGCTGCTGAACCCTGAGACCTCTGCAGCATCTCTGACCTCTGCCATGAACAGGCATCTCCTGTTAAATTAATGCCCAGGATTTGCTTTAATCACGTTAGCAAACCCACGGAGTCTGACTGCTCGGTTCAGTGAGGACACAGAACTGCATCCAGCTGCCTCCCCATCACTCCTCGGGTTATATTCCAAGACTGATTAAAGTATTTGTTGAAGAGGACTCAGCTCAGACAAAGAACAGGGCTATTAGTGACATAGATCATTAAAATATGGACAAGATACAGCTTTGACAAGGCTGATTCATTTTTTAAAAAATCCAGTTGCAGTGATTTCTGAATATATTGAGTGCAATTTTGTCCTCTTTAGCTGAACAACCAGTATGCAAAATACATTGTTTTTTTTTTTCTCTCAGAACATCTTGAGGACAAACTGCATCATATACTTTTTTATTGTCCTTTTCAGCACAGTTTTCTAAGAAACTGTCTAAAAAATCATCCTTTTATCCACTAGCTTCCTCCAGCCCCTCCTGGACTAAAATAACAGTCTTTTTACAATGTACATCATTCACTGCAAACCAGCTCGAGGCAAGAAGGGAGAAAATATGCTGTATCTATTACCTTTGAAGGAGAATTTTAGGTAGAAGGCAGTTAATTGCTCACACATGTATTCAACAAAAGGGGGAGAAATTCTTAGTAGTAATTGTTGGATCTTTTTTATTTGTTTGAATTTAGTTTCTGGATTTTTACTAAGCAATGAGAGCCAGATCTTTCCTCTTCTGTATTGCTCAGATAAAGAAACCTAACACAGCCTGCCACTGAGATAAAGTACGTGACTGTCACTGCTTTAAGCAGTGAGCAACAGTACAGTGTTTACCCTTCCTAAACTGCAGTTCCATGAATTTTCTTTAGAAGTCTAGGATCTGTGACAGCTCCAGCAGGATCCTGCTTAAGTTGTGGTGATACAAAGAAACCAGAGCCTGTTGGTAGGCAGAATGTATGTGTGAGGTTGTAATCAAATATTCAGAGCTGCCAATAATGAGTGATGCCAATGATGTAACTGAAGTGGCAGTGTAGAAATGAGTCCCATGATCTTACACATACAAATTGAAGTTAAGTCGCATGCTAAAAACTTTCATGAAGTTGCTTTAATGCATACTTTATTTTTTCCACTAAATAAATGACATGTACTCTTTTGCCTGCAGTTATGTAGCCCTTCCTGTGAAGTCTTTCAGGTTGTCATATCTCAGAGAGTTCTCCTGAGCAAGTCAACACACAAATGAAGCATGAGTTAATACATCAAAAATCTTGTTGGAATAGGTGGTTTCCAGGGAAAGAACAGTTCAGTAACACAGGAGTCATCAAGCAGAAAGATGCCATCCCATGAGCAATTCCTGTCTGAGGAGTGTTTGGATGTGTCCCCAGCAGCATACAGGGGATTGAGCCACAAGACTGACAGTGCTGTCAGTGATTCTGGTGTGCCTAATCCACTGCCCCACACTCTCAAGGCATCTTGACTACACTGAACTACTCAGATATTTATGAATTGCCACTTTCCTGTTACTAGCCTGCCATGCCTGGTCATTCTCTGAATTTATACTGCAAGGTTGATTCACCTATGATTTACACCACTGTGTCACTGACATCTACTAGTGAGTTCCTTGCCCATAAAGAGCCCTTGCTCCACATCTGCTGACTGTCGTGAGCTGACAGAGGGGATTTCATACTCTCTAACTGCAGCTCCCCAGAAGATATATTTGCAAAGACACTGAGTGCACCAATTTCTTTGCAGAAACTTGCTTCCTGTGCGACCCACATGATTTAAGGTGCAAACTTGTTCAGGCTCTTTTATCTTACCTTGTATCAATGCTTCTAGAGAAAGGTAGGAAAATTGCTGTAAGTGGTTGTGTTAATAACCAGCCTGCCCTGTGCAGAGTGATGCTGTCAGATTTCAATATTGCAGCACAGATTGATTTTGCACATTTTATTTTTAAGGTAAAGTGCAGCCAAAAATGTTTCAAGAATGAAATGTTTCTTCTTCTGCAAAAGAACCAGCTGGCTGGGGCAAGGCAGCTCCTGGGAGCCACTCTGGTGTGAGAGCTCATGGTGAGGCTCCACAAGGTGTGGTGCAGGACAGGGGAAGCACCATGATGCTCTTCAGCCCCTTCCAGCCATGGCCATGAGGACACCAACAGGCTCTGACCTTATGGCTCGATTGGCAGTAGCTCCATTACTTTTCTGGGGCTCTGGACTGTGGTAGACCCTCTGTGGCCACTACAGTCACTCGGTTTTTGCCAATTTACTGGGGGTCTGTATCTCCTCTAGCTGGGGGTTGTCACCCTTGGTCCTACTTGCCAGTCCCTTGCAGGGCAGTCTGCTTTGTCCCCATCTTGACTCTGGAATCCTCACTCTGCAGCCAGGATAGCATTGAACGCTCAAATCCTGGATCAACAAGGACAAAATAATAATAACAATAATAATCCCTGTTTTCCAAATTCATAGTTCCTCTAAGTGCAACTTTTTCCTCTTCATGTGTGGCTGGAAGAGATGGGCACAGAAATCTATGAAAAAGCACAGGTTAGGAATGTGTTGTTCCTGAATCATGCTAGTCAGCTTATAGCCAGGAAGAAGGAAATCTCCAGCCCTTGTCTTGGTGACAATGTTCTTGGCAAGAAAAAATGTGCAGCAAAAATGCTGTTTTTAAAATCTGGCCCTGTGAAAAAGAGATGCAGAGAAAGCACACAGCTACAAAACTGAGAAAATGTGATTTTTTTGGGCTTTGGGAAACTTAACACCTTGTCCAAAGCATTTGGAAGTCCCTGGCTCATCCAGAGCATGTCACATGGCTGGGTGATCTGGCAGCACCGAAATGTGCTGTCAGGGGTATGGAAGCACTGCCTGAGGTGGCAGAAGGTGCTTACAAAGGGTCTGTGAGCAATAATTCAGGAGGATACACTCAGGTAACAGCTCTGGCCAGACTGCAGGGTCTGGAGGCTGTTCCCCTAGAGCTGCTTAAACTGTGGTTAGAGAAGTTAAGAGGGCAGGAGAAATGAGGTCTTGGACAGTGATTTTCTATGCTTTGCACCTTTGGGACATATAAAAATAACTTGTGCTTTGCCAGTGGGCAAGAGAGAAGATGTTTCAAAATGAGATTAGAATATAAAGAGCAAGTGAGGAAACAGAGCTGTGAAAAGTGAGGGGAGCAAAGAGCATTGGTGTGATGAGTTTGGTTGGAGATGGGGGAAGGCATGGAAAATTGCTCCAGATAGAAATGCTGTCTTCTTCTGCATCAGCAGCACTGAGCACTCACTCCTGGTAGGCTGGAAGGCATCTGTCAGGGGGCTGATGGCAGACCCTCCTCCTCCTCCCTCACACCCTAGCCTTCCTCCACCCGCCCCACTCCCCGTGCCAGCTCCTCTCCCTCCCCAAGTCTTGTCAGCTCCTTCATTCCCCGCGGGCAGAGTGTGAGATTGAGAAGAGCCTTCCAGGCAAGCAGCCCAGGAAATGTCACAGAAGAACACCAACATTTTTCCCAGGAGAACCGAACATTTCAGGGAATGTTGCAAAAAAAGCCCCATCACCTCAAACCCAACAACCCAGGGGCCTCACCAGGACAGTGTGCTCAAAAGAGAGAATTCTTGACCCACTGAAGTCTACCAGGTGAAATGGTGTGAAGGGATGGGAGGCCAGCTGGGATGCTGCAGATGATGAGATGAGCAGAGGCCAACTGGGATGAGCAGAGATGTTCCACCAGAGTGGTCAGGAGAGAAGAGAAAGCCAGATATGCTCCCACTGCCAACACAAGGGCTGAGGGGAGGTGGGATGGATGACTATGGATGCATTAAGGAATACATGCCCTGGAAAGGGAGGAGGGGAAGCATGTATTTAAAAGGGACATCTCATGAATAAGGTGGTACACAGAGATCATGGATGAACTTCAGGAAATGACATGGTCTCACACTTGGGATGCTGTGGCTCAGGGGTAGCTCCTCTCCTCCTGAGGTGTAATGTGGGTGGGAGAGGTTCTCATGAGGGCTGAGCACATCTCAGAAACTCCACTGACTCATCGAAGTGGCTGCATGATGCTTGTGCCTGGAGCAGCAGCTGAGCTTGATGGTTCTGGGGATCCCTTTTGATGCCACGTGCCTGTACCTGCTCATCTTTCCCATTTTTTCACTAGTGCCTATCTGCCTGTTCCCTCAAGCAGTGGAAATTTTTACCTTGAGTGAAACTTGATAATGGCAAGAAAAGAAAAAGAGAAAACAATGTAAGAAAAGTGCTACACCATCACTGTCAAAAATGTTTCACTTTTTTTCCCCCAAGGCCACCACAAATCCACTCTGAGTTACTTTACATTTATTTTTGAAACATCTGCATTCAGAAACTGCTTCAACTCAGCTCTGTCATTTCACTTATTATGTGCAAATCATTGCTTAAAATGTTAACATAAACTAGATTTTTAAAAAATCATGTTTGGAACACTTTTCCTGGAATTTATGTAGGGAATTTTTATATGGATTCTTTATTTTGGGAAGCAGTGAGCTTGATGGAAAGGCACAAAGCCTGATCAGTGAGCAGTGGGTCAGAAACTTCTCTGTGTATCATGCTACCTGATCAAAGGGATGGCGGAAGGTGTGAAGCTGCTGGCATTGGGGAGTAATTTAACAAAATAGTCACTTAAGTCAGTCATTGAGAATGAGAATTTTGACAAGAATTTAAAAGGCTTTGGGGCTTATAGGAATATCAAGAATATTCAGTTTTCATTATTGATTATAACTATAAGTTTGGAAAAGCTGTTCAACTTTGTGCATTTCATTGCTCATTACCCAGGTACTGGTTTTCAAACTCTAAGCCACTGCCTGAATCATAAACTGACATTAAACTCAGGTTGCCTGAAAGCCCTTTCGGTTTAAATCACCGACTAATGGCTGTTTCAGTAGATTGGTGGCTTCAGGGGGAATGGTTTTAAGCTGACAGAGGGTAGATTTAAATTAAGTATTAGGAAGAAGTTCTTCCCTGTGAGGGTGGGCAGGCCCTGGCACAGGTTGCCCAGAGAAGCTGTGGCTGCCCCATCCCTGGGAGTGTCCAAGGCCAGGTTGGACAGGGCTTGGAGCAGCCTGGGACAGTGGAAGGTGCCCCTGCCCATGGCAGGGGGTAGAACTGGATGCTCTTTAAGGCCCCTTCCAGCCCAAACCATTTTATGGTTTATAAATCTATGATTTCTGTCCTCAGTGGTCACATCTGGATGTGGAAGGACAACTGTTCCATAGTTTCCCACCTGGCTGGTAGCCCAGGTAAGAAGGGGACCCACTGGACAGGTCATGGAGACTGAGCTACTTGATCCACTAAATGGCAGGACAGAGGGGGAGTTGTTGGGGAGGTGTGTGAGAACCTGCCCTGTGGCATTGCCACCTTAGAGAACAAGGATCTTCTGTCTCATTATGAAAAGGGAAAAAACACATTAATGTTATCCCCAAAGCTCGTTCGTCTCTCTAAATTCTCACACTCAGTTCTTTTGTGCTGTCAATCTACTTGTATCTCTTCATGAGGAAGAATTAAGGACTGAAACAATCCTGAAAAGCAACTGAAACACACATCAAAAAATAAAGGGACAGAGAAAAGAAAGGGCAGAGTGTACACAGGGCAGGTTAAAACTCAAAATGTCTTAAAAACAGGAAGTGCTGAAATATGATGTGTTTTTATTCCAATTTGGAGTGAAAACTTTTGGGGTTTTTGGAGGGTGGGGGAATAAAAAGAAAATATGAAAAGTGTGTTTTTTAAAGATTTTTTAAAAAGAATTGTGTTTCAGGTCTGGCTAGATCTGTTTGCAGTTCTCTGTTTTTATATTAGCCTAATTACATATTTTCTTCTAATGAAAAAGTGTTAATATGAGTTCATGAATCCAGCAAAAATAGAACACTAATCCAAACTGATTAGTATATAGATAGATAGCATAGTACAGTAGATGAATATCATATAAAGATGATATTTTATTGTTTATACCACTTCCCTCTTGAATACATAGTGGAGGCATTTTCAGTTTTCAAATAACTTGAAAATATGTTTTTCCAGCAATAAATAAACACAATTAAGATATGATCTGTCCATGTAACACTCCGAGGTAAAAGCCTCACTTCCAGACAATGCACCTTTTGTGTTCTAACTGACCCTGGTGAATAACTAAGCTTTGAACATTTTAAGCTTCTGGACAAACTTGAAATTTTAGCCTGAGAGAAACTCTGAGCATCCCAGTCTGCTTTCACTCTCATCAGAGCTAAAGCAGAAGGATTTGGAGGAGCAGCTTTGCCTCAGCCTTGGCTTGGAGGGTGGATCCTTCTGTGTCCCTGCCAGCACAAGTCCTTGAGTATTTGAAACCTTGTCACTTATTACAGTAGCAGCAAACATGTATTGGAAATTTGGTTGGCATAAATACACTTTTTTTTTTTTTTAATAGCTCAAACTTGTTTATCACTTGTTACAAACAAGCTCATAACTTTATATACCTAATGTAAGTGTAAATGAAACCATCTGTTGAATGGCTTCCCACTATGGAATAACAGATGCATAAAACGTGACATAAATGGTGTTGGTGGCTTTGAACCTACTGTGGGAGGCCAGATTGTTTTCAATCTTCTCCCACAGTGATTGATTACCCTGTGGATATTGCTCAAGTGGTGTGTTCCTGTTCCACTTTTTGTCAAGAGTGAGGCAAAATTGTAAGCCTTTGGAAAAACTTGAAATTTTGGACCCAGAAAAATTCTGATCATCCCAGTCCACTTTTACTGTCATCAGAACTAAAGCAGAAGGAGCTGGAAGAGCAGTTTTGCCCTGGCCTTGGCTTAGAGAGTGGATCCTTGGAGAGAGGTGATTCTCCTGATCTACTCTGCTGTTGTGAGACTCCACCTGGAATAGTCTGTACAGTTCTGTTGCTCCCAGCTTAAGAAGGACATGAAATTGTTGGAGCAAGTCCAGAGGAAGCCTTGAAGTTGATAAGAGGACTGGAGCACCTCCCCTATGGAGACAGGCTGAGAGAGCTGGGACTGTTCAGCTGGAGGAGAGAAGGTTGTGTGGAGACATCACAGCCCCTTCCAGTGTCTGAAGGGGCCTCAAAGGAAGGTGGAGAGGGACTCTGAATCAGGAACTGTAGTGAGAAGACAAGGGAGAATGGGTTCAAACTGAAAGAGAGGAAATTTACGTTAGATATATGGAAGAAATTCTTCCCTGTGAGGGTGGGCAGGCCCTGGCACAGGTTGCCCAGAGAAGCTGTGGCTGCCCCATCCCTGGAAGTGTCCAAGGCCAGGTTGGACAGGGCTTGGAGCAAGCTGGTCCGGTGGAAGGTGTTCCTGCCCATGGCAGAGGGGGTGAAGCTGGACAATCCCTAAGATCCCTTCCAACCCAAACCATCCTATGATTCTAAATTGAGTAAACTGATAGCTTTTATATGGACTTAAGACATAGAATTCAGCATCTACTGGACTTCTCTAACACAGCCCACTTATCTGCACACACCAGTTTCTGAAGCCAGCTCAACTCTAGCTAAGCCAAATAAGTGATTTTTCAGCCAAAGATTTTAAGGATTCCTGACAACATTGCAGTATTATTTCCTGTGTTTCAAATTTGAAATATGCACACCATATACTGCTGAAGTTACTTCTTGCCCAGATTTCACAACTGTTGTGCAAACAACAGGTTGAAAACCCAAAGGGAAATCATACCTTTGAGCTTGAAATATGTGTTGGGATTGCTGTGCTTCAGGACAGAAGTGCTTGCCTTTGCACAAACCAGCCCACAAGATAAAGAATGATATAAAATAGATACCAGAATATATTGGAGCTGCTGCTGCTGGTAACCCTGTAATGGGGAGCACCTTTGTATTGGGAATTCATGTTGGTTTTTGGTGGTGATGGGCAGAACGTGCACCAGGATAACCCAAGTTTTGTTTAGCAACAGTTTCACAAAGATACAGACAGAACAGTCTTATAATATTTTTTAAATTATTATTATTATTTATTTATTTATTTATAGCTACACTTTTACTTTGATTTCGTCTCCTCTTCTGACTTTGTCCTGGAATTGCTCCATTTGACACCTGCCATTTTATTGGATGTTTTTGTTTCTACTGCCTTCAGCAGGCTGGAAATGCTTTCACTGAAATGTCCATGGATAAATCACCAGTGGAGGTGTGAGTGCAAACCACAACATTTCAGGGTTACTTTAGCAGCTCTTTTTACCCTTTCTCTTCATTGACAACATGTAATAGACAGGACAGAGAACAAACAGCCTCTGGTCTATCTCAGTGGAATTTTAGTTCTCATTATCTTGCACAACAAAACCTTGAAAAAATTTAGTTTAATGATGTTTTGTGTTGGGATAGACAAATATTTCTCAAGAGCTCCATAACCGGAATTCCTTGAGCATATATCACTTCTCCAATCTCCTCATCCTTTCTTCTGCTCCTTTGTTCCTCAGTGAAAGCACTATTTACTGTAAAATATTTCTTTTCCCTAGCTACAGACTTGCAGAAATTCAGATAATATTTCTTTTAAAGAAACTCTTAGGGTTTTTTAAATATGTGAATACATGTAAGCAAGTTCCTTGAAGATCCTTCTTGGTCTGCTGAGGCTCATAAAAACCACTGCATATTTATAACAACCACCACAACAAAAGGAAAGAAGAAAGATATCAAGTATGGACTAGAGAAACTGCTTAAAAAATCTCCATCTCTCTGGTAAATGACTTTGAATGCAGTTGTCAAAGAAACCTTAGGGAATTAGGTGCTCAAATTTCATTAAGCTTCATAAAAAATCATAATCTCACCCCTCTGGTCTACTAAGTAGGTCCAAGCTATGTTTTGAATACTGTTACAGAAAAAAGTGTTTAGAAATTAATGATTTGTGTCTCTTTAAAAAGTACAGGACAATTTGTTTTCCTCCCCATTGGGAAGATCAGTTGTAGTTTAGATTTCCAATGAAGACCTTCACAAAACACGACAGGGTAATGCTGCCTCCACTCCCACCTGCAAATTCTGTTGGGGAATTTTAAGAATTTTCATATTGATCCAGGGTTTCTAAATGGACCTCAAGCCCAGCTGAAAGTTCGAGAAGTAAAGAGGGGCTGCAGTGTGTCCAGCACAGGGTTAAGTTGCTTGGCTTGGGAAACAGGTGAGGGAAGGACCTGTGGGCAACCAGCTGGAAAAAAAAAAAATTTGCAAGAAGATGGATACCTGGCACTGGATCTGGTGAAAGCTAACCATGGGTCTAATTTTGGGATAAATCACAGTCTGAAAAGACCAAGTCATCACACCAGTGCAGAAATCTGTCCTTGTGCAGGCACAGCTTTGGCAGGACCTGGCCTGCATTTTGCTCCTGGTCCTGAACTCACCAAAAGAAATGGACTGGCTTTCTGAATGGAGCTTGTCACAGCACCTGCTCATCAGCCTGGCTAAATTCATTAATTAATTACAATATAAATATTTGGATGGAAGAAGAAAACAAATGAATTAGGTTTGGACTAAAAAACTGCATCCCATTTGACCCTTTTAACAGTGTATTCATGAATGTGTTTCATTCAGGGATGATTCCTTCCTTTCAAAATGTATTTAATTTCTAAATGCAGTGTTTTTCATACAAAAATCCCTTGGGCTTTTCATTAGGGAAATGTCGGAATCAACTTTTGAAACTTTTGAAATTTCTGTCTCTGGCTTTCTTAGCTAAACCAAAGAATTTGCCTCTCATACTTGTGAGTGGTTTCAGCTGATGTAAATGAAGAGTTTTTTTCTTTGACTTGCTGTAATGCTGAGTGGCAAATCTTGCACAACATAGTCTTCATCTGATGGGTTAGGCAATTAATCAGTTCATTAATTTCATCTTTCCTGTTTTCACATGGAATTGGGCAAGATAAGGAAAGAAAATAAATCAAGGAAGTGGTTCATGGCAAACAAGAGGCATTACCAAGTATCAGTCCCCTCATCAAATGCTGAGCTCTCCAAGACACTGAGTAGATGATGCTCTAGAGATGCTCTTTGTCTGGGCTGACTACCTGAGACAAAATGTTATATGTCATAGTTGTCTAAGATAAAATAAATCCTTCTCTCCTGTTTAGTTGACTTCTGTTTTGCTTGTTCCCATCATTTTGTGACAAATCACAGGATGCCAGGCATTTCTTTCAAAGCTCAGTACTTTTAGTCATACACATATATCAGTTTTGGCTTCCTAATAATCCTCTGACCTTTGTGGCTGCAGAGAATAAACAAACAAGATCTCCAGAAGTTCAGGATTAAATATATATATAAATATATATATGAATAGATGATAACAATTGTATTAATGTTCTTTTTTGGACTTGCAGAAGGCTGGCATTTGAAATCCTGATAGCTGTGTCCATTGGTAATTTCAAACCAGGATTTAAATTCTTTCTGTGATCAGCTTTGTACCATATATTAAAAGAGTCTGAATCCTTTCCTGTTAAAGCTAAGGGAATCTTTAAAAACTAATTTAGTGGCAGGTTTAAAGTTTAGATTAAAATGTTTCATATTCCAAAAATGCATTCCCTAAAAAATTGTTCCTTGAATTGGAAAGGGAGCAGGAGCAGTTTCCTACTTAACTTTCTGTAGGACTGTCCGCATGTAACAGACATTATCATTTTCACAAGTGCAGATTACTTCTTTTTCTTCCTTTCCTTTTCATTCCTGTGACTGAATTCATTATTCATTTTACTGACACATCCACTAAATAAGCTAAGCCCTATTATGATTAGCTTCAAAATATGCTAATCAAAAAGCCTACAGTATAAATATTTAAATTTCAGATTTTAGTAAATCTACCTTATCAAAAGTAAAAGGAAAGAAAATGAAGCAACAGAGCACATGTATTATGTATACTATTATTATAGGAATGTATGAGAAAACCTCCACAGAAAAGCCTCAATTTTTTAATATATTTTTTTAAAATAAGGGTCCTGTTGAGAAATGTTCCTGCCATGAGTAGGTAGGCAGCCTGTACCTACGCAGTGATGGTAATTAGAGAGGTGCCTCGTCATTCTGACAGGCAGCATTGCTGTCGATCGATCCATCTGATCAGCTGGATTCAGCCCAGAAATACTTCCACGCTGAACTGTCAATTTCTTTAAAAATATATTTAATTGCATCTGCCTTTGGGTGACTCTCACCATAATTCCACAAAATCACAGAATCATTTAGGTTGGAAATGACCTCCAAGGTCATTAAGCCCAACTTGTGACCCATCCCCACCTTGTCAACCACACCAGAGCACTGACTGCCACATCCAGTTGTTCCTTGAACCCCTCCAGGGATGTGGACTCCACCAGCATCCTGGGCAACCCCTTCCAATGCCTGACAATCCTTTGTGTGAAGAAATTCCTCCTGATGTCCAGCCTGAACCTCCCCTGCCACAGCTTGAGGCAGTTTCTTCTTGTCCTGTTGTTTGTTACCTGGGAGAAGAGGCTGACCCCCACATGGCTACAACCTCCTGTCAGCCTGACTTTTCTCCAGGTTCCCTCATTCCTTTTCTCCAGGTTCCCTCATTCCTTTTCTCCAGGCTGAGTCCCTCCAGCTCCCTCAGCTGCTTCTCATGATTTAGGACTGAACTGCCTCTGGTCCATTCAACAAAGACCAGTTCTAACACCCATGAGCCACATCAGTGTCAGTGGGTCAGAGGGTGGACAGACTAAAACCTGGCAGGGAGTTAGAGAAGCCTTGACAGAAGGGAAAGAGAAACAACAGCTCTCTGAAACAGCCTCCTAAAGATGCTTATCTTGGCCTTCACATGCTGATGTGCCCAGCTTTGTGCTGCAAGGAAATGCTGCTCTCTGAGCCGTGTGTCACACTTTCAAATGTACTGGATAGGGAAGAAAAATCTGTGTTGAAAAGATGCAGTCTTGTTTGTTTGTTTTTGCCTCCAGAGCTTCCCACAGTTCAATATTCAAATGTCAATTGACTTAACAGTCCATGACCTACAGCTTTTGTTTATAGTGTGTTTTGTCAGTTGCTCAGTTCCTTATGTTTTCCACATCATCAATAAACATAAATCCCTTTGATCTGTGGATTAGAAGAGACCAATTTCTGAACCTGGGTTTAATCTCATCTTTTGCAGTTCCAAAGGGTTTGGCCCCTCATGCATTACCAGTGAAAAGCCAAAAAGGACGAAGAAGATGATGCCAAAATGATTGAGTATTTTCACTAACTATAAAAGATAAATTTTCTATAGGAAGAGGAGTTCTGCTGTTCCCTTGCTGCTGGCGAACAAATGGAAAATGTATCTAGCGGAGAAGTTTCACTTGCATCACATTATTTCCTTGAAAGACATTAATAATCTTTGACTAATGAGACAGATTTAAGGTCCTTTTTGTCTGATATATCCACAAAAGCTTGAGCTATGTGAATGATTGCAAGGCCAAAATTTCAGTCATTTTCCAGGATGGTTTTACTTGAAAATAAAAAGCTCAGCTTCCTTCAGTTGTCCCAGGGTATTTGAAATGTAGGTTTATCCCATTTTAAAACCCCAGAGGTTGCCATGAGTCTTTTCCAGGCTATATTCCATACCTGATACTGTACCCGTATCTTCCACTGAACTATTATTGTGTAACATTGCAAGACTGGGCAGGAATAGAGAACTGTGTATGTCATGCTGTGCATTTTTTGTATGTGACATCAAATTTACATTGTTGTAAGCATGAAAAGGAAACCAAAATCCATGCTGATTTTTTTTTTCCAGAAGTATTTCCACAATTGAGAGCTATGTTTTAAAAGCCACTAAGTAGCTAGTTCAGCCCAGAAACACGATATGGACTGTATTAATGCTGCTGCGTTGCTTTTTCCAATACTATTGTTGTTGGTATAAATCTCTTCAGAGCACAGACCCCCACATCCCTACCAACCTGAAATAAAAATGTGCACAGTATGAAAATATAAGCAATCAATAATTCCCGAACTGGATTCCATCAGTGGCTATCCAAAATTATCAGACTGCCTGAGGACAATTTCCTGCAGAAAACCCCATCTGAATCAAGTGATTAAGTAAACGAGTGACGATAACGTGCTTTGAAAGTTAAGCCAGAGTTGATTAGATGTCTGTGGGTAATAAACAGAATTATTTAGGAAGTATTTAGGAAAGAAAGCATAACTCTAAACACAACCAGAGTGTAGTGTATCATTAGCTGTTGTAAGCGAAAAACATTCACTTGTGGGACAAGATAATGGCTGGATGTGAGAATCTGTCTGTTCCATTAAGTCCTGTTTTCTCCACTCTTTAAAATGCTTCCCTGTAAGCAGAGTGCTGTGTTATAAGCATTTAATGTGCTCCATGATACATTTCTATATTTCATAAATCAAAGTTGCTTCCATGCCCTCTAAAGACTCTTTGGCAAATGCTATTTGGAAAGGGATAGCTCAAAATGAAGAAAATTTACCTCTTTTTCAAAATGAGCTTCGTCCTGTGCCACAGAGATCATGGTGAAATTTGACTGGGAGAAGCTCTTGGGAGTTGGAACTAGAACATACCAGCTCACATTTTGATCCATTCACTTGCATCCTATTTCTAGCCAGTAAGGGATAATAATTTAAGATTTAAACTTTGATGGCTTCAATTGCTTAGCAACAGATTCAGCAAAAACAGATAGTTTCAACTCTGAAATTGAAAGAACATTTGGGATCTGGAAAACAAATGATACATGGCTAAATGTTATTGTTTCTTTTACCTTAATTGCAAGATAGCAAATAGGTAAGATCCAGTACAAGCACTGATTGTAGGCTATGAAAAGCCAAGGGATTTTGACCTTTAAGAAGCTATTAGAAAGCATTTAGGTTTTAAAGTATACAGTCAATGGCACAGAGGTACCAGGAAATAATCTTCAGAGCTTGGTGTAGCTGTGCAGAGCACAAGGTTTGAATCAACAGGTCCTTATTGTTGTCAAACAGATTTCCCAATTAGTGTTAAAAATATTTTAAAAAAATATCTATTTTATGCCACTAGATAGAGTCAGTTGGAGCCTGGGGATTTTTGCTATAAATATTGATACGCCCCCACAATCACTATTCTGACTCATAAGCTTTCTCCTTCCTCTTCCCCTCTTTGGCTTCAGTTTTCACACTAACGTTACACTTCTTACTCACCAAGTGTTGGAGTCACTGCTGCCTTCAGCACAACTTTAAAAGCCTTCCTTTTAAATCCTTGGAGGGAAAGCACAGTCTGACAAATCACCTTTTATTTATCCTGCTTGCCTAGGAAGCCACCTGCCTTGGGAGAAAGGCTTGTACTGAGGCAGCACCTGTGCTGCAAGCCTGGGGAGAAGTTTCCTCCACTCCTAACATGGAGCCTGGTTGGAATTGAGTTTGTTGGGAGTGTTCCCCTTCCCTCTGCTCCTCCTGTCCCTTCACAGCCTTGTGCAATGGACTGTGCTGAAATGGCTGAATGCAAATGTTTCCACATGGCATGGTTTGCCTTATCTTCCTCTCTTAAATGGGTTGGTCTAAAAAGACTCAAAAGCAAATCCCAAAGAAGGCACAAGAGCTTTCACACTGATGTTGGATTAGGATAAAACACTGTGGAAAATACATTTGTAAAGGTGGGTACAGTGATCCTGCTTGTGGCTAAAGGCTGAGACAGCTGAGGCATGGAAGGGCCTGACCAGCTCTTCGGATAAAGGCATGCATGGATTTCACACGGTGCTGTGGCTGATCTCTAGAGACACTTGGAGGTTTGCAAAACCAATGTCCACTCACTTCTCTTTTCCAGCTTTAAATTTACCTTGCAGGTTTTCGAGGTAATTCAGCTAAAATCATGGGTTTGCAGGAGATGTGAATTACCAACCTTGGTTTTCTGCCTTCCTTTGAGTCTGATTCCAGGTTTGCTGAGGTAATTTCTATTCACTTCTATGGTCAAGAACTGGGTTCTCCACCAGTTTTCAACCAGGACAATGCTGCCACCTTGCATCTACAAATACTTTGTTTTGTTAATAACATTTTTGATGGACCTTCTTCAAGCAAGCCCCAGATTCCCTGTATCACTTTTTTTTCCTTTTATTCATTAACTAGGCAACTTCATTGGATTAAATAAACAGCATTTTCCAGTAAATAGCCATTCTGTTTCATTTATAAGTAATTGTGTTCTTTTGGAAGTTTTATTATTTTATAGCTTTTTATATTTTCAATCCATTTCCTTGTAAACTAAGTAATACTCTTTGGTTAAAAATTCCTGTAATCAAATTGCAGCTCTTGTGAGCAGTTACTAGTTTCAGCATTTATACTAACATTGTCATTAATTCCTTTTCCAGATCCTTCAGATCTCTTGCATGAACAATCTCTGATCTAATGACCACTGCCTGGTCTTTAACCAATTTATGTTACTCACTGCTCCAGGCCTTTTCAGTTTATTACCTTCCTTCAATTGTCTTAATAACCATTTATCTATGCTAGTGACTCTTTTCATTCTATGCTAGGAATTGTCTTAATTCTATACTAGTCTATATTAGGAAGAAAGTCTTCACTGTGAGGCCCTGGCACAGGTTGCCCGGAGAGGTTGTGGCTGCCCCATCCCTGGAAGTGCTTAAGGCCAGGTTGGATGGGGCTTGGAGCAACCTGGTCTAGTGGAAGGTGTCCCTGCCCGTGACAGGGAGCTGAAATTGGATGGTCTTTAAGGTCCCTTCCAACCCAAACCATTCTGTGATTCTGTGATTCAGTTTGTAAATAAAAGGAAAGGACAGTTTTGTTTTAAGTTGAGATGTTATTATCTGCTCTTGGAATTTAAAAAGAGTTTAAAAATAAAGCAAGAGCCTCTCCAAAATGAGATGTTAAGATATTCAAACGCAGCTGACAATTGAATCAACTGCTCATGAAAGCATACAAAGTTTTCTCCCCAAAAATGTGGCTGTAGAGATGAAATCACTGACCTATGGAGGCTGTCCTGGGTCAGACTGGAGAAATTTTACTATTATTACCTGAACATTTCCCCTTGATCCTTGGTTTCAGGTGAATTTATAAAAAACTTATTGCTCTGTGCTACACACCACTCCTGCCCCTCACTAGTTGATTTATCATAAATCATCCTGCCATGACACCCTTGCTCTCCAGTCCTGTGCAGTAAATTGAAGTGGCCTAATTTCTACACTGTTCTGCCTCTAGCCTGAAAACAGCCCAACCCACACTATTTCAATGGGAATTGTCCTGGAAAAATAATCCTGAGCTTCTCTGTTACATTTCTTGGTCTCTTCATATTTTTGACTGAACATTCGTAGAATTATAATGGTTTGGGTTAGAAGGAACCATAAAGCTTATCTTGTTTCAACCCCCTGCCATGGGCAGGGACACCTTCCAGTAGCCCAGGTTGCTCCAAGCCCTGTCCAACCTGGCCTTGGACTCTTCCAGGGATGGGGCATCCAAGCTTCTCTGTGCAACCTGTGCAAGGACCTGCCCACTCTCACAGGGAAGAATTTCTTCCTATCATCTAATCTAACCCTCTTTCACTTTAAAGCCTTCACCCTTGTCCTGTCACTCCCAGCCCCTGTAAATAGTCTTTTTCTGTCTTTCTTGTGGGCTCCCTTCAGGTACTGGAAAGGCACAATTAGGTCACCCCAAATCCTTTTCCAGGCTGAATAATCCCAATAATCCCATCTTTTCCTCATAGGAGAGGTGCTCCATGATCACTCGTGGTCTGTGAGCACCCAAACACACAGGGTGACAGAGTCTGCCCCAGTTTGACCAGTGGCTGGCCGTGGCCATCACCTCTTCCACGGGCATCTCTGCAGGGAGAGCAGGAGATCCAGCATCCTCTGTGCCCCAGGGGACTCCAGGCAAGGCAGAGATGAGGCAGCAGAGGAAGGAAACGTGAGGGCATCTGGGCAGGTGCCTGCCCTTCTCCTGCCCTTGGTTTCCCTGCTCCTTGGCTATAAATAGAAATGCCAGTCTCCAGAGCTGTCAATCTAATATCTTCCACCCTCATGAAGGTAACTTTCAAAAAGTGACACAGATTGAACATGTAAAATGCTTTTTAATTTTCATGTAAATTCCATCTCTGCTCTCCTGAGTCTGGAGGTGTCCAAAATTTGAGAAGCAGAAAATAGAAGACTTTGAAAGAAACATTGAGCTATTTGCCAGCTTCTCTGTATAAAAAGCATTTAAATGTGCAGTGTTCTGAGTCTTTAAATACCACGAATTGGGTTTTATGTTCTCATTTTTTTCATGCTCTGCCCATGATTCGTGTGTCAGTTCGTGAGCTGTGTTTGTTTCCTGAGCACTTTTCCTTTCTGTTCTGCAGAATGAGTATTACCCTTGTAACAAGCAGCTCTCCCATTTCCCTGTGTTTGCCAGCTAATCAGTTCATTACTGGTCCTGCCCCTCAGCACACTGGGTTATACCACACTGGTTGCTGTGAGGGTGGGGAAACCCTGGCACGGGTTGCCCAGAGAAACTGTGGCTGCCCCATCCCTGCAACTGTCCAAGGGCAGGTTGGACGGGGCTTGGAGCAACCTGGGCTAGTGGAAGGTGTCCCTGCCCATGGCAGAGAGGTTGGAACTGGATCATCTTTAAGGTCGCTTCCAACTCAAACCATTCTGTGATTCTCTGCCACCCAGCTGAGGTCTGAGTGGAAAATTTGTGGAAATATTGTTTTTAAGTGCTCGTTTCACTGTGTTTTAAGACAACAGGAACTGGGCACTGTAGGACATGAAGATCAAAATTAACTGATGCCCCTTTTTCATCCATCCATGTCACAGCTCAGATCCTGTAAAGTCCTCTCCGTGTCTGACCTCTGCTGACATTGCTGCAGAAAAACTGCTGCTCCTGTGGGGATGACTTGGAGAAGATGCAAGAGCCCTCAGCAGTGTTTAGCACTTGATTCACATATTTCTGGTTTAAAAAAAAAATAAATTGCACTCAAGAGCTAAAAGCCTCTGTAGATCAAGGCAGATCCAGGTGGTGAGTGCCTGCAAGCAGAGCAGCAGAGACTTGCCAGACTTATGAGAGGTCCCTCTGAGGTTTCTGAAAATGAAGATGAAAATCCATTCTTTTATCATCTCTGAAATATTTTTTTATCCTTAAGGATACCCCGCAGTGCACACAACACACACTTTGCCTGGGTCCACTGGGAAATAGAGTTACAAACACAGTGACTCAAATTATACCTAATTTTTGGTCCTTGTTTAGAGAAATATTGAAATAGGATTAATGTTGCTTACAGTCAACTGAGGATCTGCTTCATTGTTGAATAATGCCAAGAACGTGAAACTATTTACATGTGCTCAGAAGACTGAAACAAAGATGTGGAGTGGACCTGCCCTTGTGTTTGATTTTGGGACGTACAGTGAGCTCAGCAGGACTGTGCAGGCTGACATGTGGATTCCCTTGTCAAGGGGAAAGTCCCATGGATGTTTCAGCTGACATGTTTTGATGTTTTGGAATTTTGCCTCCTGTCCTCCAACCACTGACAACAGAAATTTAGAAATTTATTCCTGGTTTTTCAGTGAGTCTGGGTTCACAGAGAGGGTGTGGGAATTTTGATGTGACAGGTTAACTTTGGGTTTGTTACCCTGGGAAAGTGGGGCTGGTAGATCCATTCAAAGAGATTATTCCACCTTTCTCCAACACGACAGCTGATGTGCAGCTTGTTTTGTTCCTCATGCTCAGTACCGGGGGGGGGCTCCCCTGGGGTTTTCAAGTTATCTAAGGAGGCTTTGAAATGAAAAGGTGTTTCTGTGAATTTTGTCTTTTTCTGGGTCCAAACTACAAGCCAGAAGATCACCCCAAATCTCTGGGTTTTTGGTCTTTGCCTACATTAATACAATGATTTCTAGAAGCAGTGTTTGGTTTGTGACACACTGTAATGATCCTTAACTGACGTATGATATCAGGTGGTAAAACACTACTATTTTTATTGCACATTACAGTCATACAGTGTATTTTTCTTATTTGAATGGATTTATAAATATGCAGAAAAGCTTTCCTGGGGAATATCATACCATCCTAATTTTACTTTTGTTGAATGATGTCCAATCTCTGCTTAAAATTCCCTGTTCTGAGGAGTATTCCAGCTGGCAAACTAGAACAGTCAGAGTAAATTCATTTCAAAGTGCAAATTAATATTTGCCAAGATGCACTCACTCTCTTTGCAGCATTCAATCAGCTCTCCCTGAAGCATAATGGGTGGAGAGGCTGAAATGGATGAGATACCTATTGCAATTCACATTAATGTTACTAATGGGAGTCCTAAATGAGAATTGGATCAGGCACTAGATGAATTCATATGTCTCTCTACTACTTAATTAATCAGTCAGTTTATCAGTAATTATGAATACAGCACTTCTGATCTTCAAGAAAAGCTCATCCCCCTCCTAGAAACCATGCACGTATCTGATTTTCCTGACTGAGAAGTGAGCATTTATGAGTTGCTCACTACAGTTCTGGTTTGTTTGTGTTTTTTGTATTGTTTGGGGGTTTTGTTTGTTTTGCTGTTTTGTTTTTGTTGTTCCCAACTGAAAAGTTTCTTGCTTTTTACTGTTTTTACTATACGAGCATTTATATAGAGAGCACATATTCCCACGGGAGAATTTATGTGAAAACAGCCTTTTAATCACCTTTGATCAGAACTGTTTAAAGTATAATCCAAACAGTTGCTGAGTTTGTACATTCTGAGCATCTACAGAAGCCTGGATTGTTTATTCGTAGAGCAGGTAGAACCATTTTTATGTAGTATGGATTTCTTTATTCTTTCTTAGAGAATCACTAGAAATGTTTGTGTCCAGCTGTTTTGAGATTGTATTGATTTGTAATATTTATGACTGATTTTTATAATAGTATTTAATAAGACAGGTATGGTTTAATGGGAGTTTTCAAAATTAGTGACAGATTCATTATAGAGAAATTATTTGTTTTGTGATTTGAGGGTGACAACCAACTTCACTGGAAGAAGAAGAGAAACAATTTCAGAGTAAAGTGTGTTCAAATCCTGACACCTCTTCTATTTCAGATGCTGAGTTGAGTTTGGGCTCGTCTGGAGACAGAATGATCCAAAACACTGATATTTTGAATTAGCCTTGAAGTTAAGAGACAAAGACACCGCAGGAAGATGTTGGTACTGTGGGACTGGGACAGTATCAACTGTGGGACTGGTGACAAGGACATGAGGAAAACATGTGATGCTGCTGGGGTACTTCAGTCCCACTGATGGCTGCTCTGGGGTACTGGGTGAACTTCAGGTTTGGAGGACTCGTAATGAGATTTGCCTTGGAGGGATCTTGGACTTGAAGCAGAGTTTGTGTCCTGGTGCTCTGGCTTTCTGGGCTGTGGTGATTGTATTGAGAATCCTGAAGGAAGTAGGAATGAAGAAGGTGGACTGCTTGAAATTGTTTCTTTTTCTTGGGTGGAGTTTGAATACAAGGTGAAAAAACTAATCTGTGGAACTGATGGTCTTCTCAGGGTCTTTGCCTGTGTCTTCTCATGTGTATCTGCACCAAGATAGTAAATCATGACAACCCTAAATGTAGCAAGGCAGTTATGAGTCCAAGATAATTAATTTTAAAGCTTCTGCTTCTGTGACATGAGGCTGTGGGGTGGTTTTTAACAATGGCTTGATCTTAGTTGATTTATTCTGCAGGTTTTGTGCACTGGTCTTTGTTGTGGTGGAGGAAGGAGTGGATTGCAGTGTACTGGATTAAACTCAGGGCTTGTCATCAGTGACTCTGTCTTTTGCGGATGATTAGTAGGAGAATGAAATTATCCATGTGGATAATTTGAATAAACATTCTAGGAGCCAGCAAACTGAGTTTTTTGGTTTGGCATTATTTCTACTTTTCATTTTGTTCTCTCTTTCCTAAGTTTAGTATGCACTTTTCATTGACAAAGACAGTTGTATTTTCAGTATAAAACATACATTTTCTGAAAAGGGAAACTTATTAAAATATTTGTTTCATTTGAAAACTGCCATATTAGCTGTTTTTTTTCTAAACCTTCTATAAAGTCAGCTCAATTTCAAACTTTTCAAATGTATTAAAAAGATTGAATTTAAGGAAGCTCGCAGAATATATATATATATTTAAAGTCAATCTCTCCCTCAATTTCCATCCATACTGAGTTTAAAGTAGACTTGCATTAGGTAGCAGATTTTCACACACCAGTAACCTGCCTTATGGGCCTTTCTCTTTCTATAAATATTGAAGTTCATATTGAGTTTATACTGGAGAGCACAAAGCTTCCCAAGGTGATAACAACGTGCCCTTGAGTTGCTCTATGCACTGATGGGTGGGGATGAGGGGGAGAACTAAAGTTTTCTGCTGAAGCAATCCTAGTTTAGCTGGGAAAATGACAGGGTTTTTTTTCCTCTTTCTTTGCGTCCTTGGCAGCCTTTTGTGATTGTAGTGACATGAAATAAATCAGGCCCCTGCAGCCTGATGAGTAGCAGTTAATTCCTGTGGTTGTTACATCCCTATCAGGGCTGAAACTGTGGATGAGGGCTGGATTTCAGGATATTAATCATCTTCCTGTATGTTTCTGTTTTTCTTCATGTTGCTGTGACAGAGAGGGTGCATCACTACAAAGTGAGGACAGAAGCAGCTGAGACTGAAGGCACAGTCTGGACTGGACTGAAAGTTCAGGTGGCGCCGTGGGAGAACCCAGAGTCCTGATGATATGGTCACCGGGTGGGACCCACCGTGAGGAAAAGGAGCTCAGATTCCCACCGGTTGGTCCGGGGAGCTTCAGCACTGGCTGGTGTCCAACAGTCCCTCACTGGCTGTGCATGAACATTCTCAGCTGACACTGGAAATATTTAGTCGATATTTTTCCATTGACAGCGTGAGTTTCAGTGGGTTGGTGAGGCAAACTCTGGGGGATGTAGCAGCGTTCCTGACCTCAGAGGACCTTTCACTTGTGAGCAGTTAACAACTATTTAGTGACTGGCTAACTTTGATGTTCTGCTAATGTCCCTTCCTTTGCTCCCTTGTAGTAGGTATTTTCCAGTTCCTTAAGCGTGTTCACTGCCTGCCTGAGCCAATAGCTTTGCCATTTTAATGAGAAAGGAATGACTCGCTAGACTCGGGCATAAAAATATTTATTTGCATTGTACATGCAGGCTGGAAGGAACTCCTTTAATTAAAGACCTGAGAGGTCAGAAAAGATATGTGGGTTGAATGAACTCAAGTCATTTATCAGTATATGTATAAATATGCATGGATTCAACAAACTGGTGAAAGCACAGAAAGCGTAATTCATGCAGTGAAAATTTAAAACATGGAAAGGAAAATCCAGGAAGGCTTTTCTGCCTAAATAATCAAAGCGAGAGCAGAGATCAATTTTAAAAAGCATACATATGGCCAAACTCTTCTGTGTTAAAAACACCTCCAGAATGACTGTGCACTCATCAGAGAGAATTGTCTCTCTGTGAATAAGTGTTTAGTTTCAGAATTTTTAAAACATATATATTAAATACAATAAATAAAAGGAAGAAGAGGAAGACTTATAGTTACAGAATATATACTAGTGCTGTCCTCTCATAATGCAAGGTCATATTTATAAACTGAGGATTTTGGATTTGGCTGTTTTGGAACCAGCAAACCTGTATGGGATTTCAATAGTGAGGAATTCAGCACATCACAGGGTCTTGGGGTCTCTCTAACGCTATGAAGTGAATAACTTGCTGTTGAAAAAACCCATTCCAATATAACAAAGAACAGGCAATTTTAGTAAAAAAAAAAAAAGCCTATCTAAATTATAATTTAATAATTTTTTATTTGTTTTTAATGGATTTTGTTTCTGTAATGGAAACATCATGCTCCTTCAGCTTAGCAGTTACTGACACCAAATGCCATGCAGTGCATCAAGGTAATAGACATCTGATCATAATAGAGAAGCTGAAATCTGGAGGGAGGAACTCCATTCCAGAAGCAGAAGAGCAGAGGTTTCCCTGCAGCGAGGATTTGAGCCTTAGGACAACAGAACATCTGTTTCCAAATATCCACGTGCTTCACTCAGAGATAAAGCAAGGGGAAATTCTGGCTGCAGGGAATCACCAACCTTTCATTAAGCAAATAACATTGTGATAAGGAGCCTACTGAGACTGGAAGACTCCCTTCTGGAGTGTAGTCTGGATATTACTATGTTTTTAATACTTCTGCTTTTGGTTGTCTCTGCTTAAGAAAGGCTGTGCTTGGTGTTTGCACTTCCAGAATTCCCCCCATTATTGATATCTGTGTTACTCTCTTGATTCTATGACTTCTCATTCCCGCACATTTATTTCCCTACCATTTTGGCCCCAGGCCTATTCTTGTGTTGATTTTGTTTTTCAATACAATCATTGTACTGATTTCTGGAACAACAGAAATTTGACCCATTCTTTATCACTGCCTGTAAACTCTTCAGCTTCTTTGAATCCCTCAAAAAATACTGAGTTCTTTGTGTCCAGCCCCATTTCTTGCCTTCAGTGTCTGTGCCCTGTTAACCCAGGCAGCCTTTCCCTGGAGGGTCTGGAATGCCTCTCTTCCATGTGCTTGGAGCATCCTGCTCTGCAGAGGCTGAGCCTGCTGGTCTTGTGCTTGGTGCTGAACTGGGAATGCGCTTGGCTTTGCTCGTTTATTCACATGGAATTAAAAGTACTTTGCATCAAAAATAATGAATAAGTAGGGCAGGGTGGTGAGTTAAAAATAAGCTGTGACATGCTTCAAGCGTTGCTTCATGTCCAGTTGCATCTGATTGCTGAACTGCTGCAGTGACCACTGTCACAACCATTTCCCCAGCACGGCGAGAACAGTGAATGCAGCACCTCAGACTGCCGGGCTTCATGACTGGGGCTGCAGGGGAAAATGCAAAGCTGCACTATCCTAACCATGGCACGTGGTAAGAAATGATATCTGTTGGCAAATCCAGCTTTAAACCCCTGCACTGAAAACATTGCTCCATTATTTAGAAAGAGTGGGTGGAGCAGGATGATCACCAGCCACTGCTATTACTCTATTACTGATGCTCTAGAAGTTTTGGAAGAAGACAGGCTGAAGTTGTTCAGTTATTAATAGAGATGTTATATTTTATTCATTTTGGATGAAAAAAACATACAGTATGTTATAAAATTCCCTGAAGCTGAAGGGAGACGTTTTCAGTGCATTGAATCACTGAGAAGAAGTTGAGCAAGTGATGTTAAGAACCTCCATTCTTAGGGATTTTTCCCTACGCATCTCTTTCAGTGATCTCCTCACACCATCCAGCCAACCACAACAGCTACTCCCCAGGTCTCCTCTTCTCCATGGAGGACTCCTGTAAGTGTTCTCGCACCCCATTTACTGTACAAGGGGCTCAAGCACAGCTCTGTGCCTCTAGAGGCTACAACAACATCACTGTGGGACTGCATTTAATTTCCTGCCTGCTGCCAAATTGTACCAGAGGGCTGATCTTTTTTTGGCCATGCCTTTTGCCTTTGGTTTAGGGTGAGGCTCTGAACACTGTGCCAGTGTTGGGTGGAGGAAAAGAGTAGCACAGATATTTCCTGTATGATACACAGCGTAGGATACACTGGCTTGGGTGAATGTGGGGACAGAGTTCTGGTGTGTTCACAAATTCACCATTGCCCACAAGTGTGGATAACTCAGCTGCTGAGTAACAGCGTTGGTTTTACTGCTCACAAAGCTGCTCACAACTGATGGCTTTGATGGACCAGATTCTTGCTGCACTGGAACAAATGCTGAGTTCCTATTAGTGCTCAGAGACTGTGACAACTGTGGAGTACTTTGGTTGACACCTGTTCAGTGCTGGTTAATCCTGAATTTGTCCCATTAAAATAAAATCCTGCTGCCATTTCAACTGTGGCTGTTTTCTGTACAGACATGCACAGAACTGAAAAACCTGCCTTTTTTATTCCACTCCAGCTGCCTGGAGGAGATAAGTCCTATCAATATCTCAATTCCATGCTTTATATCTACTAGAGGCAAGAATCCAATACACAGATATTACTGAGTCATCCCTCTGTTAATGAGTGGGTGGATATAAATATGGGACTATGGACAGATGCATATTTTGTAATTCCTCTTTATATATCTTATTAAGGTGAATTTTCAGGATCCCTTCTCTGCCATTTTTTGTAACAATTAGTATTTTTGCTGCTCATCTGCATTTTTAGCCTAGCCAAAATTGTCCCAATTTCTCATTTATTTGTTCCTGAGGATTAATCCAGTACACACATTTTTCCTAAATGCTAAGGGCAACTTGTATCTTGCAGGAAAACTGAAGTGTGTCATCAGGTAAGATGCTGATACCAAAAATATCTTCAAAAATAAATTGAAAGCAAAGAAGTAATGTCTACTAATCTGTTGGAACATCAGTAACATCAATATTCTCATAGAAAAGGAGCAGCATAATATGAATGTTAGCAGCTGTACTGAACACATTAGTTAAAATGCCTCCCATTTAATTTGAGTGAGATAAACTTTTGAGGAAAACTTCACTTATTAACTTAATACTTGTGGTCAACTCAAAACCATATGTAGCAGAAAAGTGAGATGTCAGGATGGAGGTGAACAGTAGAAACTCCCATGGAGACAAGCTTTGAGAGGAGGACTGCATTAAATAATATTTTTCCGTTTGTGGCAGCAAAAACAAAGATCACAGAGATACTTCTCAATGTGTAAGCAGAAGATAAACACCCACCCTCAAGTGAACATCTATGGGAGTCACCTGTGACCTGTATGTACACAATAGGTCAAAATCAAAATGGAATAGTCTGGCTAAATTGAACTCCCAACCTCTGTCTTAATACAGAAGTTTTGCTATTGGATTATTCAGAAATTCTAAACATAGGAAAGGAAACACCAAACCCCAGAAGTTACAGGATATATATGCTTTTAAATTCATGGGTTCTCCATAAATTTACAATAACCCCCCAAACTTTTCAAAAGACCTGCTTTAGGTTCTTGATAATTGTCAATGAAAGTTTGCTGGTGGTGTTTGGCTCCTGTTCTCCCAGCCATATGCAGACTCATGCAAGGAGACATTAAAACTGGTACCATCTGTGGCTGATAGTTTATAATCCTTAATTAGTCAAAGTTTATCCTTACGCTGAACACAACCAGTGTGTTTAGCAGACAGTGGGCCCACACATGTCAGCAAGAAGATTTCCTCTATCTATGCCATCATCCGTGTCAGAAGAGTGGGAAGGGAGCTTTAAGAAGATGGCTACAAATGTCTGCAATGAGAGACTTTTCCATGTGGCATTCCAAGGACAAGGTTAACACAGTCATTTTCATCTGTTCCATGGAAGATTAGCTTCTCTGTGACTTGTTAACATGTAGTGCCACACTTGCATTTAACACTATTGTAATACTTCAACTAAAACACATAGTTGGTGTGAACACATCTTGATGACATCTGTCATTCTCAGCACTGTCACAGAAGGGCTCTAGGGTCTAGAAAATCAATTTTTAACTTCTTCAGCCTTCTTTGAATTGTGATCAAGATCCATCTTGGGCTATGATTCATATAATCTGATTTTAGCCAGGCTTGACAGCTAGTTTAGCAGGACTGTCAGCGATTCACCCCATCCTAAGGTAAGAGCCAGATAAGCTGTCTTTCTCACTCCTCTGACTGGGTGACTAGTTTGGATTCAACCTTCTCCTTTCAAGCTTTGCTGCAGAGGTGCTTTGCAGTATTCTTTCTTTTGCTTCCACCCTAACTCTGTTAAGATTTAGTTTCAGGTGTCTGGAGTTAAACACCAGGAAGGCAATCCTTAATGTCACAGATCCAGTTAATACATTTTTCTTGCATTACTCCCATCTAGTTCTGTTCCAGGTGTGTCAGCAGAGATGGGCCAGTGGTTTGCCCCAAGTAGTTCTGTTGAGGAAAGGAGGTAACAGCATTTAGCTCTAAGGCTAATCCTTTTGAAAGCTGGGGAATCATAGCCATGATCCTCAATGAGGAGAGCATGAACTACCTCACTCTTTCATGTTACTGGCTGATAACTGGAGCAGAGCTGGCTCTAGTTTTGGAGGCAGATGCAAAGCAATTCTTCCAGATGGAAGCCAGAGTGAAGCAGGCAAGATGCCATCTGGAAAGAGAGGGCCCTTGCTGTGCAGATGCACATTAGAAAAATGATAGAAATATAAAATTAGGGAGAAAAACTGGTGAATGGGATAGTTCAGTGAGTATCTTGCTGCTGGATCCTGCCTTTCCAAAGACTGCATTGTGCACAGCAGCATGTAGCCTGGTAATAAAGCCTGGAGTAAGAATCTGTTCCCATCTTTCTGGATTTAGCTGTCTGTTTGGTTTTGGCCTGTTTTTCAGTTTTTTAAGTCACTGTTTATTTTGCAGTGTGGGGTTTAGACAGATTTTACACCCATCTGAACGGCTGCAAAATGTTTCCAGGAGTTATTGCAAATGGCAAGGGGTTTGGACTTCTGTGTTATCCCATTCCACACACTCCACTGTATTTTGCCCAGGAACTGAAAGGACAGACAGGAGGCTCTGCACAGTGGATAAGGGAAATTGCACTATGGAGCTAAAGAACGTGTTCTTACAAAGTGCTTCTCAGTTTGATAAGGAACGTGTTCCTTCACAAGAATCTTATGGTATCAGAAAAAAAGAATGAACAAGGAGGAGAAAGTGAGAAAGCAAGGATGGTCTGGTCGGTGAATATGGGAATCCCAAAAAGCAGCTCTCTCTCTCTTTATATGTCCAAGGCACCTTCCAGGCTATTTCTATACTGGTATTTGCAATTGATTTAAAGGTCATCAAAGCTCACACCAGTAGCTTTTTGGAGTAGACTTTTCAGCTCAGCCTCTGTCCCAAGCTGGGAGGTTGCTCAATTATCACTGTTTGCCTTGTCATTCCTCTCGGGAGTGTGATGGGAACTCATCTGCACATTATAGCCCTCTAGCCTACCTTGTCAGGCAGATGGCCTTTGATTTATCTTGAAACAGCATAATTTATAGAGTATTAATTCGTAACAATCTGAGGATTCTGAATCTGAAGTCATTACAGACTGAGAAGGGCAGTTTTCTGAGGCAGCTCTTCAATGCAATCCTGTCTGCAGATTCCTGAATACATTTCTGTTCAAGAGCCATCAAATCTCAGACAGGCTACATCTGCCACATCATTTTTTTAAAACTTCTTGTAATGGGAACAAATGTGACAGAAGTGTGTGAAAAGCAGAAATAACAATGAATTATTTCAGCTCCTCTTCAAATATCCTAATGAATTTGAGACCACACATGGATAGAGCCAAAACTGCTTGGTTGTGTGTCATAGTCCATACTGTCCTCACCTGTAACCAGAACTTACTTTAGGACTACACAATGAACACGTATTTCTGTCAGGTGTACTGGGGCTTTGGTCTTGCCTTTGTTTTTTTTGAAGGGAACTGTGACAATGCAGAGCTGACAACAGTTCTCTAAGGCACTAAGCCTCAGGAGCTTCAGCCTTTTTTGTCCTCTGGGATAGAAAATCCAGTGATTCTCCCATTCTTAGCTCAGGAAAAGAGACTGCAAACTCTGTGCTTCAGGAAAATTTCATGCAGCAGAGCTTACTGAACTTAAAGAGATAAAACTCAGTTGTATCAACTCATAATCAGTAGTAAACATCCAGCTGTAGGAATCTCAATTTAAATTGCACACAGATGCACACATCTGAAGGAAGAACTTTTGACTGTTTGGAAAATCCATTAAAATCTAGACAAATCCCTGGAAAAATATACAAGTTTTTGTGTTTAGAGAAAGCCACACTGAAGGGTCGGTGCACTGAGAGCAACTCTGAAGAAGTTGTGAAAAGAAAGACTGTGACGGGCCACCGGTTGATTGGAGGGAAGGAGCAGCTCTGCTATGGGGAAAGGCTGGGAGAATTGTGTTTGTTCAGCCTGGAAAAGAGAAGGCTCTGGGGTGACCTAATTGTGGCCTTCCAGTATCTGAAGGGAGCCTGCAAGGATGATGGAGAGGGACTATTTACAAGAGCCTGGAGTGACAGGAAAAGGGCGGGGAGTGGCTTCAAACTGACAGAGAGTAGGTTTAGACGTGGCTGCCCTATCCCTGGAAGTGTTCAAGGCCAGGTTGGACAGGGCTTTGAGCAACCTGGTCTAGTGGAAGGTGTCCCTGCCCTTGGCAGAGGGATTTGAATATGATGATCTTTAAGGTTCCTTCCAATCCAGGCAATTCTATGATTCTATGATTCTATTCTATCATGCATCAAAAATCAGGATAAGAATGCTGGGGGAAAAGGTCTTTGACTCAAGCCCTGATGAATCTCAATATGAAGATACAGTCTAAAATGCTTCTGTTTCTTCATGCCCACCAAAATAGCTGCCCGTGGTTTTCACATACAGCCCGAGAACCCTGCTTTTGTTTCAAACAGAGAGTCTGCACTGCTGCTGGATAAGGCACTTCAGAGAATGCACACAGTAGTAAAAAGAAAATGGAAATGAGAAAATATCACAGTCAGATAGTACTTTAAATGGGCAGATAATTCATGGTGGGGCTCTGAGATGGGAGCTTTGAGGTCCCACTAACCAGCTGTGTGACGGGTTCCTGTTCCCACAGCAGTCTGTGTCAGTCCAGAGACAGTGGGAAACATGACTTGGCAGTAGCTCACCAGCACTGTTCTACCCCGTGGAAGGATCTGTGTCCTGATGTGGTTTGGTGGGTGATAAGGAGGCAGCTGTTTACCTAAAAACTGTTTACAGTCTCTGACTTTGCACTCTGAGCACTGAACCCCATGTCAGAGGCACCACTTTGCTGGTAAGACTGGGTTTTTGTTCCAACAAACAAAACTCATCCTGGAGAAGATTAGAATGAGGAGTTCAAAAGCAGAGTTCTCTCTCAGTGGCATTTCTAGGCTGGAGCAGAGAAGCTGAGCACAGCAAATCAAATTTTCAGCTTCTCTACTAAGCGATATTAATGAGGGTCAAATGTCAATTGACTGCACTGTGCTTTGAGTCAGACTGTTAGTGCCGGACTGACACCTGACAAACTGGAAAAAATGAGCAGCTTTGCAAATCTTTTCTTTATATACTGGCAAAGATGAATAAATCAATCAGCAGTAAGATGGAAACAGCAATATAGAACTGAAAGCTGTCACAATACTGGCCAGATGTACATGAGTGATGAAAGAATAAACAAATCATTAAGTGAAACAGTTTCCTTCTGGTACCATTACTTATTTGAAGTACTGAAAAATGTAGACAGTCATTTGATGATTTTACCTTTTTGGTGTCTATATCATTCTGAATGTCCCATTTCAAAATATGAGCAATAGTGTAAGAAAGTGTAGGAAATGTCCTACTGGATGCACAAACAGCCCAGTGCTCTCTATCTGTCAGGGACAGCAGCAGCTGCTGTTTAGGAAGAACATAGGAAATGGTCACATCCTCCAGTTCATTCCCCCTGTATCCCTGACACTCCCAGTTGTTGAGTTTAGGATGCCAGAGGGCACGACTCTACCAGGTCCTCCAGGTATCCAAAGAAACACCTGCTCTGCAGGAATTTGCCTTATCCCTTTGTCATCCTGCTGATGTTTAGTGTCCACAAGTGCCTGGGGCAGGCACTTCCAGTTGTTCATTGCTGTGTAGTTACTTTGATTTAGCTCTGCAGCCCTGTATTTACTTTATTCACCCTCTTCATGAATTTTGCCTATCCCAGCTGCCTTCTCTCCAAACTGAAAACATTCTTTTCAGTCTCATAAACAACTTCTTCATCTTGGTCATTTTAGCTGCCTTTTTTTTTCTTTTCTCTACCTCCGCTACTTCTTTCTTGAGTTGCAGAGATTGTGACATCCACAGTACTCAAAGCATGGGCAAGATCAGCTTTTATATAGCTGCAAAATGGTGCTGTTTTGGCTGCTGCTGCACAACGTGCTGATGATTTCTGAGAACTGTCACCAACGACTCCAAAATCTCCTTCCATGTCAGTGCCTGTTTGGAGTTCAGCCTCATACAGACATGTTTTATTTCGTTTTCTCCTAGATGTATCACCTGAAATTTATCTGTCTGATGAAAGTCCCTCTGCCACTTTTGTGGCCACCACTTGGTTTTGTGAGGTCTCCTAGATCTGCATCCTTTTGGTGCATTTCCCAGATGTCAGAAATTGTGGCTCAGCTGGAGCAAGGTTTCTGCATAGGTTTCCATGGACTTGGCCATAATATAGCAGGGAGCCAGTGGCAAACTCTGCAGTGGAAACACCCAGCTCTCTCTGCCTTCTGGAAAAGCAGTCAGACATGTACTAGCTCCAAATCCGAAGGGGATGTAGCACTGTGCCTAATTTTACACCTATCAGAAACCTCAAGGAAATGTTGCATACACCTAAACTCAATATCTCAACACGCTCCTAAACAAAAAGCATTATATAACAACCTGTTTAAGTTACTCAAGCCCTTGATTCTCTCTTATACACACAGATTTTACTGAGTTGAAGGAAGATTTCTCCAAGAGCTGCAAGGGATCGTCATCTCAGCAGCACGCTGCATAAACTGTCATCTTCAAAGGTGGTGACAAGCTGACAGCTTCCTAATCAGAGCCTAACTAAGAGCCTGACACTTTAGCACTGATGCCCCAAGGTGGGCAGAAGAGCTCTTTTGCAAGTGCTGCAATTTAAAACCAGCATGTCTTTGTAACATGAGCTAGTGATGTGCTGGGAAGGAGGTACCTGGCACTGACAAGAGGCAGAGAAGTTCAGATCAGCGGGAAAAGTGGATGCTGATTTGAACTGTGCAGTGAACTCTATGTGTGTGTGTGTGTGTGTGTGTGTGTGTGTGTGTGCTGTGAAGCATCTCTATCGAATTTCCACCTTCTTTTTGTCTGTGACACAAATGAAATCTTGGTCAATGGGAAGCTGACTTTTAGTGATAAAAATAGATTCTTTTATTTAGTTCATGAGGCAGTAGGTGGTGTTTAACCCAACCTGTGTTTTGAGAGGCATCAGAAATGATCTGACTGGGAGTTCGTACACAGCTTCCTCTGCCATGCTTGTGAACGGCTACTTAACCAGCAGTTTGAGAACCCCAGCAGTGAATTTAAAAGATGAATTCAAGAAATCAAAAATGTAAAAGATTTTAAATGTAATAATTTTAAAGATATTATTGCCTAATTTCAAAAGAATTTAAAAGATTTAAAAAGCATTAAAAGAAAAAATAAATGATACAACACTTTATATGTATTTCATAATCTAATATATAAAATAACATAATATATAATTAATAAATTCTAAGAATTTAAAAGATGTCATTGCCTAAT
The DNA here is from genome assembly GCA_035583155.1 of Acropternis orthonyx. Taxonomy (NCBI): domain Eukaryota; kingdom Metazoa; phylum Chordata; class Aves; order Passeriformes; family Rhinocryptidae; genus Acropternis; species Acropternis orthonyx. The sequence continues at coordinate 15,122,288 of JAWWEU010000029.1, forward strand.
TTTTCATGAAGAGACTAACATTATCTTTTATTGTCTACTGTCTAACTACACGTTAGTTCCATCAGAGCCTGCTTGTGAGAACAGGAGAACAAGCAATTCACAGTAGAAAAATCCATATTCCGCCAGCAGTCCTTACACTTTTACCAAGTGACCCTGTGAAAATAACTTTCTGAAAGTCATTTATTAGGCTATCTGGTTCATTTGGTCTTTCTTAGCAAAGAATATGCGTAACCTTCTATTGAGAGATCTTAAAAATGTTTGTCATATCATGTCAAGTGCTTCAAGACATGAGCTGGTGCAGAGCCTAAAAATAGCTACTTGGAGATGACTGGACTGGCCTAAAGCCAGGCTGGGATCAAGGAGGAATAAATGTGACTTAAATTCACTTTTGCTCACTTGTGTCATAAACTCTGACTGAAGACTGGATGAAATTAATTCAAATGATGCATCTGTGTATAAAGGGGAGAGAGAATGAGAAGAGAGTGAAATTTTTACTCCAGTTCCCCTGTTGTTTTCATCCCTGACTACAACAGCACACTGGCCACATTTTAGACACTACAGAGTCTGTGAAATAAAGAAGTTGGCAGTCACTGAAGAAATGGGTGGAAGGTTGTTTCCCCAAATGGAGTGTAAGAGAAGGAGGTGGAGAGGGAGCTGCCTACCTCCTTCCCAAGCTCCACACGGGATCTGTTCTGCAGTTGAACCCTTCTTTAAAGATAGCACCGCGTGTTCCTGAGCTAATTGGACATCTGAGTCACGCGAATCATTGGAATCACCATAGCGATAACAAATACCTTGTCTGGGAAAAAATCAGCTGTTTAAGATAGACCGCCAGTGCCCCTTAAATAGATGCTTACTTAACATTTGGGACTTGGAAATCTCCATGAATAGCAATTCTAATGAATGAAATGCCAAGTAACACCGTCTCCTTGTGAGGCTGGCTTTGACATTTCCAAGTGTAGCCTCTCTCCTGGGCCATCATTTTGCACCCACACTTGTCTGACAACTTGCTGAAGAAATGCATCCAAACAGACAATGAAATGCTTGGATGATTTATGCAGGAGGGAAGTAAACAAAATATCACTGAGAATAAAACCTTTTCGAATGCAACTAAAAAAAGGAATATCAGACAGTTCCAAGAACTGGAAAATTGCTTTTCTCACTGAAGCTTGGTTCATTTCAATTCACTCTTTTGGGATTAGATTTTTCTTAATGAGGCTTGACCAGACTTTGGTTTAAACATCTGAAAGTTCCACAATAATTGTTGCTAAGCGTTTAGTACTCTTCATTTTTGGAGACTCAGCTCATCGCCATGGCACAGGGAGAGTGATTTACTTGGAAATCTGATGAGAATAAAGATATTCAGTAAATTGTAAAGTGTAAAGTTCTCTGTCCTGTTCCATCACTCAGTTTTCATAACTGATTATCCCATTTGTGCCTACTACAGCTAGAAGTTGTTTTGCCTAGAAAATTCTCCATGCCGTTCCACTTCAACTCATAGTCTGATCTCCCCTCAAAAAAATCACCAGTTCCCAGTGTTAAGCTTTGTAAGTTCTCTCCTTTTGCCTTATTTCTTCATCCCCGCGTTGCCTCTCTCATAATAACAAAGTGCAAGACTGAAAAGCAAAGGGTGCTTTGCACTGTTTTACCCAGACAGGATGTTCAGAAGCTCTGCACAAAATCTGTGCTGTGCTGTTCAAACAAGTGACACATCCATTAGACTCAGCTGAGCACGGGAGGAATATTGAAAACGATGTGCAAACTGTAAACAGGTCACCTTCTTCAAGATAAAGTGGATTACTTCCATTCAAGACATGATTAAGTGCAATTCTTTTCACTCTGCCTTTTGTGGACTAATTTATGTCTGTTTGGCAAAACAAGATTATTTTTTAGCAATTCTGACTTTCCTACTTGTGGATTTATTGGTGTTGTTTTTTTTTTTTTTTTTTTTTTTTACTCCCAGAGAGCTCATAATTTACCGACTGGTATTGTTCTATGTGACATAGAATGGCACCCTACTTTGAACAGATCTCCTGTTTCAAATGAAAAGATTAAAATAAGGAGAGCTATGTCTCCCACTTGTGAAATGCAGTTCCTGATGAATGTACTGATTTCTTCATTGTATGAGAAACTGGTAATACACTATGTGAAACTCTTTGAAATATGTTTCAAGGCGGTTTTTTTTTTTTCTCCAGAAAATTCCACCTCTATAGAACAGTTTCATACAGTCCAGCACTGAGCCAAGGCAAGTGAAGCAATTTAAAAGGTGGGCATCTCCAAAACCCTGTTCTGGTGAAAATGTAATTACTCTGTTTTGAGAGTGCCTAATGATCCAAAAAATGGGCTGATAGCTTTCAAAGCTTTCAGATCTGTAGATGCTGACAGAGCAAATTTAAGAGTGGAAGAAACTTTGTTTTTAGTGTTTCCTTTTTCAGGCCTTTTCCTGAAAGTCATTATTCATTAGACAAGCCCAGGGTAAGGGGTAATGCTCTAGAGAGCTTTTAATCTAGATAGGCAAGACACGTGGCACAGAAAAGCAGAGGACACAGACATTTGAACGAGATGCATCTTACAATTAATAAGCAGATAAAAGCAGCTAAAAGCTTGTGGGAGTGCTGTGAACTGAGGAAAGCACCTGTTTGTCCTCACTCCCCTCTATCCTCCCACCCTGCTTTGCCTGTGCAGGGAAAACGGGGCAGGAGCAATGTTGGTCCTCCTAGTCTTTTCCATGGAGAAGTCAGCAGATTTTCAGCCACAGGAGCAACACATCCTCATGATGTGTCCTGACTCCGGGCTGGAAAGGAACCATCTGTTTGTTATACCACACACTGAGCCTGTGCTGTTGGCAATCTTCTGGGATCTGATGAAGCCAGCTAAGCTTTGCTCTGGGGATTGCACACAGTGGGGCACGAAGCTAATTCCCACATTGGAAGCTGGTGAAAACAGGTCCAGAGAAGATACGCAAAACAAGTATGGATTAAAAACAAGTCTAGTACTGTGTAGAAACTAAAGAGAGAAGCTTGAGGAGCAGCACATATATGGGAATATGATATGATATGATATAAAATGATATCCCCAGTGCATGGAGGCTCTAAGGAGAAGCATGTTGAGAGGATGTGAGAGCATGTGCCGTGTGCTGAAGAGTTGGGGGGAGGAAAGGAGAGGCAGCTCCAGAGCGTGGTGGGCGGGAAAGCTGATCCCAGGAGGGCAAGGGCAAGCAAATTCATCTCAAGAGACAGTCACAGCGGCACTGATAAACTTTAATTTCATACGATGTCACTTATTTCTGTCTGCATATGTAAATAACAACATTGCAATTGCAATCAAGAAAAGCACGTTCTCTCTCCAGATAAAAGAAATTGCAGATATGGGGGTGGAAGTGTCATCTGCAGAGAGTGTTGAGGCTTCAGATTCAGTGACAGGTGATTCCTTACACCCTACAAGCACTTCAATCACTTAGCCTGTTTGCATTAGGCTCTAGGATTTTCTTTCCTGCTGGATTACTCCACTCAGTGTCCTGAGACAGCTGACCACTAAGGTGCTCTGCAGGAGAGAAACCTGGACCAGGGGTATTTCAGTTAAATGAAACTGGCATTAAATTAATGAAAATGCTGAAAAGAAACTCGCTGTACTGACAAATTCTCATTTAACAGAATCACTCTTCAAAAGGGTACTAATGCTAAAAGCTTTGAGAGTAAAATTACAGGAAGAAGATATCTCAAAACAAGATGTTGACTTGAACACAGAACAAACCTCTCAAGTAGGTACAGGGAGACCTGGGGTCTTCTGTTTGTGTTCCAGGTTGTTAGCTGCAGAAGACTTGTGGCTATGTCACACACAGTCATTAACCCAATGCTATGCACAGGCAAATACATTCTGACTCAGAAAAGCTTAAAAAGCCTTCCCAGTAGGGCATATTAGGAGACCAGCACTGATTGTGCCCAAGTTAAATTAGGAAAATAAGCCTCTCTGCATCCTTATACACACTCCCATACATATGTATTTAAAATGAAACTCAAATATAGATATAACGTAGAGACATAAAATTAAGTTTATTATTTACAAGCGCATTTTAGATACAGAAAAGCAAATATTTGAATGTGTTTCCTGTAATTTCATTGCCGTTAAGTAGTGGATCAGGCTCTGGAAGGCAATAGGGATCTGGTGATCTGCCTGCACATCACCCTCCCTACCAGCCTGTCTGGGGACACAACTTCACCAGCAGTGGGGTACAGCTTCAGCACTAGAGGTGGTTTGCACCTGGACAAATCCAGAGGCTGATGGAGGAACTGGGTCTGCCTGCATCTGCCCATAGAGACGTGCCAATAGATGGCAGGCACATTCTATTGGCAGGGACCGATGCCAACTCTCACATATGGCACTATACATAAATGCACCAAAACGTGCACTGGAGGGGAGACCAGTGCAAATCTTTATGATAGGAATGTTTTGATTTGTGCTTTGCTGCAAATCAAAGTGTAGAGAGTGAAGATGGAAGGTGGCAGAGCCCTGGAGAGAATTTTGGAGTGAAAGAAACAGAGGCAGAGCATCAGGTGCATGAGCAGAGGCGGGCGAGAGGGCTCTCATGACAGGGCTAGAGAGGAAATAGTAGGTGACATGATCATGTCTGATGTGAAAGAATGACCAAGAAGTCCAGACTGCAAAGGGGATTCAAGCAGATTAGTGGCCAGTGTTTGCAAATCTGACTAAACAAGAGTTGAATTAAGATGGCAAGTTGATGTATCAACTGCAGTATGTTTAGGCAAGTTGATCTAAAAGTCAAAGGTCTTCCAAGAAACGCTCAGACGCTGCTGTGTGCAATGCAAGCAGGGGTGCGTACATCTCAGTTCCACTAAGAACTTCATACCTTGACGTTTTCATGGTCCACTCTAGTTAAATAAGTTTCATTTTAATGTTGACAGTCTTCACGAACAGCACTGAAGTTTGTTCACCTAATTGGGATGATCACACGGTTGTAATGATTTAATTTCAAATTTTGAGTGGTATTATAACTGAGCAAGGCAGGTCTGGACAACAGGTTCCTCTGCAGTCTGCTATTAAATACCTGCATGTGTGCTGGAGTCAAGGAACATCCCTGGACTTAATACAGATGTATAAAAAGAAGACTGCGTTTCTAAAGATCTTAAAAAACCTTGAAGGTCAGGTAAAAAGCGGAGTAAACAGATACTCTTTTAAAATTATCTTCTGATCTTCTTCAAATATTGTGCTTTTTCTTCAGAATATTTACTTACTCTTCTAAATTAACCTCCTAAAAAGAAAGATGAGAGAGTGCCGAGATGTTAAAATATAAGGTGAAAGACATCAGCTTTTTAATTAACCACCTGTATGCTTACTTTGCTAAAGGTTACAGTCTTTCTCTTGAACAAAAGTGCATGAAGAAATGAAGAGATTGAGTATTTGTGCAGCTCATTAACAGAAAACGTGAGCTCTGTTTTGAGCTCTGCTATTGATCTGACACTTGATCTTGGATAAGTCATTTCATCTTTCTCTGTCACTGTTGGGGGATGTTTTCTCCCTATACTTCTGCCTCATCTGGCTATGCTGAATATTCCCCTGAGCAGTTTTTCCTGGTGTGAGTGGCCCACGCTGCGCAGTGTGAAGCCCTGGCTGTGACTACTGTGCTGAAACAGGTGCTTAACTCTTTAAAGCCTGTGTTACTCTGAAGGCAGCTTGAGGCCAGGATGGGACTCACTGCAGAGGGTTCCTCACTGGGAAAGTTGCTGCCTGGGGGGATCAGCATTCCTGACTCAAGTCTCCGTTGCAGAGACAGGGACGATGCACAGAAGTGTGTGATTGTCAAAGGGGGAATTTTATCCTTGCCAGTGACAAGGGATCACAAAGGAGCATGAAATGCTGAAGCAATTGATTCAAGTGCAAAAGTCTTGATAACAATACTCCTGCAAAATAGAGGGCTTGTGATTTCTAATGAATACAGATTTTGCCACACAGCCTCACAGACCTCACTGTGAGAGCAATTTCCTGCACTGCCAAAGGGGATCAATGCACGGGGAGCAGCCTGTGCAGAGAGATCACCGTGGGATCACAGAATCACACACTAAGTCATGTTGGAAGGGACCACAGTGGGTCTCTAGTCCCACCTCCCTGCTCAAACAGAGTCCACCCAGAGCACATGGCACAGGACTGTGTCCAGACGGTTCTGGACTATCCCCAGTGAAGGAGTCTCCACACCCTCTGGCGTCAATCTGTTCCAGTTTTATCTCCACAGTCAGATGATTAGATGAACCTGCAGTGGGAGCAGCTGAGTATTCAGTGGTGTTCAAGTAGGGCCAATATTCTTTATAAATTCCCTGGATTGAACTGTGTCTGTATAATCTCATATTTTACTAGAACAGAGGTGCACAGAGATAGTACAAGTTGTAATGTAGCCTTCCTTTTCAAATAAATCACTCAGACAAAAACACAGGCTGAAGGAAATTGAATCTTGGAAGTCGTAAGTTTGTGGGCTTAGAAGTCAATGAAGTGCACTGAAGATCCCTTTTAAAATAAAAATTGCTTTTCAGTCTGTTTTTCCTGTCTTCCACTGCACTGCAGAAATTTATAACACAGTTCACACAGGTCAATCTCTATTGAGAATTAAAGTTATTTTTAAGTGAAAAATAACCCACTATGAATGAGTCAGCAGGACTGCACACTCTGCACTTGTAGTAGCAGGAATTTTTATTTTGTGGAAATTCTTGAAATTTTCCTCCTAGTTTGGTGACCCAAACTTGCAGAGCTGAGCTGTGCTTGGTTTGTATTGCCATTGGTAATAAAAGTTAGATTATTCTCCTGACTTCTGAGGGAAACCTTATTACAAGGCAGCTGTCACTGAGAGACAGTTTACATTCAATTTGTTAGATTATGCAATTGTCCTGCTTCTGACGTAACTGCAGCATCATCTTAGCAGCTGTAAACACAGAACTGCAGGAAACTCTGGGGAGACAAAGGAAGAGAAATCATTTCTTCAGGGGGAAAAATTAAATCTCGTTCATATCTCATGACATCAGATTGTATTTGTGTTTAAAGCACTTGTAGAGTTTCTTTTTCTGTTCATTTCTGGCATTTATTGATGATCCTCATAACCAGAACCTCTCACTGAGATGCTGAACAGAAGCAGAGAGGGAAAGCTCTATGAGTGACATGGAGCTCTGTGTGTGTGTTAGTAACCCCACAGCAAACTCTAGGATTCTTTGCTATAAATGGATGCACTAATTAATGACAAGTTTTCACCCTCCTATTAATTGGTTTTATTTCTTTAGATCCTTACCATTATTACCCTTAAAATGTTTATCTGGTCTGGTCAAAGAGCAAGTGGCTGGGAGGTGAATTCTGCTATCCTGACAGCGCTCTGATGGTCTCCTCCCTGCTGTGTAAGCAAGCTGCTGGATGTTACAAAGCTAGACTAGCTGCTGAGGACACTTGGAAGCCTGGAAATCACCCCAGAAAGTCACCATAACTGGTATCCCTAACTGGACATATTCTCCCTAGAACAGCAAAAACTTAGAGAAGAGGTAATTGTTCCTTGCCCTG